>ML776714.1:1019486-1070951 GCA_009831015.1 Picea engelmannii | reverse complement strand
TTTGGAGAGGGACCTTTTGAAATCTTCATTTTTAACTAGTTCTGAGAGGGGTATGGGAATTCTAATATTTTGAATTTCATGCTCAAAACTAAAGGAGGAAAGAGGCTTAGGAGCTTCCCTTACCTCAGAGACAGGTTCTTTGGCTGTTGGCGAAGTATTCTGAGTTTTCTTTTCTTTAGTAGTGATTGTTGCAGGTTTAATAGGCCTTTCCACTATGAGGGGCTGATCATGACTATCAAAATTCTCTTCTTTCTTATTTGACCTAAGATGGTATCTATTAGGAGTGTTGTTGGCCTTTCCCCCTTTACTCCACTCATTGATTTGAATGTTCATAAGGGATTCTTCATATGCAGATTGAGTCAAATGGGGAAAAGGGGAAGTGTCTTCAATACAGTGAATTTCAGGGTCGAGCTCATCGATCTCCTCTCCTTTCTCATGAGCAACTAGGTTATTTTGGAGAGGGGTTTGAATCCTATGATCGTCTCTATCTTTGCTCCTTTGTTCCCTTGGCAAAGCCTGTGGCACATTGTTACCAGGCCTCCTGAAGCCTCTGTTATCAGTATTTTGGGGATTTATGTACATGGGATTCCCTTCTAACTCCCACCTTTCCATTCTAGCTGAAAGTGATTTTAGCACTTTAGTTACCTTGTCCATCTGAAGGAGAAGGGGAGAGGAATTGGATGGGGAGGCTTTAGGTCTCTTCCTGGATATGTCTCTATCAACCTTATTCCTGAGTCGATCAACATCCAATATGTTAGATTCTACTTCCACGGCTGCATCCTGCATGTGAGTCAGAGTAGTCGCTCTCCTTTCCCTCAACAAGAGGTAGAAATCGGGATCAAAAGCGCTAGCATAAGTGATTTTACCAGAGGCTTCTGAGGTATTTATCTTTGTGGGGCTCTTATTGTACATTTTATTGAATCTCTTGGAGAAGTCAGAGGCAGAATCTCCTTCCTTTCTCTTCAAAGACCCAAACTCCGTCATGTAATACATGAAGTCTTTTTTGTCTCTCCATTGTCTCAAAAAGGAATTATCCAAAGCCTCAATCCCATCGATAGATATAGGAGGCAGGGCCCTAAACCAATTTCTAGCCTCGCCTTCAAGGCTATGGACAAAAATCCTCATCCATACGTTTGCATGCATGATAACATGATCATCTGTAAAACTGTAAAAGGCTTCAAGGTGTTCTTCTGTAGCTATGTCCCCTTCGCCTATAAACTTGGGCAACTTCTTAAGGGAGCCATATGCTAGAAGGGAATTGAGAGGCAGAGGTAACAAAAGCGGAGCATACCTAGCAGATATTATAGCCTCCATTTTGGTCATGGGGGGATTTTCTCCTGCCATAGGAATATTAGGTGGAGGAGAACTCAGAGGAGAAGGAGCTCGAACAAGGGATACTAGAAATGAGCTTCCAGGTGGAAGGGGGAATAATGGGGGATTCAAAGAGAAGGCTAAGGGGCTTGAGTCAGGAAATGCTTCTCTCTGTGCAGTGGCAGGAACAGTAATAAGAGGAGGGGTGGTAAATCTATGGGTGGGGAAATATTCTGTGGTCCTGGGTCTACGCCAAGGTACAACTGAAGGAGAGAGGGGAGTGACAAGGATTTCTCCCTCCAATCCTAGACCAGGAGGGGAAAACTCAACAGGAACACTTCCGAAATTTAGGAAACGGGAAACTTCAGAAAAAGGTCTGCTAGGAAGTTGAGAAGAAGAAAATGGAGTTTCTATAGAAGAAGATGGCAAATTACCTGGTTCAACGGTGGAATTTTCTCCTTCAGAGGCCTTTCCTTTTCTGATAATCACCTCTGAATTAGCTTCAGGTGTAGCTAGAGGCAGCTGTGAATGGGACCGCGTGTGTCTACCTCTGGAAGCCACAAATAAAAAAACAGGTTCACCATAGTGGAGTCATCACAATGGAGTCGCCAGGTGCATAGTAGCAATCTCGTAGGGCTTTGATGCCTGGTGCACCTTCAGGATTAGAGGCTCGATGTCTTTCGATCCCTGGGAAAATTTTCAACTTCCTCCCCGACAACGGTGCTAGAAATGTTGGCGTCAGAAGTCACTCCTAGATTGCAGTAGGAGTAAGCCTGAAGCCCATCAATTTATGTCACTATTTTTTTATAAAGGGTGATGAATGGAAGTAAACTCAGAACAATATCGTTCTAACTCAGAAACTAGGCTAGGCATGCACAAGCAAATGAGGTCTTGGTTCAACTTCAGATAGTAAGTTGTAATAAGGGTGAGTAGGAGGAAGAATTATATGAGGAAATGCGAAGGCCTGCTGTAGGCATCGAGCTTCTAATAGCTTGTAGAAGAAAACTTTGAACACAAGAACCTCTTATATTCAAAAGCAGAAACACTAAAAGAACATAACAACGTTATAATAAATCCTTTATCATAACATAGTCACGATGATTCATGTGAATCAATCAATCATGAACCCTTTTAGTATGAGATCGAAACTAGATGAAAAAGAGAGCTGCCTTACATTGAACAAGAAAATTTCATATGTAGATACATTGCTAAGAAAACAAGTGCTTCATTAAAACATTACAGTCGGGAGCTTTGTTCTACCATCCATCCTTACAAAAATACAAAAACTGAGTATAGCAATTTGCCACCTTGGCAGTAGGAAGGTAGTTGAGACATTAAAGTACAAATTAGTGTGTGTAGGCTCCTCTGGTTAGACGAGGACATCAGATCGTTATGGATTCTTTAGGAAAACCCGCACACAGGATGATCTTGGGCATAATGCCTGCCAAAACCTCCATGCCTTACATTTAAGGATTGAGGCGAGGTTTCAACCACCTCCTCCTACCTTTATTTACCTCTAGCAGGGATCAAGATCGAGGCCGAGTTGAATGGGAACCTAGAGAATGCAATGACGCCTCTTGTATATAAACCTGGCGCTTTGGCCCTTTGCGCAGCTCTTTCTATCTCCCCAAGTGACCACGGGCCGTGACCCTGCACCTATCCTCAAAGGCGCTTTTCGCATTTTGTGTTTCGGCGATTCCAAATGCAGTGGAGGAGTGAACCCCTATCTTTCAAAGTATTAATAGCCGAAATGCCGAAACGGCTAATCATTTTTCATTTCGGCGATTCCAATTGCAGTGGAGGAGTGATCCCTTGTCTTTCAAAGTCCTGGTAACCGAAATAGAAACCGGGCTTGATCGTGCGCCACATGTTCCTTGGTTGGATGACTGAGATGATTTCAGTGTTTCGGGACCCGCCTTGCCACATGATAAACATTGGCGCCCTTTCCCCACACATGTTTCCTTTGTGACCGGGCGCCAAGACTGTGGGCCCAACTCCCAGGGGATTTTACATTTCGCGTTTCGATGATTCCAGATGTAGTGGAGGAGCAACCCCTATCTTTCAAAGTCCTGGTAGCCGAAATGATGAAATAACTAATCATTTCAAATTTCATAGATTCCAGATGCAGTGGAGGAGCGACCCCCTGTCTTTCAAAGTCCCAGTAGCCGAAATGGGGAAACGGCTAATCATTTCACGTTTTGGGGATTCTAGATGCAGTGGAGGAGCGACCCCCTGTCTTTCAAAGTCCTGGTAACCAAAATAGTGACCAGGATTGATCATGCACCATGTGTTCCTTGGTTGGATGGCTGAGATGATTTCGACATTTCAGGACCTGCCTTGCCACATGATAAACGTTGGCGCCATTTTCCCAGGCCTGTTTCCTTTGTGACCGGGCGCAAAGACCGTGGGCCAAACTCCTAGGGGATTTTACATTTTTCTTTCAATGATTCCAAATGCAGTGGAGGAGAGACCCCCTGTCTTTCAAAGTCTCGGTAGCCGAAATGGTGAAACGACTAATCATTTCACATTTTGGCGATTCCATATGCAGTGGAGGAGCTACCCCCTGTCTTTCAAAGTCCCAGTAGCGGAAATGTCGAAATGGCTAATCAGTAATCAATGGCCGGATTTGATTTAATATGAATGGTCACGATGAAACTTAATGTATTTCATCGATTCTCCCATCGGGAGTTCTCGTTCCTTTGCTCTCGACCCTTGTATTTCAAAGTCTCGGTAGCCGAAATGGCGATCGGGCTTAATCAGGTGCCATGTGTCTCGACTGGATTGGACAACCATGATCATTTCATGACTTTGGCCCTAAGGGATGATCCCACGCACTAAACCTTGTGCAACTGCATGGATCTGGCATACCTGATGACCATTGATCTGCTCCATCTATGGATCCTCGCCGCTAAAAAAGCAAAAATGCCCACCTGCTTGATTTTTAACCTGAAAATAGAGATTTTATTCATGCTACGCTTGGGCGCTCATGACTGCGACCTTGGATAACTTCATTTTATGGGTCTTAAGCCCCATTTCATCTATTCTTCACAAAAGACCCGAATCCGAAGAGAAGTTTCCCCCTTACAAGAATATGTGCTAACACTCATTTTCATATCAGAAGATCATTATGTTAATAAGAGGCTTTCATGGCTTCATTGGAAGTACAATTACACATGATCAATCTCTTTTTGTTGATTAGAAGTAGGAGTAGGCATATGAATAAGCTCGTCCTTGAGTACTTGTTTTTTAGTTTGGTGTGGTTTGTAACAGAATGGCAATCATAAGACTCCATAGACTAATGGAGACACTGGAATCTTGTTCAGTTTGATAGTTTAGACTTCAGTTTGGTTTTTTCAGTGGTTCTTTTAGTTTTCAATTTGAATAAGTTGTAGGGATGTTCTGAGGATCAGGCACAAGTCTACTTGTTCTTGGCATCTTGCAGGGGGCATGCCATCCCCCATGGAGCCAATGTTAGCTATGATATTTTCATGGTCAAATTTGGGTCTTAAAGATTCATATTTTTCCTATATACTCAAAATAACACCTTCCTATATCGTTTTGGATATTATTAGGTCTTATGAGAGGTTTTGAATCTTGAAATTGAATTTTTGAAACAAGCGCTACAGGAAGTTCCCGTAGCATCCTGTTTTCAAGAAAATTCCATAGTTTTGGGTTTTTTGTTATGGATGATGGTGAAACAATTACACTATTCCACACCCTAAAATGCACATATGACATGAGTAGTGAGGAAACAAAAGGTAATTATAAACCATAATGGCATGAAATATCATATTCTTTGTTTTTGGTTTATAGCAAGAAGAGGGGGTTTGGAGATGGTTTTGTGATTCTTAGGGATTCATTTAAACATGTTTTATCCTTTAGACACCATTTTTTATCATCAAAAAAGTGTTTGGAGAAGTCTTGTATGAAAAAGGAGAAAATAGACTGCTGAAAACAATGGATTTTCCGGAAATGACTATTTTTGCAGTCAAGTTGAAAATTAGTCTCTGATAAAATGGAGAGGAATTTGTGAAAAGAAAAGGTGATTTTCTTAAACACAAGTGCAAATATAAAATCCTCTCTCTATTTTTACACATGTGTCACTATTTGGGAGATACAAGCAGGGCTTTATAACTCATTTTTCAGATTTGAAAATACATAAATTTTCTTGTTTTAGTCATCATCTTTGGACACAGATTACGAGGAGATGGAGAGGTATTTTGAAAACCTGAAAGAGATTTTTCTCAAGAAAAATTTCATATACAAAATTCCCTCATTTTTTAAACATGTGTCATGGTTTGGGAGATACAAGAAGATCTTTACAACTCATTTTTCAGATTTGAAAATACAAGAATTTTCATGTTTTAGTCATCATCTTTGGGTATAAATTACGAGGATATGGAGAGGTATTTTTAAAAAATGAAAGAGGTTTTTCTCAAGAGCAAGTTCATATAAAAAAACCTCCCTCAAGTTTTATATAGGTGTCATGGTTTGGGAGACACAAGAAGATATTTATAGCTCATTCTTTTAGAAATTCGCCATATGTTGTGAAATGGGACAATTATCCCTTAGTTCGATTCCACACATGCTATGAGGAGGTGTCAATTCAGGAAGACACATGGATGTTCAAGGATGATATTTTTTCTAAATAGCCTCAAATATTTGATTTGATTTGAATATATTTAATGTTTTAAATGTCAAACCCTAGATTTTAGGTATGGGACTGATTTTCCAAATGTTTTGTAATCTTGCTGATATGAATAAGTGCAAATTCGACCCTAGGAGGTGTCATCTATGTCTATTTTGATTATATCAGATCCAAAATTTGAGGATCTAATTGCTATCTCATAGATCTATAAATCTCATGGAAAATCATATGTAAAGAAAGGGGGGATTCAGTCTGAGGGACTGAGAGAGAGTTGCAGACAGTGAACAACCTACGTAATATTTTGAAGATCTTGTCAAGACTTATATGTAAATATTTCAACTTATAATAAAGTTTCTGATCAATTTGTTATTCCATGTTAATCATTTTTCTGTCATCTTCTTGAATATGTATTTTGTTGCTATCAAGTATACATATGCAAATTTTGTGCTGAGAGAGTTATTGTATTGGTTATGCTTTAATTTTCTCCATAGGCGTATTCAAGTTATTATATTCAAAGTCAAAAAGGGTTTATGAATGTTGAGTATTCTTCCCTTTAAGTGTATCAAGGATCAGGATGGTTTTTGGTTAATTTGTAGTTTTGTTTTCTTCATTTCCTCATTCCATTTATATATAGCCTTGGAGATGATCTAAGTTTTGTTAGCTTGACCTGTTTCCCATAGAATGTTGAGACATGGCTATTTTTTTTAATGGAATCCATGCCCAATGGCCAACTACTGATTTGTAGTCATCTCACTACCTTCATGTTGATCCTACCATTCTATAAGTTTCCCTAAAACCAATTAAATCAAGGTTTGCTAGGCTTGAATCTTTAGCAGTCAAGAGTCAACTTCTTGTGCTAACACCAGCAAGGGCCCAATAGAAATATGATATAGAGGAGAATAATATATAGTGATTTCATTTAGTATACAAAAGCCATAAATTCCTAGAAAATTCTGAGGAACTGGAGATAACGCCAATAAGCAGAGTCAATGATTATTTTTTAACGAATATCATTTGTAAACTACCATAGGGCGAATGTAACCACCTATGAGTCTCTTCAGATTCCATTTATAACTCCCACATCCATATTTTTGAAATGTAAAAAACAAATTGGGGGGCAATGAAACGAACAACCAAGAGAACTCAAGAATCTTTCTCTGGTCTTATAAAAGAAGAATGATAACAGAGAAAGGGGAGTTTTTCCCTTTAGAACAAATATGGTACTTTTAACTTCTGAGTAATAAAAAGAAGGAGGCAATTGGGAAATTTGTGGATTTGATGGATGTAGTAGAGACTACTCTTGATGCATTTATCTTTTTTTTGAGTAGATAAGATTCTGTTGTATGGATTTTTTCTGAACTCTGTTTTGTTTACTCATGCTGTCACATTTTTCTTCATGGGTACATAAATGATGTTATAAATGTATTGTGAAAATATTTGTCTATAGATATGTAACATTATTGGGTTCATTTACCATTAGAATACATGGATTATTTCTGGTTTTTATGGTTATCTTTCTTTGTACTCATTCTATTAGTTTTTCTCTTGGGATAGGTTAGAATTAATTAGATTAGATTAGTTTCCTTTAGTTATATTAGTCTTAGAATTAGTTAGAACTCTTTTGGGGGTAGTTTGTTGTCTTTCACCTTTTTATTTATTTTAAATTTGAGCGGAAACAAGGCCCATAAAATCGCGGGAAATGCTACCCCAAACAAGAGTAGGTCTGATTGGGACCTGCCATCAGGCGTTTTCCCTCATCTGATTGAATGGGTCATTCTAGCCCATCAACAGAAATGGTGCTAAAAGGAGGGTCAGATGACACGCTGAGCATGTAGAGTCATTCTTGTTATTTTTTGTTTTAATTTACTAATGGATCTGTCCCATATCCCTTTATGGAGGTGTTTTTCTAGTACTATACCTCCCAAACCTCCCAGAAAGATTTTACATTTCTTTTCACAACTAAGATTTGATGGCGAGGGTGAAATATCTGCATCTAAACATTATTTTAATTTATGGAAATTGTATGGTTCTCATAATATTACTGATGGTAATGTCATTTGCATGCTATTCACTCTCACATTTGCAGGTCGGGTCAAGATTTGGTGCGATACCTTTCCTGATGCCTCTATTCACACATGGGAACAATTTATGTGTGAATTTTTGCATGCTTTTGAGAGTTATTGTTATGACAATTTGTGTGCAGAGATATTAGAATTGAAGAATAATGGGGATAAATCTCTTAAAGATTTTTTTATCAGATTTAACCATCTTTGCTATAGATTTCCTTTGGAATATAGGCCCTCTAACAATGATTTGATTTCATGTTTAGTTTCTCTTGCTACTGAAACATATGAGTCGATGGATGAATAATCTAAATCATGTTCTAATGTTCCTTTACATGCCGATTTAGATTTAAATGAAAATTTTGAAAATGCTAATGGGTTGGATGGACTTCATATGTATGGATATTTCTTTACTATGGGGGATATAGATCATATAGAAAATTGTTTTTTAGAAGAATCCTATGTATCCTCCCACCACTCCATTGTCCCTTACCTTCCTTGTGAATAAAAAGAGACCTCTTGTGTTGTAACTTCAAGTTTATATTTTTTTGTAGCTGCCCAAGAGGAGGGTTTTCATGTTGATAATGAGAGAATTTGGGTCACACCGATGGTTATGTCAGGCTCTCGTTATCCTATATCATATTTTCCATCACAAGGGATGGAAGAAGAAGCTATGGGTAAAAACTTGAATGCTAATCATTTTGTTAATAAAACAATTCTTGAGATTCATAAAATGAATCTTTCCTCACCCATGGTTAAAATGGAATTAATTTTTGTTGATTTGAATTGTCCTTCTGTTACAAATTCTCCTATTATAACCGAGATAGATCAAGAAATTTTTCCTACCGCTAGTGGATAATTTATTGAAATTTAGTGTTCTAACGATTCTTGTGATTTTATCCCCTCTTCTAACCGTGAATATGTTTTGGAAAAAAATTCAGATTCTCATATTTTTCAGGGGCAAGAAAACCACGCTAACAATTTTACTCAATGAGGATAAATAAACATGCAATATACCTCTTTTATCTCAATAATTTATTTTTAACTTGGAAGAGGAAAACCATATTCAGGAAGGACGTACTGATTGTGAAACCACACCTAATGCAGATCCCATTGATTCATAGACAATCACCAATGTGGTTAAGACGGAGGAACTACCACTCAGGGAGTCACTTTCTGAAAACTTTTATGGTTCTAGAGAAGCTTTTAATTATCTTAATTCTTCCACTTATTATCACTTGCATCTTGATCTTTTTAATCGTTTAAATTTGCAGGGAGATACTCATGGTGCTATTCAAGTAGACTCAATGAGGTTGACCCTTGTTGAAGTACTTTATGGTGGTGATGCACATTTGAAATTTAGAGAGGATAAGGCTGTTAGAAAAACAAGATCGCGGAGCAATAAAATAAAACAAATGTGGAAATAAAACAAAGAAGACACACAATACAATAGAGACAAATATATATGTGGTTCACCCAGTGTGGGATATGCCCACCAAATAAATTCCTTTATTATTATCCAACAAATGAAGGGATACAACCTACATCACACTCACTATAACTTCCTCTTCTTTCTCTCACAGTCTCCTCACTCACAATACAATATTCACAATCATTCCTAGCCACAATACATTTCCCTCATAAAAGAGGGTTGCATTCTAGGGAAAAAAACCCTAACATAACTTCTACCTTCATATATGTGACCTTATAATGAACGGTCTAGATTTACTATGAAATTATAATATATATTTACAAGATAATTTTTTCTTGGGGGACCCACTTGCCCCTGGACCCAGCGGGGGGGGTAACCCCTCCTTGCACTCCCCCTCATGGAGGAGTGTACATTCTTCCGAGGTGTAAATTTTTCATGGGGTACTATAAACATGACTGAAAAACAAAGACCTTTGAATCAGGAAGATAATCAGGCTCCACAACCAGCAATCTCCCAATTGCAGACTGATCTCAACAACTCCACCGTTGTTGTATCTACTAGACTATGATCCTTCTTGGACCTGGAAAATTTATCATCCTCATATTCATGCTCGAAGACCAAATGAAACTGAGTAGGAACTTAGTTTTTCCCTGGTTACTCCCTTAGTTAACATGTATGCAGGATTCTGGCTAGTGTGTATCTTTTCCAACTTCAAATGTCCAACTTCCAAAATGGATCGTATGAAATGGTACCTGAGTTGTATATTCTTAGCATTATAATGGAAGGATGATTTATTTGAAAGATTAATGGCACTTTCAATGTAAAAATACAACCTGCTATTCTCTTGTTTCTTTCCCAATTCCTCCATAAACCTCTGTAACCAAATCATCTCTTTACTAGCCTCTGTAGTAGAAACATACTCTGCCTCTATTGTTGAAAGTGAAACAACCTTTTGTAGTTTAGAAATCCAACTTACTGATGTTCCACATACAATATAAACATACCTTGTGGTGATCCTCTTGCTATCTTTATCACCTGCCATATATGAATCAACATATCCATGTAGAACAATGTTTGAACCTTCAAAACATAATGCATGAATAAAAATACCTCTTAAATAACTGAGAATCCACTTTACCGCCTCCCATTGTTCTTTACCTGGATTTTTCATATACCTTCTCACAACTCCCATTGCATGTGCAATATCTAGTCTTGTGCAAACCATCACATACATCAAGTTGCGAACTGTTGATGAATAAGGGACCCTGGACATGTATTCTATGTCCTCCTATGTCTTGGGACACATTTCCTTAGTTAATTTGAAATGTCTTCCCAAAGGTGTACTAACTGTTTTTTCATTCTGCATTCTAAACCTCTCCAACACCTTCTCTATGTACTCACCCTGAGACAATGTTAATTTGTGATTTTTCCTGTCTCTTGCCAAGGATTTTCTTTGGAGCACCAAAATCCTTCATTGCAAATGAATTAGCTAATTTATTCTTGAGCACATTTATATCATACATATTAGAACCTGCAACAAGGATGTCATCTATATACAATAGAAAGATAATATAGCTTCCATTTTCTAGTCAAAATTCAAATACCACTACCTTGGAGCTTTATTTATCCCATACAATCTCTTCTTCAACTTGCATACCAAATTCTCCTTCCCTTTGACCTGCTACCCCAGTGGTTGTTGCATATAAATATCTTTCTCCAAATTCCCATGGAGAAAAGATGTCTTTACATCTAATTGTTCAAGATGTAAATCTTCTACTGCCACAAGACTTAAAATAGTACTAATTGAAGTAATTTTAACATCATGAGAAAATATTTCATCAAAATCTATAGCTTTCTTTTGTGCAAGCCCATTTACAAAAAGTCTAGCCTTGTACTGCTTTTTTCCTCCATATTCTTCCTTCAACTTTTAAACCTATTTATTCTGTAATGCTCTTTTTTTTGTAGGAAACTGAACCAAATAACAAGTCTGGTTATTTACCAGGAAATCAATTTCCTCTTTCATTCCTTGCTCCCACTTCTTTTTGGTGTCTACCTACATTGCCTCTTCATAACATTACGATTCACCAGAATCAGTCAAAAATAAATAATACACTGAGGGAGAGTATCATTCAGGGGGTCTACTTAACCTGGTAGATATTCTAACAACACTTGCAGGAGTTTGAGGTACTTGCTACTCCTTTTGTTGTACATTTTGATTTTCTGGTTCCCTTGGAATTTCTTTTTCAATGATCTCATCAAGCACTGTATATTCTGGTTTTTATTTTTGTTGTATCTTTCCTTGCAATTGATATTTGTACATGACCTTCTCATTGAATATAACATCTCTACTCCTAATAATTTTGTGATTTTCATAATCCCATAAGAGATAACCAAAATCATTAACACCGTATCCAATAAAGGTACACTTCTTGTATTTTTCCTCAATATTTTTTCTATTTTCTTTATCAATATGGAAAAATTCTTCACAATCGAAAGTCTTCAAAAAATAATAGTACACCTTTTTACCTACCCATGAATCCTCTAGAATTATACCATCCAAAGAGATTGAAGGTCCTTTGTTTATTAAGTAAACAACAATATCTACAACATCTTTCCAGAACTTTATGGGAAGACCAACATGCAATCTCATACTCCTTGCATGCTCCATGATTCTCCTATTCATCCTTTCTGACACACCATTTTCTTGTGGTGTTCCTGGGACTGTGTTCTCTCTATAAATCTCATGGTATGAAAATTAATCATCAAACTCCTTGCTACAATATTTACCTCCATTTTCTGATCTGAGAAACTTCAACCTTTTTCCTGTCTCATTCTCAGCCAAAGCTTTCCATTTCTTAAAAGTATCAAAACCATCATATTCTTGTCGAATGCAATAAACCCAAGTTTTTCTAGTTGCATCATCAATAAAAGTAACATAATAACGAGAGCCACCAATAGATGATACCTGAGCTGGTCCCCATACATATGTATGCACAAGTCCTAACCTTTCACTTTTGTTTTCTTTTCTGACTCTGAGAAATCCGACTCTCTTCTGTTTTCCATAAACACTATGCTCATAGAATTCCAAATCAATTTGTTTAAGATCTGGAAACAAATTTCTTTTGTGAAGTATCTGCATCCCCTTCTCACTCACGTGTTCAAGCTTATGATGCCACATTGTTGTATCCACTCCTGTAGAAGTTAAATAGATAGAAGAGTTAGTATTACTAGTACATAAATACAATGTGCCTACCTTCTCTCTTTTTTCTATCACCAATGATCCTTTGGTGACCTTCCACATCTTATCTATAAATATGGATATACAACCTTCACTTTCCAACTGCCCTGTTGAAATTAGATTTTCCTTAGATCTGGAACACATCTTACCTCTTTCAACAACCATTGGTTTCTATTGATTTGCTTTATTTTTGCCTTTCCCATTCCAACAATTTTGCATGGTGCATCATCATCCAAATGAACCTGTCCAAAATCACCTTGAACATAATCTAGAAAATATTTACTATGGGGTGTGGCATGAAATAAATCCCCTGAATCTACTACCCAAGAATCATAAATATTATCTACAAAAAGTATTAAAGCATCTTGTAACACATCACCTATTACATTTGCCTCCATATTTTTTTCCTGTTGTCCATCTCTTTGTTTCTTTGGAGCTCTGCAGTCTTTCTTCATATGTCCTTTCTTCCCACAATTCCAACACTCTATCTTTACCAGTATGGATTTGGATCTTCCCTTCCTATAATTCCTGCAGTTCCATGACCCCTTTCCTCTATCCTTTTGTCTTCCCCTATTCTCTGTGTTTAATGCATTACTTGATGTCTCACCTATGCTTTTCTGTCGCATTTCCTCACTAACACCAACAACATCATAAAATTTTAAATTATTTGAACCAAAGACATATTTACTTACAACCATGACCAAGCTATTCCATATTTCTGGAAATGAGCACAAGATCAGAAGATCCATGACCTAATCATAAGAGTCCACTTTTACAAAACTTAGTTGATTAGTAACCATAATAAATTCATTTAAATGTTCTGCAACAAACCCACCTTCTGACATATTCATATTAAATATTCTCTTCATTAGAAATACCTTATTAGACGCTGAGGGTTTTTCAGACAGTTTATCCAATGTGTCCATCAACTTCTTTATTGTATTTTCTTTAAAAATATTGAAAGACACCGACATTGTCAAGCTCAATCTTATTGTTCCTAGTGCCTTTTTGTAAATAACCTCCCATTCTTCGTCCTTCATGGCCATCAACTTCTTTTCTATTCCACCCAATGGTAGGAATAGATCCTTCTAATATAAATAATCTTCCATATGGATCTTCCATAACTGGTAGTTTTGGCTGTTAAATTTCTCGACCCTAAACTTTCCATATTCTTCCATTGTTCCCACTCGAACCAAGAACCCTCTTTTCCTGCAAGTTACCTTTTTCTCTGATACGAGTTGCTAGAAAAACAGGATCACAGAGAAATAAAATAATACAAATGTGGAAATAAAACACAAAATATACATAATACAATAAAGACACATATATACATGGTTCACCTAGTGTGGGATACGTCCACCAAAGCAATTTCCAGGTCCTTCCTTTATTATTATCTATTAAATGAAGGGATACAACCTACAACACACTAATTGTAACTTCCTCTTCTTTCTCTCACATTATCCTCACTTAGAGTATAATATTCACAATCGTGCTTAGCCGCAATACATCTCCCTCATAAAACAGAGTTGCCTTCTAGGGAAAAAAACCCTAACATAACTTCTACCGTTAGATCTGTGACCTTATAATGAACTGTTCAAATTTACTATGAAAATACAATATATATTTACAAGGAAATTTTTCCTTTGATGGCTTCATCCCCGAACCTCGACCAGGGGCCCGCTTTCCCCCGGACCCCGCAAGGGGGGTAACCCCCTTGTAGTCCCCCATGTGGAGGAGTGTACATTCTTCCGAGATGTAAAGTCTTCATGGGGTATAAACACATATGAAAACCAAAGACCTCTGAATCAGGAATATAATCAGGCTCCACAACCAACAAAGGCCTCTTCCCATGAACTAATTATAACCAATCCTTATTAGCCCTTTTCATGGGATGAACAAGATTCTGTTGAAAATGTGTATCAAAGGATGTTTTCTTCTTTTTTTTCTTCATTTTTTATAAATAGTGAATCCCCTTGTTCAAGTAGCCCTTTGTTGAATATTGTTAATACTAGTGGATCTCACAATTGTTTATAAATTATCTCTCATAGCATGGTTGGTCCTAACCCATGCATATCATATGATGTCACTAGTCTATCTCAAGTAGTTGGTTACTTGAAGTGTGAGTCCAGGGAGTTTTTCCAAGATAATGAGGCACTTCGGTATATGCTAATGGTTATGCCAGGCCCTCATTCTTTTGGTTTGACTTCAGGGATAAACAACTTTGTTAGCACAAATATTCTCTCACAAAGCACACTTTATATAAGCAGGGATGATTTTAAGGATGCAAATTTATATTAAAATGTAGAAACATGGGCTAATCTTCATAGTCCTTAATATGCAAAATGTAAAATGTTTAGCGATAGATTTGTAAAAAAATTCAAATTTCTAAGGTTTTTATATAGTTTCTATACAATTTTGGCGATTTTTAAGGTAAAATAATTTTATTCTATGGAATTTGGGTGAATCGTTCTTAGAAACAATGGAAATTGGGAATCCTTTTTTGGGAAAACCATGGAAAATTAGACCATTTGCAAAATTTATCCCCTAAAATCATCTATGTATATAAGCTCTATGTACGATTCTCATTTGGAATGCTACTTTCTATCGAACTCCTTCCATTAATTCTATGATAGAAGTGCAAGTTTTCATTATAGAATTGAAGCATGGTTGGAGAGATATTACTTAGAACAATTTCCCATGAATTATCATTGTCATATATTTAATATGGTGAATAGATTTTATCATGCTTTAATTTTTCCTACTTTTAGTCTATTCTTATTTCAAGCTCTGTCACTAATCCTTTGTCTTGAACAATGGTTTGTAGGATTGGGATTACTTGGATGGATACATTGACATTATGAATTTACATAACACATTTTTAGCCATTAGTAGCGTAGGATAGGAGTACGGTACAATAAATTAGTGTATTTTCCTTTGCATAGTTTAGTTTTACTTTCTAGTTTTTAATAAGTTTTATGTTTGCATTTTATTTTCATTACTGTTGGTTGATCAATAAATGAATTCAAATTTAATATATAAAGAAAATTAAATCTCGACCACTGATATTCCCATTAATCAATTTATGAATTTAATATATGGGAAAATTTACATCATTTCATCCTCAAATTTTTCAATGTGTTGGGTAATTTTCAGTTCACTGATTGTTTTTTGCATAGTCACCATGTTAAATCATTTTCTATGCACTATGGCATCATGCAAGTGGGATATTGTAAACTAGGATACTATTCATTCCCTCTTGTAATAAAAATAAAAATTCATATTTGTACTATATTTACATCTACATGATTCTAATTGGAAAAGTTTGTTTGATTGCAATTCTTATAATTTTTGGGTTTGTTGTCCCATACACAGTGAATTGAAAGTTTATGTGACTAAAATATGCCAATATGAAATCCAATATACTCCAACTCCTCAGAATTTCTCTAGAATATTAGTTTTTCTTTCGTTTTGGAGCTGTCCAAATGATTTCTTTCCCATTGACTCTATTCTTCAACTACTTTAAGCCAGTATGATTTTTCTGTATAAACCTTTTTAGCATAATGAAATTTGCTGATTTTTTAAATCTCTTTTGACTTATTTTCTGTTAGGACTTTTAGTTTCAATTTTTGAGCACTGGATGAACATATCTTATGCTCTATTCAGTTTGTTTTTTAAGGAGGATTTTCATCTATTATCTTAGATCTCTCTTCACCCAAGTTTCCTCTCATACACAACATCAAGAGATATTCATTCACACTGTCTATATGCATTTTTTGACAATTCTGGACATAATGGTCATTTAAATATTTTGTTGATATCTTCTTCAGAAAATTGTTTGGGAACCAATCTTTCTAGTCCCCAACTCACTGAGTAATCAAAGAATCATCTTAGCACTATCAATTCGATGTATTTTTAGACCCGATGTTTTCTTCAACAATTTATTTTCATCCTTTGGGTTTGCTGATTTTGGGTCACTCATTATGGTCACATTATTGACTAATCTAAATTTTATCATGGATGAGAATTACACACTTATCTCATGTTGAAACCATTCAAATGTTTGGTAATTGTAAGTATTTTTATGGAATATATCAAGGCAACTTATAAGATTCCAATTCTGATTTTTCAACATTTGTTTTCATTTTATCCATGATAATAATCTTTAAGGTGTGAATTCATTGTAGGTCATAACCCATCAATCTATTGATCCCCCACACTCTTCTGTATTCCTTGAAATAAAAAATAGTCTATTCTTACATTGGAAGGATAACCATGTTGGGGTCATGCCGATACGTCTTATATTTTGATCCCTCTTACTCATGATCTTGCTAATTTTGTTCTCCAGATTATATGTCTCATTGTTTGAATGAAAAACATATCTAGTGAAGAGACAAGATATACACTCTTCTTTTTCATTTCAATTTCCTCTTATTCTTTGACATGTGTAATATTGAGGAAGTGGTTTATAATTTTTCTACTTTGAACACTCTTGGAAACATGAGGATATCAGTTTCATGAAATTCCCCGACATGCCAATTTTATCACTTATTAGAAATCTAATCTGATTTACTTCATTCAATTTTGATTTCTAATCACATTTCTCATTCATGTTGGGAAAGTCAATCCATATAGGTTGTGATCTCAGATTGCTTGCTTATCATGAAAATGTCTTAATTGCTCCCTTTTCATGATAATTTTCTCTTTCCTCTCACAAGGTTTAAAGATTGTCATGCTCATGTATCACATAATAGTAATTAATAAATAATAGGAGGAAACACATACCTTGGGGGGCAATGCTAATAATCATTGGATGATATTTTTATGACTAAGGTTTGTTGATGGATTGACATATTTAGAAGATAAATGAAATTAGAGTCTAATGGTCCTTTTTGTTTATTTTAATTTACTCTAATTTCAGGAGAAAGACATTGTGTCCATATATCCAAATCTCACAACAATCATGACACTAAAGTCTCTCGTTGAAGGGAATATTGAGGGAAAGAACATAATGATTGTCTCTCTGGAAGAAGGTTGTTATATTTGGATGAATGCACAACATAATGACTGCACTAGCCTTTACATAGATATTTATGACAACCAACTTAGTTTAAGTTTACTTTAACTTAGCATGTTGTTACACATTATTTTGGTCACCCTGATGATGACTATACAAGCATGTGTTCAGGATCTCAAAACAATATTTTGCATGAGGAAAATGACTAAGTTCTTCCCCTACAACACATATTTTTAGAATGACATCGCAGGCTGACAGTGGTACACAATGTGAAAATCCTTGATTTTCGTAGGCTACTCTATGCCTGGCTCGCGGGGTTTCCGTAGGCTACTATATAGGCAGGGTGTGGTGGCATTTGAAGTTAAGGAAAGGAAGAAGTTCACGAAGTTTATAGAAGGAGAATCCTCTAGAATGTGAGGTGGCATCTGTATGGTTGTGATCTTACTGGCTTCTCTGATTTGCTGGGATCATCCTCATCCTTTAAACCACTTTACCTTCTCCTATATAATGATGGGTTTCTCATGGAAAGGGTTAAGAAATATTGAGAAAATAATTGATGAAAGAATAGGCTAAAGACTGTGTGAAGGATCCTGTTACAACTGATGCTTGAGGCCTCCATTTGTCCATCAATCTTTTGTGGACCATCTTCATACAATTCRGAGCAAGTGTATGTGTGTGTTGGAACAAAGGACCACTGAAAGGGAACTTGCGACATCAAGGAAATTTGGTTGTATCTTCCACTTTTACTTAATATGATACGGTGACATGTTTCTTTCCCATAAAATCATTAGCATTTTATTACATGACTCCTTGATCACATGTTTAGGTTTCCATTGAATCTACAATTGTTTCTTTCACTTTGGTTGGTTTGTGTCACTGCAGATCTAATTTCACAAGAGCATTGGAGCGAAGCAGGGACAACAGATATATAAGGAAGTGATATCTAAAGGTATGTCATCCATTCCTTCTTTGGTAGTAAATTCAATGGTAGCAACTTAGGGAAAGCGCCATGTCCTATCTTGTTTTGTTCTAGATCCAGGTGGACCTAGGGAGTAAGTTTATGCTCGCATTCACCGATTTATCCAATAACAAAATTGGCCACTCCACTGGGGATATGACTTGATTGTGGTTTTTTGTTGGCCATTCACTTTTAACCTCTTCTTTTTACTTGAATTCCGTCTCCGAGTCTGTGGGAGATCTATTCAGGCTCTCTGAATTTAAAAGTTCACTTAGATCCTTTACCCTCTTCTCAAAATTTCTTGATTTACAGACACTTACACACTGTACCCTATACATAGCCTATGGAAACCTTTAATTTCTATTGTTTTCTTCAGTGTGAACTTTCCACACCCTATCTATTTCTGGCCTGCCGAAACTCTTAATTTCGACAAGGGTATAATCTCTGAGCTTGTATCTGAGTGCTTGTTTGATTAAAATTCTTTGATTGGATTTGAAGTTTTGGATTGATTACATGTTCTGGATTTCTTGATGATTGAGAGGTCATTTTTTCATTTACATCTGAAGAAACACGTTTTTGTCATTTTTTACTTTTATCTTCATTGATAGTTTGGTTTGGGTGCTTGCTGAGTGTATAGATTTTCTAGGATTACTTGTCTTTTCTTTGTCATGCCCCTGGTCTGGTATTAGAAAGGAAGAATTCAAAGTCATTTATTCTTTTGAGTAATCATACATAGGAAAGTTTATTGCATTCAAGAGAAGAGAACATTGAGAAACTTCATTATTTATGGTTGTTTGCAATTGTGTTCATTTAAGAAAAAGAATGTATATTTCGTAGATTACGTCATTCCAAAAATACCTTCTACCTGTTGTAGATAAATTTCATTGAACGAAAATTTGCATCATTCATTTCTATTTGCATATTATTTGGTCAAGGTCTCTCACAACATTGGTTTCATTCCCGTCTCCCTCTTGAGTAACAACAGCCTCTAAAAAACATTGTGAAATCTAAAACTTAATTAGTAAATTTGATTTTCTAGGGCTCTTTTACACCAACATTAGCTAGGCTAGAGCTTTGGAATAGGCTGTTAGACACACTCTCCAAAGCACAAAGAAAACAATAACATCTTGTGATAGGGAATGTTTAATTCCATTTGCAACATTTTTTCCTGGGAAGACCTTCTCACACAAGGGTCAAACTTGAGGTTGCATTGAGATTAATAGAGTTACTCACCCTGCTTTGTTGATCTTGGTGTAGAGATTGCATGTATTATGGGGGTCGCTTGAAGGTATACCCACAATGATGAGTGGAATCCTCTCAAGTTGATTTCGGGCTAGATACCATGCTCTTGTGCGTGGATCAGGATGTCGACTATTTCCCCAGGCATCACTGTTGTTCTTAGTAGACTTAGTTACCTATATTATTAGGGTCTCACACAAGGTGACTGTGGAGGGGAAATTCTTCATGGTACCTAGAATTGACATTGGCCAGACTCACTCGGGCTCCTTGGAGGGTATACCCACGATTATGTGTGGGAGCTTGCACCAAGGTGTAAGTTCGTTAAGCAGGTCGTCAACGTAACTTTTCCACCCGCTCTATCCTAGCCCCTTTTGGTCTTGACTTCACAATGTTGGATTTCATCACCAACTAGTGTCTTCAGAATAAGAAGGTTTTGTTTGCTTGGCCTGATTCCTAGATTTTATTAGCGAGTGCTGTTTGTTTTCATAGTTGGCCATAGATTTTTTCCGTAAAATATTTGGTTCATCCAACATTGACCCTCCACCCCGTTCACGTAGGATGCAAGGACTACCTCTAGAATATCCAGAATTTTTTGAACCCTTGCTTCCTAACCCACTGGAGGGCTCTCCTCAATAGAGTGAGGTCCAGGACAACATACCATCCCAAGCAGAAATAAATGACTCTCTAGACGCTTTCCGAATACCTCCTAGATACGAGAGACATATTCTCTGACTCAATTCCTCCAGAGAACTTGTTGTTGACACTTCTGGAATACCAACTGGACCTCTTACCGGCCCTGAAAGAGAGGATCCTTTTTGGACCATTGACATATTTCGAACCTCGACTACAGTGCGAGACCTTTACGGCTCAGGGGAAGGCATTGATATACCTGTCATCTCTAAACTACTCGAGACGTCTGCTACCTATACAATACCTCTAGATCACTTTAATAGCACGGATTTTTATCTTTTCATGGGTTCAGACACACAGTATGTTGGTCCTAACTCGACCATCCCTCTTTAGATGGGCCATTCCACAATGGTTCCACACGCTACAACCATTCCCACTAGGAATATGGTGGTTACCCAAGCTCCCATTGGTACACCACTTTCGTCTAGAATTGTCCCATCTCTTCCTCATGGGTACCATTATTTAAATACTTCTATCCCCATTCCTACCCAAGTTCCATCCAGATCTTCTATAATTTTTACTCTGCCTGGGTACAACGTTGTTTCTGGTTTCATTCTGACACCTTCCCAGGTCCCCTTCGGAGGGTCTTATCCTCCTTTTATGGGAGGATTTGGCCCAAGTGGCTCCAATCCAATTGGAGGCTCTACTCCATCATTCACTTATGGTTTTCAGATTCATGTTGGAGGACAATATAAAACTGGGGGGCCAACTTAATTTCGAGGTCACAACCAAATTGGAACACCACCCCCGCTTGGAGGACAACCCCCGCTTGGAGGTTCTACCCCACCTTATCGACAGAACATTCCAGGATCATTAGCCCAGTATTGGAACCTTCTCATCCAGGGAAATCCACAATCATTTGAGGGGAAACAACCTCAAGTTAGCTCTTTCATACCCCCTAGTTCGGGTCAGTTGTATCTCGGTTCTTCCAATCCCATTTGGGGTTCGAACGCTCAAGCTAGTGTCCCTTTCCAAGGGAACATCCCTAATAAGTACAACCCTATGGGCTACATTCATCCACATTCATGTCCGAATATATTAGGAACTTCACCTCACATGCAGACTGCTTACGGTCCTACTGGTATCCCAACGAGTCTTCCTCCCCAAAGTCACCAATATCCTCAAGTGAATAGACAGTTACCCTTTTTAGCCACTTTGGATCTTCCTGAATTGTCTAGAATGTTGAATGACCCCATCCTCCATTCTCTTGATTGGCCCGTTATACTGGCCAAGCTACCATATGACATTCCAAAATTTGATGGTAAACCGAGAGAATATCCAAACAACCATGTCATGAATTTTCACCTTTGGTACTCATCCAACTCTTTGATGGACAATTCCATTCAGTTATGACTCTTCCAATGAACTCTTATGGGTTCGGATGCAAAGTGGTATATAGAATTACCACGAGGCTTCTTCACCGACTTTAATACCCTAGCCATGGCTTTCCTTACACACTACCAGTTTCTAATCCATTATGAAATGAGAACCGATATTTTTAGTTCCTTCAAGAAAAATAAGGCCACTCATATCTCCGATCACATTCATGAGTGGAGATGAAGATGAAGTTTGATCAAGCTCGATCTTCCCGATCAGTTATTGCCAGAGTGGTTCAAGAAATAATTCATGAATAAAATATCTCATGACATTGCCATGGGTGGAGTGGTCATAGAAGAACAAGTGATCAGCTCAGTACCTCGATCTCATTTATTCACAAACAAGTACTCTTTACGACTTACTCCTTGACGCACCTTGTCCTTCTACCACCGCTACCTCAACTACCCCTGCTGCTTCTTATGCAGATGATGGTGTAATTGGCACTTTACATGCTCAACCTCAATCTACACAAGCCTCTCCCACCAATCCCAAGTCTATTGCTTCTAATGTTCAAAATTCTCCGACTCCTACTCCTTCCACCGAAAAAACCTCTGAGGTGAACTCCGTTCAATCTACCCCTGCCGGAAAAAATAAATCTAAAAAAGGGAAGGGTAAGAATAAGGAGGATAAAAATAACCCGCAATCTAAGAAAGCCAAAACACAACCTGCTGATGATAAGGATAAATGCAAACCCCGATACCCTTGCCTTATCTGTGGTGATGATCACTACAATAAATATTGTCCAAGACGGCCTGAGGTTACTAAGTTCCTTCAAGGAACCGTAAAACATCCCACACCTGTCATTTTGTCCCAAACTTTCCCTTCTCAAAATCAGACCCAATTGGTCATTCACGACCAACCCTCTCCGTCCATTACTTCCTATGTACTTATGTGTACCAGTGATTAAAAAAAGAATGACGTTACACTTACCACTCGGGCCAAAGATTACTCTTCCTCAAAGGAGAAAGTTGACGATATACCACCTTTGTTGGTTCAACAGTCTCCCTCAACTTCACCTCCCAATGGTCCTCTTCATCTTGAACGATCGAGTCATGATACAGTTCTTTGCCCTCCCCCAAAGGGTGTTGTTTGAAAGTTTGCCTTCAATCCTCATGCATGTGCTACTCAGAACTAGAGTATTGTAGAAGATATGGCGTAAGCACCTTCTACGATGTCAGCTCTTGAAGTCCTTCAAAGTTGTCCCACTCAACGGAATGCACTGTTAAAGGCTATTGGTGGAATTGACCCTACGGATATGAATTTGATAATTTTTTAATTGGAAGATCACATTCCAAGGCTACCCCCTCAACTCGCATTTCAGATACAAGTTGTTGTTGCAAACAAGAACATTTGTAGAATAGTTATTGATGAGGGTTCCTCGACATGCGTAATGTTTGTTTCCTATTGGAAAGCCATTGGCTCTCCTCCCTTAAATGAATCACACAACACGCTCAAATCCTTCAATGGCTCTGGCTTTAAACCCTACGGTGTACTCCCCTCGTTGCCTATTATGTTAGAAGGCAAATCGGCCAGTGTTGAAGTTGAGGTATTTGATGCACCTCTCGATTACAACCTCTTACTTGGTTGTAGCTAGATTGATTCCATGCCTACATTTGTATCTACTCTTTTCCATGTAGTATGTTTTCCACACTAGGGGAAATTTGTTACAGTAGACCAACTGGCCTTTTTTAACTCTAATGCTCGTACTAGAAATGTACCCTTCATTTCAAAGACACCCCCTGGGTATGAGAATGTCAATATGGGTCTACTAAAAGATTCGAATTTGATGGGTACGTTCCCAATCCCACCACCCGATGTTCCACCTCCTTTGATTGCCTCAATCAACATGATTTCCACCTCCGTTCGTGAAACCCCCATCTTCTGACCCATGGATAGTACCTGAATCCAGTGATTATCTTCACTATGGTGACCAGATACCTTTAAGTCTGGTTGAATCTTCTTATCAAGCCATTCAATTGGAAAACCCTTCTACTCCCTCTCTTGGTGAATCATCTCATGATCCATTCCACGTTATTTTTACTACGGACGAGATGATTATGTCGGTTATGTCCATGGAAGACACCCCATGGGATGATGGGCATCATCGTTCCATCCTCTTCCTGGAGAAGCACACCTCATAGAGTTACCAATGGATCTTGACTTCATCGATTGTTGTTGTCTTTCATCTGTTCCCGAGTCCACACACGATGTGTTATGTGAAGGGAACTTGAGTAACATTTCACCCACCATTCCCCTCAACATATCCATTAAACCTGGAGTTGTTGAAAATGTTCACATTGGAGCTTCGTGTTCCACCGATGAGGTTTTCACATATAAGTCCCTTTTTCAAGAGGTTCTTGAAGTCTTCGCATGGAGCTATGAAGATATGTCGGGTATTGACCTCGATATTGTTGTACATGAAATTAAGACGTACCTGGGCTCTAAACCCGTCTGGCAGAGACTTTGCCTGGTCCACCCTCGTAAGGCAGCTGCTATCAAGCCTGAGGTTGAAAAAATTCTTAAAGATGGCTTGGTTTATCCCATGGATTTAATTGATTGGGTATCCAATCTAGTTTTAGTTAAAATGAAACAAGGTACGATCCGTGTCTGCGTTGATTATAGGGATATAAACAAAGCTTGTCCTAAGGACAATTTTCCCACCCCCTTCATTGACCAGATCGTCGATGATTGCACCAGGAGTGAAATCTTCTCTTTAATGGACGGTTTCTCCGTATATAATCAAATCAACATCTTGCCCATGGATCAACACAAAACCACTTTCATTTATCCTTGGGGCACCTTTGCCTACTAGAAACTACCCTTTGGTTTAAAGAATGCTGGTGTGACTTTTCAATGTGCCATGTATTATGCTTTTCATGATATTAAACACATTGTACAACCATATCTAGATGACCTACTGGTGAATTCCATGCATCGTAGTGACCATCCGAGACACCTTCGAGCCATTTTCCTTCATTGTCGGTTCTATCGTATATGCTTAAACCCACACAAATGTATCTTCTGTGTGGACTCTGACCGACTTCTGGGATTTATTGTATCACGTCAAGGGATCAGGGTAGATACTTTGAAGGTCGAGGTGATTCTCAATCTCCCTCCTCCTTTTTCACTCCGCTAGCTTCAAAGTTTGCAAGGGAAGGCAAACTGTTTACGTCATTTCATCCCAAACTACGCTGAGTTAATGCTCAGATTTACTCGACTTCTCAAGAAAGGTTCTGAGTTCTTATGGAACACCACTGCCAACAAAGCCTTTGAAGCCTTGAAACTGACTTCAACCCGTACCCCACTCCTTTTCCCTCCCGATTATAGTCGAGATTATTTCCTTTATCTCGTTTCTTTAGACTCTACCATTGCCATGGTTCTATTCCAAGAAGACGATTTACACGATGAACATGTCATTTATTATTTGAGTCGGAGTCTAACGACTACCAAAGCCAAATACTTACATGTTGAAAAACTGGCCTTGGAAACTATTTAATCTTTCCAACGTTTCCGTCACTATATCCTATTACGCAAGACCACTGTAATTTCCGATTGCAATCCTATGCAACACATTCTTACACGCAAATTGATAGAGGGAAAATACTCCAAATGGATAGTGATTATCCAAGAGTTTGACTTAGAGTTCGAATGCACTAAGTCTAAGAAATCCTTGGTGTTTGCCGAACTACTATGTGACCTTCCTTGCACTGAGACAAAAAATGTAGTAGAGGATTATTTACCTGACGAATCCCTTTTTCTGATCAGTTCCAATGACCTTTGGTATGGAGATATCATTGTTTATCTCTAGACTCAGACTTTCTGGGCCGATATGTCTAGCACTAACCATTGTCATATACGTTACCAAGCCCGTCAGTATATTATCCTTGACGACACTCTTTATCTCTGTGGGGTTGATTCCATTTTTCGATGATGTCTCACCTATAATGAGGCTGAGAAAGAATTGAATGACTGTCATTCTGGAGCATGTGGTGGTCACATGTCTAGGTATGCTACTTCCAAAAATATCTTATGAGCAGGGTATTTTTGGCCTTCTTTATTCAAAGACTGTATTATTTCCATCCAAAAATGCCATGCTTTTCAAACATACAACAACAAGATACGATCTCATCCCACTCATTTACACCCTCTAGTTTCTGTTGGACCTTTCGAAAAATGGGGCATTGATTTCATGACATGTAACCCTCACTCGGTCGGGGGGCATGGATACATCATCATAGCCATGGATTATTTCACAAAATGGGCCGAGGCGATGCCTACATTCGATAATACCAAAAAAACGGCAACCCTATTCATATTCAATCATATCATCACACGATTCAGAATCCCGCAAGATATTGTCACCGATCACGGTAGCCATTTTCAAAATTTCATGATGTCCGATCTTACCAAAAAGTTGGGTCTTCGACATGAAAACTCAACCCCGTACTATCCATAGGCCAATGGGCAAGTTGAAGTGATAAACAAGGTTCTCCTCACTATTCTTCGACGAATAATAGGAATCCAGAAGACAAGTTGGAACACGATGTTGTTTTCAACATTGTGGGCCTATCAAACATCCGTGAATTCCGCCAAGGGATTTAAGCCTTTTCTGTTGGTGTATGGTATCGAATTTGTTCTACCAATTGAATGTGAGATACCTTCGTTGAAGCTATCCATTGAAATTCTTCCCAACACCTCTACCGAGGAAGAACATCTATTGTATCTGATGTGATTAGATGAAACCCGTCGCAATGCCACCCTGGTTATTGAAACCCAGTAGAAACACATAAAATCCCAATATGAAAAACATGTCAAGCCACGTGTTTTCTCTGAAGGTGTTCTAGTTCTTATCTATGAACAATATCATGATTTAGTGGGGGCCAGAAAATTTGAGGCTATGTGGCGTGACCCTTATATTGTCAAACGAGTGTTGGAGAAGGGAGCTTATGAGTTAGTGGATTATGATGGCATTCCTTTGAGTGAACCTAGAAATGGGATTTACTTGAAGAAGCACTATGCTTAGACCATCTTTGCATGAGTGCTTGTATTTTTACTGTATCATACTTTTGTGTGCTTTTTGTTATTTGGTCTCAACCCGCAACTACTTACCTAGCATCGTTCTTGGTTTCCAGATGTCAGCATATTCACTACTCTATATTGGCTTCGCCGATGGTGTTATTCATAGTACTCAAAACCTAGCTTCTACTGCTTGGGAAATATACACACCCACAAATGAACTTATCAGTATGCAAGTTGTTTTCCTTGGTCATGCAACCAATAATATCGCAAAATATAGCGCAGTCATAGAATTGTTGACCGAGGTTATCTCACTTGGGATTCGACAACTTGTTGTATGACATGATTCACAACTAGTAGTGCTACAGTTAAGTAACATCTATACTATTCGAAGCCCTACTTTGTTATGGTTATATTTACGAATTCACCTCTTGGAATGTTATTTTGATTATATTGAGTATCAACACATTCCTAGATGTCTAAATACGTTAAACAATGCATTAGCTAATTATGTGTTAGACAGACATCTGAGACATTTATAAATCCAATCACACATCACATGTTGTATATAAAATAAACTAAGCCAGTAGAAGCCTCATGTATATATATAATGATAAAAATGTTTTACAAAAAAGTGTTTTCCGTCCAAAGACCGAAATATCAAAATATGAAGCCCGTGGCTTCTACAAAATAGCATCATGGATGCTTCTCACGGTAGCATACTACTGCCCGTGCTACCCTACGAAGTAGTTGGCTGAGTGAACCAGACACCCCTACGGTGTGGCACTGAGAATGCCTCGGAATATTTTTGATCAGGATGTCCAGGATGTCTCTTGTCAAACCCTTTAGATTCTTCTCGACTGCCTCATAGTCGTCAGCATCCCATCCTACTACTACAATTGCTTCCCCTCATCTCTGAATGGTGGATGTACTCGGAGGCCGGTGTGGCCCTACATCTACATGGTCAAAAATTTTTATTAGTCATTGTATAGAGAGCATATATAAAAAACATCTTATATTCTAAAAAATTCATAGAAACACCATAAAACCATTTTTTTTTCTTACCTAGGTCCCCCCACTGAAAACCCTCAGGTAGAACCAAATCGGGGTCACCTCAAAAGTCCAAACCAACATAGGCATAATCATCTATAATTAATATTTTAGGCCTCAACCAGTCAAATAATGCATCATTGTATTTGATAATGGGGCCCGCTACATGCCGGCCCCATTATCAAATACAACGATGCATTATTGTTTTAGGGTTGATATGGTTAACCTCGAATGAAGGTGATTTTTGAAAATCAAAATTATTGATTTGCAAATATGAAATCATATTTGGATAACCATTTGAGAGTTGTACACGCGGTCTTGATTGTGAGCGAAGAAGTGTACTTATTGGGCCCCTTTTTTCTCAATTTTAGGTCATTTTATGGCCACTTTTGGCTAGCCCCGAACGAAGGCAAGGAGGAAGATGTGAAATTATCCTCTTACAAATATAAAATAATTTTTTGCTACCCATTTGGGAGATGCAAGTAGATTTGCAAGTGCTCGCAATGTGAAGGCATTTTTTGGCCCCTTTCGATCATATTCGTATCATTTTAGAATCTATTATGTCAACCCCAAATGAAGGTGATTTTTGAAAAGAAATTTTTTTCGTTTCTAACTATGAAATCATATTTGGATACCCATTTGAGAGTTTTAAACGTGGTCCCCACTGCAATCGAAGACGTGTATTTCTTGGGACCCTTTTTATCAATTTCGGGTCATTATACGATCACTTTTGACTAGCTCTAAGCGATTTCAAGGTAGAAAAAGTGAAATTAAGAGCTTACAAATATAGAATATTTTTTTGATTTTGTCACTTCATTTTATCATTTAAATAATCTTCTTTGATTTTGTCACTTCACTTTATTATTTAAATAATATTTCTTGACTTTGTCACTTTACTTTATCATTTAAATAATATTTTCTTCTTTCCAAGCTCTTTGACTTCTTTGACCTTTTGGGGCTTCAAGCCCACATATGAGGGTCCTCCAACTTCGTAAGGCCATAAATCTCAAACCGTGAGGAGTTATGTGATGTTCCACATACCACCAGAAATGGCATGACATGTACTATCCATATATAATAGTATTTCCTTAAAATATATCAAAACTCATACCATTATCCATCAAACAAACTTGGGTCCATTACCCAAACCCGAGTTCTCCAACTTCTCATGGCCATAACTCTCTAACTGTGAGGAGTTATTTGACATTCCACATACCACCAGAAATGGAATGACATGTACTATCCATATAGAATATTATTACCTTCAAATATATTAAAACTCATACCATTATATGTGAAACAACCTTGGGTCCATTACCCAAACCTTTGTGCTACCAAAATTCTCTATCGGACTTTCTCCAAGGGTTGACATCAATCTACAATATCACTCTCCAATAGTTGACATCAATGAAAACCGAAAATCCTTACCAACTATCCACCAACCTGATCCAACTGTATGACATTTGAGAGTTGTATACGTGGTCTTGATTGTGAGTGACAACATGTACTTCTTGGGCCCCTTTTTCTCAACTTCGAGTCATTATAGGCCCAAGTTTGACCAACCCGGAATGAAGTCTTTTGGAATAAGTGAAATTATGGGTTTAAAAATATAAAATAATTTTTTGATACCCATTTGAGAGATGCAAGTGGGTTCCCGAGCTCTTGTAACATTGAGGCATTATTTGTCCCGTTTCGATCAAATTCGTATTGTTTAGGGTTGATTATGGTTAACCCCGAATGAAGGTGATTTTTGAAAAGAAAAATTATTTATTTGCAAAGGTGAAATCATATTTGGATACCCATTTAAGATTTGTACACGTGGTCCCAATTGCAGGCGAATACCTGTACTTCTTGGGGCCATTTTTCTCAATTTTAGGTCATTTTATGGCCACTTTCGACTAGCCCCGAACGAAGGCAAGGAAAAAGATGAAAAATTATCGGTTTACAAATATAAAATAATTTTTTGGTACCCATATGGGAGATGCAAGTGGGTTCATGAATGCTCGCAACCTTGAGGCATTTTTTTCCCCTATTGCTCATATTCAGATTGTTTTAGGGTCGATTCCATCAACCCCAAATGAAGGTGATTTTTGAAAGTAAAAATGTTTTCGTTTCCAACATTTGACATGAATTTTCATCACTAAAGAAAAATGTTTTTGTTTCCAAAATATTAGTGATGAACATGAATTTTCATCACTAATAAAAAAAATCCCAAGGGTTTAATTTTTTGTGGAGGGGAAACTAACTCCTCCAAAAGATTCAAGGAGGGTTAAATCATATAATCCTCCTTACAGTTATGTTTATTGTGGGTTTTCATGTCATTTCCTTTATAGTGGCTTCGACACATACATACTCAAATTTCTTCCCTTCATTTTAACACATTTTACACATGAAATCAAAAATATTTTGTTATGGTAGATTTATAAAATGTTTTGTGTCTCTTTTCAATATAAATACATATCGCAAATTATTAATGCTCCCATAAATTATACACATCAAAATACATTTTACACATTTCTCAACATATAACAAATGATTGATACTCGCATAAAGTATAGACATCAAAATACATATACACATTTCAAAAGATAAATACATATGGTAAATTATTCATGTTCCCTTAAATTATACAATTTACACATTTCCCAACATAAATACACATGGTAAATTATTCATTTCCCATAAATTATACAATTTACACATTTCCCAACATAAATAATACATATGAACAATTATTCATACACACATAAATTATACACATCAAAACACATTTTACACATTTCCCAACAAAAATGCATATGAAAAATTATCCGTACTCACTTCAATTTAATTTATCATATTCATAAAAGTATATTGATTACATTAAATTATTATAATCTTTTACAATTAAACAATTCTAAAATAAAAATATCAATTTCCTTGGATTATTATGAAGGTGATTTTTGCAAAGAAAAATTCTTGATTTGCAAATATGAAATGATATTTGGATACTTATTTGAGAGTTGTACAGGTGGTCCTGATTGCGAGCGAGGATGTGTAGTTATTGGGCCCCTTTTTTTCAACTTCAGGTCATTCTAGGACCAAGTTTGACCAACCCCAAACGAAGGCTATTTGGAAGAAGTGGAATTATGGGTTTAAAAATATAAAATAATTTTTTTATACCCATTTTAGATATACATGTGGGTTTCCGAGCTCTCGCAACATTGAGGCATTCTTTGGCCCATTTCGATCAAATTCGTATCGTTTTAGGGTTGATTCTGGTTAACCCCGAATGAAGTTGATTTTTTAAAAGAAAAATTATTGATTTGCAAAGATGAAATCATATTTGGATACCCATTTGAGAGTTGTACACGTGGTCCCGATTGTGAGCAAGTATGTGTACTTTTTAGGGCCCTTTTCTCAATTTTAGGTCATTCTATGGCCTCTTCTCTATTCTGATATTTTTGAAATTTTGGCCTTCCTAGATCCTTTTTGGATCAAGGTAATAGAGAAGAGGGAATAGAAGAGATTGGAAGAGAAGATATAAGAGGGAAGAGAGAAGAGAGAAGAGATAATAGGTAGGAGAAGAGGGAAGCAAATAAGAGAGAAGAGGGATGAAGGGAAGAGTGAAGAAGGGAAGAGAGAAGAGGGAAAAGAAGAAAGAGAAGAGATGCGAAGAGAGGGGAGGGGACAGAGGAACGAAGCGGGAAAAGAGAAGAAAGAAGAGGGAGAATATAAGAGGGAAGAATGGAAGAGAGAAGGGGGAAGAATGTTCTTAACCATTTAGGAAACACATGTTATAATATTAATAATGAAATATATGTCAATTTTTATTTTGAATCATTTGATTTAGGTACAATATAAATATTATAATATTCATAATGAAATATATCTTGATTTTTATTTTGAATTATTAAATCTAGGTACAATATAAATATTATAATATATATATATATATATATATATTTAAGTAAAAACAGATCCTATTATATTAATGCTTCAAAATTACACCATGACATGAAGGTGTCAGCTGTCTCGCCTGTGAAGGAAACCGAGACAACTGGCCTGTCCAAAATAGCATGCAAGTTCAAAACCTCGTATTTCCACCCTACCCGAAGGAAACCAGGGTGCATGACCAGTTTCAATAGCAGTTTGATAATGGATATGCTAACGCTAACATGGCTATGAACTAGAAGAGCTACAACTCTGGTAAACATAAAAAAGAGAGAGAGTTTGAAATAATGTTGAACATGAGAACCTATTAACTGGTGTCCTCACAGTTGTCCGTCTCTTTGCCTCTTCTGACGAGAATGGAATAGGGCTGAGCGCAGGTGGGGCATTGTCGCCGTGGGGTGGCACTAGAGTAAGCTGCATACATCATATCCAGGCGTTGGCTAATGCGGACAACCCTGAATATTTGGTCGTCCACCATGCTGTGGACCTCGAAGATCAAGTTCAAGTGCTCTGGGTGAAGAAGTGGTGGCGGGGGTGGCAGTTTTTGCTTAGCGTCCATCTCCTGGTGTGCATGCTGCCTTCTCTGCGGCTGCATGATGCAGGAGCATTGCCAACATCAAGCGAGCCAACGTGGAAGTCAAATACAGCTGGAAGAGCGCCAACACAAAATTTTTGAAATCACCTGGAAGTTGATGAGAAATCTTAAATGAAACAATTAAATGAAGGCACACTTGTATAATGTAAATGGACCTTGAGCGATTCGCTCTCGTCCTTAGTAGGTAGAAGGCATTTAAAGTATTAAATGTAAGTAGGTATAATTCAATTCTAGATTAGACAGTTTTTGAGCGCAAGAGGGAAACGGGATATAGACACCCTCATTGTGTATTGTAAGATTATTCTGATTGAAGAGCATAGAAGAAGAGAAGAGAGTTGTGGAAGAACACCCATGTACATATATTTGGATTAATAGAAAGAGTTGATTCAAATTCATGGTTCTGTGTTTGTTCTCTGTATATTGATGTTGAATGATATGCTCATGAATGTTTGCTTCCTATCATGCATTTGTTTTATATGTTGTGTATGTGATTTCATGGTTAAGGTTGAAGTCTAAAAGGAAGCAAGAATGAGTTTCAATTGTTTCTCTGTCTGAGCAAGAGTTCCTGCAAGGAGTGCAGTTGAAAGTGTCTGCAAGGGGTGCGTTGACAGAAGGCTTAGATAGTTTAACTTTTGTTCTCATTCACCCAGAAGTGCATTGGGATATAGGATCCATGCAAGGAATGCGCAGGCCAGGGAAAGTCTCAAAGTTGTGAATCTGAGTAAAGAATTTGAAAGACTGTTGCTGCAGGAGTGCGCAAGGTCAAAGGACTTCAACACTTGGAAGTGTTTGAAGGTTGCCGCAAGGAGTGTGTGCAAAGGTTTTCTTTTCAAGGGACTTGAAAGTCAAGGAGAAGCTCAGGAGGGATAAGACCTTCAAATATGTTGAAGAACAACGCAAGGGAAATTGTGACGGGAGGTTTGTAAGAAAGCGTCGTAAGTCTGGGCGCAGGTGGACAAGTTCATGGAGGAACACTTAGTCCATTTGTAGGAAAATCATCAGAAGGAACGGATGGTCAGAATCCTCTGAGGAGAACTTGTGAAGTCCCGTGAGTCGTCAGATCTCACAGAGGAATAGGTGAGTTATGGTGGAAGCATTGAAAGGTTCAAAGCTCAGGAGGGGCAGGACTGTGGATCCGAGCCACAAGGGCTATCGGATCTGATCGTGGATTTCCATATCGAGTTTTCACGGGTGGTAGTCCCGTAAACATAGCAACGGGAATCGCAAAATCGTGAACTACAAAGTCCCGACAATTAAAAATATTTTGTGGGCCACAGAGGAGTCGTGAGGCAGACAGGTGGCAGATTATTGTGTGGAGTCAAAGGCTGTTGATTGTTTCAAGATTTCATGGGTCGAAGTTCCGAACACGTGGCATCAGGATTCATGATACCGCGAAGTCCGATATCCCGACGGAGTAGGTACCGTTGAAAGGTTAACTCGCGAGTGCATCGGAGTTTCGGCATATCGGGGTTTGGGAATTGGAGAGACAAGTTGCTCGACATCATGAGTGCCGAAATTGTGATAGAAGAAATCCTGAAAAGGAAAGTGAAGGGTCAACGTTGACTTGTATCGGGTTTCAGGGATCCGAGAAACAAGCGCTCGACCACTGGATTCGCAAGGTCGCGAAATCCGATCTCCTGAATGTAAAAAAGGGGGATCCCACAAGGATTGTTGTGGGTGTAGATTTCTCGATAGGGAAATAGAAGAGCTATCAGAGTTATTCGGGCCGTGAGGGAGGAGAAGATCCTATGCTGACGTAGACCTTCCAGCCTGCGGGTTGTGGAGGGAGCGTGCATTGGCATCAAGTGGTATCAGATCTTGATTCTTGCTTGTATATTTTAGGCAAGAGGAGCAAGAGAGAAAGAGCACTCTGATACACATCAAGTGGTATTAGAGCACCAGAAATATTCTTTTCTTTTTGTAGTAGAGAAGAAGAGAATTCACCATGCCGCCCATGAGAAGGGACAGGAAATCACTCGATCCAGAGGAAATGGAAAACCCGAGAAGAAGGGGCAGGTAGATGCAGAATCCATAAATGGAAAGAGAAATGCATGATCTACGAGCTAGACTCGAAGACATGGAGACAACAAAAAGACGCACAGTCAGTACTAGGGATCTTAGTGATTCCGAAAGTGAAGTAGAGGCTGAACATGAAGAATAAGTTGCAGCCGAAGATGCAGCAAATGAACGTCTAATTAGAGCTATTGCAAGAATGGGTGCAAAAGCAAAAATGGACATTCCAGTTTATGAGGGAAACTTGGATGTAGAGGAGCTTCTAGACTGGATTAGAGCTCTCGACACGTATTTCGACTATGAATATGTCAAAGAGGACAAGAAAGTCAAGCATGTTTTCATGAGATTGAAAGGACATGCAACATTGTGGTGGGATGAACTACAAGCTGACAGACGCTGCAAGGGAAAGCATAATATCAAAAGATGGGACAGGATGATTGCGAAGATGAAAGAAAAATTCATCCCCAGAGACTATCAAATTTCTCTATTCAGGAGAATGCAGAACCTGAGACAGAAAGTGATGACAGTGAAAGAATACATTGAGGAATTCTACAGACTGAACATCAGGGCAGGTCATCAGGAGAGCGATGATGAGAAAGTAGCCAGATACATGAATGGCCTGAGATATGACATTCAGGATGAGATGAGCATGGTAACCATCCAAACGGTGGAAGATGCTTATCGTATGGCTTTGAAAGCGGAAGAGAAGTTGAGCCGAAAATAGAGTTAGAGAGGCCGAGGGAGAAGTCAGCCCAGAGGCAAGTTAGTTTCCCAGGATAAATATCAGAAGCCCAAGGAAGACTGGAAGAAACCTCAGACTCAAATTGAGAGAGGGGGAAGTTCACAGCGAGGGAAATATGCTGAACAGCGAGGGCAACATACTGAGCAGAGAGGAGGGTGTGCTGATAATAATATGTTTCCTTGTACCAGAGGCAGAGGAAGAGGAAGAGGTGGAGTAATTACTTGCTTCACATGTGGAAAGAATGGGCACAAGTTTTATGAGTGTCCAGATAAAAAGAAAGATGGTGGAGAAGCTCACATCACCGAGGAACAGAGGCGGGATGTTGAGGTGGAAGACACTGAAGGCGGAAGATCGTTGATGATGCAAAAATCTCTTTTGACACCAGAAAAGGAGGTGGAGAGTTCAATCCAAAGGACCAAACTTTTTAGGACTGCTTGCAAAACCAAGGACAGGGTATGCAAAGTCATTGTAGACAGTGGGAGAACTGATAATCTCGTTTCGACTGAGATGGTAGAAAAGCTGGAGCTGAAGACGATTGATCATCCAAGCCCAAATAGAATTCTGTGGTTGCATAAGGGACATTAGGTAACTGTCACTAAACAATGTTTAGTTGAATTCAAGATAGGAGGATATAATGATAAGATATTGTGTGATTTTATTCCTATGGATGTTTTTCATCTATTGCTGGGTAGACCATGGAAATATGACAGAAATGTGATTCATGATGGGAGAATGAACACATACACCTTAGAAAAGAATGGGAGAACTCACATGTTGCTTCCAATTAAGGATAAGGAGGTGAAACTGGAGGTAAGTAACACTGTACGTCTCATGAGTGGGAAGGAACTTCTTACAAAGGTTAAGAAGTAAGAAGAACCGCAATTCTTTGTGGTCAGGAAACCGAAGATTGTTTTGACCAACACAAGAGTGGATGATTTGCCATAAGAAATTCAGGAACTGTTGGAAGAGTTCGCTAACATAGTAGTGGACAAACTACCTCGTTCGTTGCCACCGATGAGAAGTGTGAGTCATCATATTGACCTCATACCAGGAGCCAATTTACTAAACAAAGCTGCATACAGATTGACGCCGCAAGAGAATGAAGAGGTGAAAAGACAAGTCCAGGAGTTGTTGGACAAAGGGTTGGTCAGAGAAAGCTTGAGTCCATGTGATGTTCCAACAATACTCAGTCCGAAGAAAGACGGAGGCTGGAGGATGTGTACCGACTCGAGGGCGATCAAAAAAATAACCATCAGGTACAGATTTCCATTGCCAATGATGGATGATCTGATGGATTGCTTGAGTGGAGCAAAGTATTTTTCAAAGATTGATTTGAAAAGTGGATATCACTAGATTCGCATGAGAGAAGGTGATGAGTGGAAGACAACATTCAAAACTAATGAAGGGTTGTATGAATGGATTGTTATGATGTTTGGCTTAACAAATGTGCCGAGTACCTTTATGAGGTTGATGAACAAAGTCCTGAGGGAGTTCATTGGGAAATTTGCCATTGTGTATTTGGATGACATACTGATTTTCAGTAAATCAGTGGCTGAACACTTGAAGCATTTGGCTACAGTGATGAGGAAGCTACAGCAGGAGAAGTTGTTGGTAAACATGAAGAAATCCTCATTCATGAAGATAGAGCTCATTTATCTGGGATTTGTTATTTCTGCAGATAAGTTGAGGATGGATCCAGATAAGGTGGAAGTAATCAAGAATTGGCCATCACTGAAGAATATTTTTGAGGTGAGAAGTTTTCACGGATTGGCTAGTTTCTATCGGAAGTTCATCAGGAATTTCAGTGGAATTAGTGCAACAATGATGGGTACAGTGAATAAAAGACATAAATCTTTTCACTGGACAGAAGAGGCTGAGAAGAGTTTCAATTTGTTGAAACAGAATATCACGGAACAACTGGTTCTGGTGTTGCCGGATTTCCGAAAGACATTTCAAGTGAAATGCGATGCAAGTGGATTTGCAATAGGGGCAGTATTAAGTCAAGATGACAGGCCGATTGCATACTTCAGCGAGAAGCTGAATGAGGCGAAGGTGAAATACTCCATGTATGATAAGGAGTTCTATGCTATCATCCAGGCATTGAAAAAGTGGAGGCATTATTTGATTCCAAAGGAATTTGTTTTGTATAGTGATAACCATGCATTACAGTTTGTGACTCAATAGGAAACGTTGAATCAGAGGCATGTTAAGTGGGTTGAATACATGAATAATTTTACATTTGTGATTAAACATATTTCTGGTACTGCTAACAAAGTTGTTAATGCTTTGAGCAGGAAGAGTTTGTTGTTGCAGGAATTCAAAGTCAAAACATTGGGTTTTGATGATCTCAGGGATATGTATGCAGATGATCCAAACTTTAAGGAAGCGTATGAAGCAGCTGGGAATCCAGTTCTCAGAGATAGAAGCCAATGGGAAGAATACATGATCTAGGAAGGATTGTTGTTTAAGGGTAATCAACTGTGTATTTCGAATTGCTCCATGAGGGAGAATCTGCTGAAGGAGAAACACAGTGGAGGATTGGCCGGACACTTTAGTCATGACAAGACATTCGCAAAACTGAGCGAGTCATACTTTTGGCCAGGCATGCGATCAGAGGTCAAGAGGTTTGTGGACAAATGCAGGATTTTCCAGCATTCGAAGGGAAGGAGGCAGAATGCGGGTTTTTATCAACCGTTGCCCATACCTGAAAGGCCGTGGGATGGAATTAGCATGGATTTTGTATTGGGGTTGCCAAGGACGCAAAGAGGATTTGAATCAATATTTGTGGTGGTGGATAGATTTTCCAAGATGGCACACTTTATCCCATGTCAGAAAACCAGTGACACAACTCACATTGCGAACCTGTTTTTCAAAGAAGTCATTCGACTTCAAGGCTTGCCAAGAAGCATAGTTTCGGATAGAGACACGAAGTTCATAGGACACTTTTGGAGGACATTATGGAATAAGTTTGGAACTAACTTATCGTTTAGTTCTGCTTATCATCCTCAGATGGATAGACAGATAGAAGTGGTGAACAAAAGCCTCAGATATTTGCTGAGAAGCTTGGTGACAGAGCACCACAACCAGTGGGACAATATATTACCACAGGAAAATTTTTCTTATAATGACTCAGTGAATATAAGCACAGGCCAGAGTCCTTTTCAGATTGTTTATGGCATGTAGCTGAGAGGAATTTCTGAGTTGAGAGATTCAGAACATATTGCGACTAGGAGCGCTAGTGCAGAAGAGTTCGCAGAAGCGATGAAGGAACTTCACAGCCAGGTGAAGGAGAGATTGCAGAATTCAAGTCAGGAATATAAGCGGAGAGCAGATCAACACAAAATATAACTTCAGTTTGAGGTTGGTGACTTAATTCTATCACATTTGAGAAAGGAAAGGTTCCCGAGAGGAACATACAACAAGCTGAAGATGAAGAAAATCGGACCATGCAAGGTCTTGAGAAAATTGGGGACAAATGCTTATGAGATCGAATTACCTGATGGGATCGGAATTTCTCCGATATTCAACGTCTTGGATTTGTACCCATATAAGCCTAAGGAAGCAGGAGTAGAAAATGAACATTCATAGGTGCAGTGGCAAAAGAAGATGTCAGTTGTAGAGAATCCATAGATGGAGTGCATACTTGACAAGAGAGTGGGCAAGAAGACCAGAAGGAAAGAATACTTTGAGTATTTGGTCAAATGGAAGAACCATCCAGTTGAATATGCCAGCTGGGAGACCGAAGCAGAGATACAGAAGCATGGACAGACCGTGCGCAAGTTCATGGACGGGAGCCCATGAAAATTTTCAAGCAAGGGAGTATGATGCAGGAGCATCGCCAACATCAAGCGAGCCAACGCGGAAGTCAAAGACAGCTGGAAGAGCGCTAGCACAAAATTTTTGAAATCACCTTGAAGTTGATGCGCAATCTTAAATGAAACAGTTAAATTAAGGTGCACTTGTATAATGTAAATGGACCTTGAGCGATTCTCTCTCGTCCTTAGTAGGTAGAAGGCATTTAAAGTATTAAATGTAAGTAGGTAGAATTCAATTCTAGATTAGACAGTTTTTTAGCGCAAGAGGGAAATGGGATATAGACACCCTCATTGTGTATTGTAAGATTATTCTGATTGAAGAGCATAGAAGAAGAGAAGAGAGTTGTGGAAGAACACCCATGTATAGATATTTGGATTAATATAAAGAGTTGATTCAAATTCATGGTTCCATGTTTGTTCTCTGTATATTGATGCTGAATGATATGCTCATGAATGTTTGCTTCTTGTTATGCATTTTTTTTATATGTTGTGTATGTGATTTCATGGTTAAGGTTGAAGTCTGAAAGGAAGCAAGAATGAGTTTCAATTGTTTCTCTGTCTGAGCAAGAGTTCCTACAAGGAGTGCAGTTGAAAGTGTCTGCAAGGGGTGCGTTGACAGAAGGCTTAGATAGTTTAACTTTTGTTCTCATTCACCCAGAAGTGCATTGGGATATAGGAGATGTGCAAGGAGTGCGCAGGCCAGGGAAAGTCTCAGATTTGTGAATCTGAGTAAAGCATTTGAAAGATTGTTGCTGCAGGAGTGCGCAAGGTCGAAGGACTTCAACACTTGGAAGTGTTTGAAGGTTGCCGCAAGGAGTGCGTGAAAAGGTTTTCTTTTCAAGGGACTTGAAAGCCGAGGAGAATCTCAAGAGGGATAAGACCTTCAAATATGTTGAATAACAATGCAAGGGAAGTTGTGACGGGATGTTTGTAAGAAAGCGTCGTAAGTCTGCGCACAGGTGGACAAGTTCATGGAGGAACACTTAGTCCATTTGCAGGAAAATCATCAGAAGGAATGGACGGTAGGAATCCTCTGAGGAGAATTCACGAAGTCCCATGAGTTGTCATATCTCACAGAGGAACATGTGAGTTACGGTGGAAGCATTGAAAGGTTCAAAGCTCAGGAGAGTCAGGACCGTGGATCCGAGCCACAAGGGTCGTCGGATCTGATCGTGGATTTCCATATCGGGTTTTCGCGGGTGGTGGTCTCGTAAACATAGCAACGGGAATCGCGAACCGCAAAGTCCCGACAGTTAAAAATATTATTTGGGCCACAGAGGAGTCGCGAGGCAGACAGGTGGCAGATTATCACGTGGAGTCAAAGGCTGTTGATTGTTTCAGGATTTTGTGGGTCGAAGTTCCGAACAAGCGGCATCAGGATTTGCGATACCACGAAGTCTGATATCCCGACAGAGTAGGTACCGTTGAAAGGTCAAATCGCGAGCACATCAGAGTTTTGGCGTATCGGGGTTCGAGAATTGGAGAGACAAGCTGCTCGACATCGCGAGTGCCGAAATCGCGATAGAAGAAATCCCAAAAAGGAAAGTGAAGGGTCAACGTTGACTTGTATCAGGTTTCGGGGATCCGAGAGACAAGCGCTCGACCACTGGATTCGCGAGGTCGTGAAATCCGATCTCCCGACTGTAAAAAGGGGGGATCCCACGAGGATTGTTGTGGGTGTAGATTTCTCAATAGGGAAATAGAAGATCTATCAGAGTTCTTCGGGCCATGAGGGAGGAGAAGATCATGTGCTGACGTAGACCTTCCAGCCTGCGGGTTGTGGAGGGAGAATGCGTTCGCATCACTGCAATTCATTGTTGCCTCCCGGTAGCTCTTCCTCTACCAGGCAGGTGGTGAATTCCTCAGTGGGAGCGTCACTGGGACCGTGTGCTTCTCACGGGAAGGGAGGTAGTTCTTCTGCTCCAATGCATGCAGGGGGGTTCCAATTGTCCAGAACCATAAACATGCGACTTTCAGAGAAGTCATGAGGGAGTTCCATCGAAGGAATTTCCTCAACATATGTTCTGGGGGGCGATTCTACAGCTATGGCCTTCCTGGTTCTCTTTTTCTTGGCAAGAAACAAAGCTCACTCAAATCGTTTATGCCTTTTCTGCCGAGAGTCAGTTGCGTACCACCCTGCTCCTCTGCGGGGTCTTCCTCTAGCTCGTGGCATGATGAGAATGAGGACGAGATCCAGAACTTCCCTTGCACATCTATTCTTGCTCGGCTCTGTGAGCTGCGAATGCATCCTAAGGCTGCCGAGAAGGTTGATAAGGATGGAAATGGTGGTTGTAGCCATTAAGGCCGAGGGCTTAATTCTCTGGCTGGCTGACCTGTTCGTGCGAGTGAGAGGCCCCGTCAAGAGGTGGAGGCCCACTGAAGTGATGCCCCTCATAACTAGCGGGGATATGAGGGTGGTTGGCCACCATTAATGGCCCCTCCTGGTGCTTCTCCACATGCCCACCCTGCTTTGCGTGGCACCCCATCCGGGGGTTGGAAATCCTTTCCGGAGAGAGCTTGACATTGCTTGGATATGTCTGAGGCTTCAGATCTTCTTTCTTCCCAAAATATCTGTTTGAGTTCCCTGGAAACTCCTTCATTTTCCATGCGATCAGCCACTCTGTTTTCCTCTCTCTTTACATGAGAAGGGGTGATGTTGAGGTTATCCCTGAGGATGCTTTTGAAGTCCTCGAGCATCCCCGAGAGACGCCAGTTGGGGGAGATTTTATGTGGGCTTTCCCCATGGAGGATTTTGGTGATTAGTTGGATAATGATTTGAGAGTCACCCTTTAAGATGATTCTATGACTGTGCAGGTCTACTACAGTTTGAAGACCCTGCAAAAGGCCGATTAGTTCTGTTGCATTGTTTGTGGTCTCCCCCAGATACCCTTCTATCAAGATTAGAATTTCCCCTTTGGGGTTCCTGATTACAACTCCATAGCCGGCGGGTCCTGGATTTCCTTTTGAAGCTCCATCAAATTTAATCTTTATGAATCCTGTTGGAGGAGGGGTCCAGGTGGTTGGACTGATGTTTTGATTCTTCGGTGCTTTGATTGCCAACGAGTTGTTTAATCTGAGATGCCACCTTTGTAGGGTGCATAATTCCTCCTGGTTTCATCCCTTGTCCCGTGGTTGCCATTTATTACTTATTATTGTTTCTTTGATGAGCATGACAATTTTGTCCCAGGTTGAATCTGGAGTAGATTCTGTGGAGTGGAAGATGCGTTTGTTTTTCTCCTTCCATATTTTCTAGAGAATAAACCCGGGGAGGAGTTGCCAGATGTAGTTTAGTATGGGGTTGTTGTAATTGATTGAGTCCCAGTTTTCAATAGTATCTCTAATGCTACCTCTGTTTTGGTTGGATATGCGCATTATTTGAGCTCCCTGGTCCCAAATAGATTGACTGTAATGACAGCCATTGAAGAGATGCTCCTTGGTCTCCTCTTGACATTGACATAAGACACAAATTGAGGGCCCAATGAAGCCCCTTCTCCTGAGATTGTACCAAGTTAGAATTCTATTATGGATGATTAACCAGAGGAAAGTGGAAACCTTTGGCCAAAGTGCCTTGTTCCAAATTTTATTCCGAATATTGTCCGTTTCCTGAGTGTGGTAATTGCCTTGTAAGTAATAGGCTTCTTTTACCGAGAAATTTCCAGTTGTCGTGTGTCCCCATCTGAGGATGTATGGAACTTTTCTAATGCAGATTTTCCTGTGTCTAGCATGGTAGTGCCAGGCTGACAGATTTAAGTCGTCTGGGACTCCTAATTTCTGTATGGAGGTCTTCCACTGTCACCACGGATGTCTTGTTTCGAGGGGTTTCCATAGATCTTTTACCTTGAGTGGAGGATCTTGATTAAGATCTTGTTGGAGGGGTGTTAGCTCTGCTAGTTCCTTTAGAGGTTTAAGTTGTTGCCATGAGTCTTTCCAAAACATTTCACTACCTCCATTGTGGATCTCCCAAAAGGCGTGTTTCTGTATTAGGTCTTTGTTTTTCCAGGCTGTGTTCCAAATGTTTGAACCTTGTATTCAGACATTGTGTCTGATCAGTTGATCAGTCTGCATGGAGGGAGCGTATTTGTTCTTCCAGATTTGTGCCCATAGGGCATCTGGTGTTTTCATCCATCTCCACCATATCTTGGCCCCCATTATCTGGTTGATCTTTCCGGGGTCTTGGAGCCCAAGGCCACCCATACTTTTGGGTGTGCATACCTTATCCCAGCCTACCAGAGCCCATTTCTTGTTGGGCTGCAGGCCTTGCCAAAGAAAATTTCTCTGGAGGTTTCTTACAAATCTGATGATTTGTTTGGGAGATTCTAAGGCGGTGAAGAGATAGGTGGGTAGGGTCTGTAGGACCGATTTTAGCAGGACCAGTCTGGTTGAGATATTTAACAGTCTGAAACTCCAGTTAGCCAGCCTATTTGAGATAGAGAGGAGGAGGCTATCCCAAGAGATGGATTTAGCTGGTACTCCTGTGAGAGGAATGCCTAGGTAGTTGGACATAAGGGAGATCTTAGGGATGCCCAGGAGTTTGGAGATATGTAACTGAACCGCAACTGGAGTGTTGAAAAAGAAGAGCTTGGATTTGTCTAGGTTCAACGTCATGCCGGAGGCTTCAGTGAAGTCGGAGAGGATGGAGTTGAGATTGTTGGCTTCGTGAGAAGTGGGGGAGTTCATGAGAAGGGTATCATCAACAAATTGGCTATGTGAGGGCGCTGGCTGAATGTTGTGCAAGGGTAAGCCTTTGAGGGAACCTTCTAGAACCGCTAATTTGATGTAGCGGCCCAAGTCTTCCGCCATGAGTACAAAAAGGAAGGGTGATAATGGATCCCCTTGCCGAATACCTCTGGAGGGAGAAAAAGGTCAGGAAGGGACTCCATTAACTAGGATAGAGAAAAAGGCCGAAGAGGTGAGTTTAAAAATCCAATTTAACCAATTTTGGTCAAAACCAAAGGAATTTAAGATAGCTCTAAGGTATTGCCAACTGGCTTTATCAAAATATTTTGAGAGATCAAGTTTGATTAACATCCCTGGAGTTTTTGAAGATTTGAGAGAGTCGACCACCTCATGTGCTAAGATGACACTATCCATAATTTGTCTTCCTTCGACGTAGCCAGCTTGTTCTTTGGAAATGACATAGGGTAGTATTGGCTTGAGGCGATTTGCAATCACCTTGGTAATGATCTTGTAAATTACATTACATAAGGCTATGGACCTGAACTGTTTGGGATTTGTGACTCTTTCTTCCTTTGGAATGAGAGTGAGGAAGGTCGCGTTGAGAGCCTGGAGAACTTGACCCGATGTTCATGATTCCTCTACGACCTCCCAGATATCCTTCCTTACTATGTCCCAACAGTGATGGAAGAAGTCAATAATGAAGCCATCTAGGCCTGGAGCTTTTCCTGGGGGCATAGCTTTTACTGCTTGGTACACTTCCTCCTGAGTGATTTGCCTCATGAGAGCTGCGTTCTGTTCAGGGGTTACGAGTGAGGGTATGTGACTGGTGACTCGAGTGATGGCTTCATTTATGTTCACCTTGGTTTCCATAAGGAGGTTCTGGTAGTATTTGTTGAGCTCCTCTTAGATTTGGGTATGCTCTCTGATCAGGTTGCCCTGTTCATTTTCCAGATGGGTTATTCTGTTGAAGTGTCTTCGGTGTATCATGGCTCTATGGAAGAATTTTGTATTCTTTTCCCCCTCTTTAAGCCATTGCACCCTATATTTTTGCCTCCATAGTATCTCTTCTTGTTTTCTTCTTTGCTCCAATTGCACTTGTAATTCCTCCTCTTCCTTCATAAGCTCAACAGTTCAAGTTCTTGAGATAAAAGTTCTTTGTATCTCAGCTAGTTTGTTCTATGTGTCCTTAATGCTTTGGAATATATTGCCAAAAGTATTTATGTTCTAGTATTTGAGCAGTTGCTTGAAATTTTTGAACCTTTGTTGAAATCTGTACATTTTGGTGCCATGGTCTACTTTAGCTTGAGCCCACCAAGTTTTTTCCAGTTGTTGGAAATCTGGGTGTGTGAGCCAAAATTTCTCAAATTGGAATGGTTTAAATTTAGGTGTTGCCTCTATTGCCAACTGAAGGGTGATTGGCCAGTGGTCAGAGCCCATTTTGGGGAGAATTAGGCTTTCCATGTAGAGGTCTATTTCAATCAATTCCTCCATCACGAGAAAGTGATCCAGTTGGCAGGCTACATGCTGGTTGCCTGACCTACGATTGGACCAAGTGAAGGTGCCATTGTTGTTCTCTATGTCTAATAACTTTAGCTGCTCAGGAAGAGTTTTGAACTTACCACTATCTTGCTCAAGTCTCTTGCTCCCGCCTATTTTCTCCTCTAGTGACATGATCATGTTGAAGTTGCCTCCTAAGATCCAGTTGGGTGTGGTTGCTAGTGATTTTACTTGGGCCAGCCTTTCCATGAATTTGATTTTTTCCTGTTGTCCTTGGGGTCCATAGACATTGGTGATGGTTCCCTCCTGATTCGAGCCCATTATTTCAAAGTGAGATGACAAGGTGCCTATAGTGGAAAAGGGTCCACTAAGAGTAGTGTGGCTTGGGTTCCACAGTATGGATAAACCCCATGAGGCTCCCTAGGAGTCCGTGTGGATGTAGTTGCAACCTTTCCACATGCGTTGAAAGATGGTTTCGACTTCCATTCCTGCACATTTCGTTTCTTGTAACATTAGAATATCTGGGCTTTCATCTTTGATGCATTCCCTAAGAATCCTTTGCTTGGATCTGTCGTTGAGTACTCTAATGTTCCAAGTGATAATCTTCATCATTATGAGGATGGGTGTGGGTGGAGGTATCCCTCCGAGAGCTTATGTATCTGACCGGAGTTGATCATGAGATTTCTGTCTTCTTTGATTAGTTGATGTACTGGTTTTCGTCCCCTTCGTTTGTTCTCGCATGGTATATTTTTTGAGCCTGAGCTTGATTCAGTGGCTATGCCTAAGTGTGTTGTGGATCCCGCTGTTGAATCAAGAAAGACCTTGTGTACCTTTTTGAGTTGTTCTTCAGGAAGGGATTGCAGATCCTTTTGATTGAGAGCTTCCTCCAGTTTCTCCAGGTCAATACCTGCTAGGTCTTGGGTGTCCACTTGCATTAGAGTATCTCTGTCTCCATCCCCTTTTTCTTCTGCATGGATCTCTTTATTTGGACCAGAAGAGGAGGGTATAGGGTTATGGTCTTTGTTCTTCTATAATCCTTCATGTGGATCCTGAATTTCCTCATCCTCTGGTAGCTGGCTTAGTATATCGTAAACATTCCTGGTCAAGATCTTAGGTTTGGGGTCAGTTATTTGCCTCCGGGGGGATTTTTCTTCCTTGTCTGGACCGTGGTGAAGCCATATTTCTGTAGGTTTTGACTGCCTTTGGAAGCTTTCTGATTGAGTGGGTCGTCCCGAAACAAGTGGCCATGTTCATGGCATTTTCTGCATCTGAAAGGGATGTGCTCATAGTCAAGGGTTTGTGACCAGTCTTCATCCTGATACTCCATCATTACTTCTCCTAGTAAAGCCTTAACTATGTTCATGTAAGCACATATTCGGGCATATGAGGTGTATTTCCATTGCCTTGTAGCTTCTGAGGCTTTCACATATTGGCCGATTGTGTTGCCTATTCCCATGAGAATTTCCTCCAACCAGAACTCCTGCGGAAGGGAGTAGAGGCGGATCCAGACAGGTGCCATTGTGAAGTCCTCCTTGTCTGGGATGAAGCGCTCTGTCTAGAATCTTAGGAATAGCCCTGCCGAGTTGTAGAAGTATGGGCCATTCTCAAAGATGTGATCTATGTCTTCTGGGTTATATAATATGATTGTGAAGAAGCCTTTGGAGCTGAGATGAACTTCGTAGTCACCTTTAGGGTTCCACTAGTGTTTGATCCATTTGTTCAAATCCCTTTCAGATGGCCAAAGTCCCAGAAATTTGCCAATGAGGGCATGTTCTTGCATAAACTGGGTATGTTCCCCTACCCTTGTTGAGATTATAATGTATCTTGGGAACTTTTCCATTTGCGGGATGCATTTTCCAGGCTCCCATCCACGAGGTGCTTCTGGATGGGACGTACTGGCTTCCATCTCCATTTCCTTGCTGAATCCCTGTTCCCTGGCGAGGAGTTGTTCTCGGATTTGTTGTGGCGGCTCAAACGCGGGCCATTTTTCCCTCGTCCCTGATCTATCGTTGGCTGTGATGTTGCTATATGAGGGGGGTTTCCCCCCCTCTTTGGCGCTCATATTTGAGGGTCAGAGCTGGTGTCGGCCCACGCTGGATCTGTGCTGGTAAGTTGTTGTGGTGGATCCTGAATCAATCATGCAATGGCTTGCATGGGCGTAGATCTAGGGTTTTTGTAGTCTATATCATCTGAAGATCGTACAATATAAATATTATAATATTAATAATGAAATACATTTTAATTTTTATTTTTCTAAAAACTAATCAACAACTAGATTTATGTACAATATCTTAATTTTTATTTTGAAGCATTAGATCCATATACAATATAAATATTATAATATATTTTGAGCGAGACACACCAACCCTTAACGATTATATTAATAATGAAATATATTTTAATTTATATTTTACTAAAAACTTAATAAAAAAAGTGAAAAAATAGAATATAGAAAATAAAATAAACTATTAATATAATTATCCCAGATGCAGTGATTACAGACATGACAAGTGGACATCCAGTGGGGAGGAAACATGGCCTAGCCTTCTGCCACCTTGAGCCAGCTCAACCTCCACCATTAACTCATGAATTTAAAGCCTCGACCATCGCTCCTCAACAAATCTAGTATGGTTTAATGTATTGGCATCTATGTTCATGGGAACGTTAATGGTAATGGGATGGACGTAGTCATAGTCCCAACACCCTTCTCAGCTTGGTGGTTTTAGGCCCACGTTCTGGAGTGCCATGGCTCATTCGAGCCCTTGGCCTCCAGACTCTTGGCCTCCTCCGGATGTTGGTCCACTCTTTTTCCTTTGGATCAAGATTTTGCAGTGCACTCAACCCTCTGAGCCCTGCACTAATCCTCTGGTAAGTTAGTGCCTTTGTGTCTGGCTGGTATTTTTTTCTTCGCGCTATAATTTCCACAATATTCATGTGCTCATCATTTGGTTTCAGGTGGCTTTATCAATGCCTCAGATTAGAGGAAAATCGAAAAGGGGAGCGGTCTGGTATGCTGCTAGAGGAAGGATCTCGAGAGGGTGTGGCCAGCAGGCTTGACCGAGCTCACCTCAAGGCCATTAGTGTGTCTCCACCCCGGAGCCTCTCGTTTCTCCCACTCCTTCCATCACACTTGATTTTCCTCCTCGAGCCACCACTCTTGACTTGCCTCCGTTGTCGTCTCCGTATGCTTGCTGTGTCAAATGGTTCAACAGTCACAATAAGTCCCTCATCTTCTCTCCAATAATAGGTCCATCCTCCCCCCCACCCTCCTCGACCTCCACCTCCCGTCACCTCCACCTCCCCTCTCCCCTCTGCTCCTATCTCTTCTTAGTATTCCCCCTTACCTCGCTCTGACTCCCCCACCTCCTCCTCTGGCTTATATCCACCTCCTCCGCCCTCTTCTGCTTGCTCCTGCTGCACCAGAAGGAACATTTTCAAGGAGTCTTTGGATTCCATCAAGCGAGGAATCAAGGACATCAAGGGCATCATCAACTTGATGTAGCACATGGAAAAAGAACGGTTACACTGAGAGGATTTTTTTATGACTCTTCTTTAGGACCTCAGGAATGTTATCTCAGATAGAGGCAAGCTTGGCAAAGACACTGTGCAATATTGACAGGTTATCTCAGAGTAGAGGATCGACCCCAGCGTTGGCTAGCTCTTTCTGGCTCAGGTTTCCTGCGTTTTTTTATGTTCTTAGCTAGTATAATTCACAAGCTCTTATCCCTTGCATGGCTTCTCGACCTTACGAATTTTCATTCTTAGCTTAGTCCAGTTTTTTGGTTTTGGTTTGTATAGTTTAGCCTACAGAAATTTTTCCCTACGTGACACACTAGTTCTAGATCCTTTCTTACAACTTAGCAAGTTTTGCATGGACATTATGAATTTTATGGCCATGTGGTAGCATTGGTTTCCCACTAGGGAAATGCTGTCACAACCTCCTTTGATAGCTTGACAGATGTAACTTTTTCTGCTTAGCAGGTTTTAATACAAATCCTAACTTACAAAAAAAATATATAAATATAATTATATTAATAATGAAATATATTTTAATCAGTATTTTGATTTTTGAAATTATATTATATGTTTTTATGACATTTTCTAAAGTTTTGTTTGTTTATGCATTATTTACATATTTATACATTATAGGTTCTTGCATTAGTGTTTGTATAGGAAATCACTAAACAAAAATATATTTAAGTTTATTTCATTTCTTTGAATTATAAATCACTAATCGTATGTTTATTGAATTATATGTTTTTGAATTACTCTTCTTAAAAACACTAAACAAAAATACATTTAAGTTTATTTATATCTTTTCTATCATTTTTATCATCCTTTCTTCCTAAAAAGAAATATCACCCAATCTTATTATTAATTATTATTTAAAAAACATTTTTTATATTATTATGATGATGATTAAAGTCCACTAATCTTAACCTTGACCTTAACCTTAACTTTAAGAGGATAAAATATTACTTGCAATTATTTATATCATATAATAAATTTATTTAAATTTAAATTTATATCATCATTATGTAATTAAAATTTTTAAATTTTTAAATAATAATAATGCTTATTTTTTCATTACATTTTAAATTATTATTATTACTTTTTTAATTCTAAAACTAATAATAATGTTTGTGTAATTTTAAATTCTTATTATTATTTTTTTTAATTTTAAATTCTTATTATTATTTTAAATTTTTAAATTCTTAAACTAGTAATGTTTACAAAATTTTATTATATTAAGAATATATTGTATGATATATATTTTATTTGTGTATTAAATGAAAAGAACACAGAAAAATGTTTTTTATATTTTTTCATTAATTATTTTTATTTTTAAATTGCAATAATATTAATAAAAATAACAATTTAAAACCATTTTGAATATTGAATACAATTTTCATCATCAAAATATATTCAAATATTTGTTTTTTTTAAATACACATTTTATCAAAAATATATTAAATAGTTTTTTCATTATTATTTTTTTATATATATTCTATAAAATAATGGAAACATAAATTTTATTGAAATATGATTAATAAATAAATTTTTAAATACATATTTTATAAAATAATATTATTCTAAAGTGTTTTATTCTATTTTAATAAAATCATAAATATAAATTACCAACAATTATATAATTAAAAACAAATAATAATGTTTTATTTTTTTAATTAAATTCGAATCAAATAATTTTATTTTTTTTTAATTTAATTAAAATCGAATAATAATGTTTTATTTATTTTTAATTAAATTAAAATCAAATTGTAATATTTAATTTTTTTTAATTAAATTCTAAATTCTTTTTAAATTCTTATTAAATTAAATTTTAAATTCTAATAACATTAAATTTTAAATTCCATTAACCATTTTTATATAAACACAAAAAGATAAACACATAAAATAAAATAGTAATTTATAATATTGAATTAAATTATATGTCGTATATGTTTTTCATAATTTGTAATATTATTATATTTATATTATTAAATAAATAATTTTTTTTAGTTTTGATGAATCAAATAATAACTTTTTGTTTTTCATATATATATATATATATATATTTCACTAATAAATTGTATTTCCACTAAGAATAATAATCAATAAAATGAATTAAATAAAAGCTTTTTTTATCTTTGAAATGTTAAAATCTCTACTAACAAGGTCAACTAGTGAAGGTGAAAGCTTATATGACTTTAAAAAGGTCCATCATTGACATGGGACTCTAACCACAAAGGCTTGCAGCGAACATTCCATGGCCAATGAAACATAATCATTCAGACATACATATCATTCATAGCAAACAAAGCCTGCACACAATCATGCATAATACACAATCATGACCACATAAATACTTTTAAATTCATTATGATGAATTTTATAGTTAATGTTAATTAATTTTATAGTTAATGTTAATTTTTATATGTAAGTTATATTATCATGATAAAGATGAAATCAACTTATAATATTTTAAAACTAAAACTAATATACTAAGTTGTTTTTAACAATAATTTGAAAATTAAATTTTAATTTATGAGTTATTAGTTTATATTATAATTTAGTATACATTTTTGTTTTTTAAATGTACATATGATTATGATTATTATTAATGGTGTTTATGTCTAAAAGTGTATGATTATTATTA
>ML776714.1:999995-1018748 GCA_009831015.1 Picea engelmannii | reverse complement strand
GAGAGAAGTGTATGAAGAACTTCTATGTATAGATATTGAATTAATAGAAGAAAGCTTTGATTCAATTCCATGGTTGTGTTATTCTCTGTGTATTGTTGATATTATGCTCATGAATGTTTTCTTCTTGTCATGCATTTGCTTTTATATGTTGTGTATATGATTTCATGGTTGAAGTGAAGTCTGGGAGAACAAGGAGTTAGTTTCAATTGTTTCTCTATCTTGAACCAGAGAATTCCTGGAAGGAGTGCAGTTGAATTTGTCCGCAAGGAGTGCGTGACTGCAAAGTTCAAGTAGAGAGAACTTTTGGTTCTAGGCTATCAAAAGTGCAGAGTTGACACCAGAGCCGTGCAAAGCTTGCGCAGGCTAGACGAAGACTCGGGGTTGCGATTCTGAGCAAAGGGAGTGAAAGAATGCTGCTGCGGGTGTGCGCAGAGTCGAGAAGACTTCAACACTTAGTCGTGGTTGAAGAATTGCACAAGGAGTTTCCGGAAGGGACTTGAAATTTGGGAGAAAACTTAGGAAGGATAAGCCTTCGAATTCATCGAAGGACCAGTGAGAAGTTGCACCTTGAACGGTTGCAAGGAATGCTGCAGAATTGCGTGTAGGGGCGACGAGTTCTGTGGAAGAACAGTTCATCGGTTAGTGGATTTGAACAAAGAGAATCGGATGGACGAAATTCTCCGAGGAGATTTCGTGAACTTCAGAGGGTCATTTGATCTTGCGGAGGTGCAAGAAGGATACGACGCAGGAGCGGAAGAAGTTCAGGGTTCAGTTGGGCAGGATTTGTTGGTCAAGATCACAAGAGATATTGATTCTACTCACGGATCGGCGCATCGGGATTTCATGAGGTAAGACTCCTATTTTATGCAATGGAAGCCGCGATATCGCGAGGTGCGAAGTTCCGAGAAATTTCATGAATCGCGGGGACCACAAGAGTGGTGACGTGGCAGGTGATCTCGGGACATCGAGTCTCGGGAGTCGAAGGGCCAAGCAATTGGTCTTGCGAGTCGCGAGGTCGCGAGGAGGTGAGATAACGATACTTGGGTATCGACAACTCGGACCTCGGGAGTCAAGGCAGGAATTATTTGAGCTCGCGAGAGGCGAAACACGAAAGAGAGAGATCGCGATCTCGGCATCTCGGCTTATCGCGAGGCGTGATAGAGCGAAGTCCCAACAGTGGGGAAGGAAATTCAGCGTTGACTGACACATCGGGTCTCGGGGATTTGAGAGCCCATTTGATAAATAGAGAACTCATGAAGCCCGAGGTTTCGATCTTCTGAGTGCAGAAAGGAATATTGCGAAGTCGAGAAAACTGTGGGGTTCAGAATTCCCGATTGGGAATTAGAAGAACCGTTGAGTTCTTCGGGCTGAGAGAGACAGAAGGTCCTGGAGTAGGCAATCGTGCTCACGAGGAGTGCGGTTTCCGTCAGAGTGGTATCAGAGCAAGGTCATCCTTTGCTTTCTGTAGCAGAGAAAGAGAATTCATCATGCCGTCGAGAAGGGAGAGGCAGTCACCAGACCCAGAAGATAGGGAGGTGAGAAGAAGAGGCAGGCCGGTAAGAAATCTAGAAATGGAGCGGCAGATGAGAGATCTTCGAGCAAGGCTTGAGGAGATGGAAACAACTTAGAGATGCGGAGTTGGTGCTAGGAATATTAGTGATTCCGAGGTTGAAGAAGAGGCTGGACATGAAGACGAAGTCACAGCAGAAGATGCATCAACCGTTCGGTTGATCAAAGCCATCACAAGGATGGGCGCAAAGGCGAAAATGGATATCCCAACTTACGAGGGGAATCTAGACGTAGAAGAGCTGCTAGATTGGATTAGGGATCTTGACACATACTTCGATTATGAATATGTGGAAGAAGATAAGAAAGTCAAGCATGTCGTTACGCGCTTGAAAGGACATGCAACATTGTGGTGGGATGAGTTGCAGGAAAACAGGCGTAGCAAAGGCAAGCAAAAGATCAAAAGCTGGGATCGAATGATCGCGAAGATGAAAGTGAAGTTCATCCCAAGGGATTACTAGATCACACTGTTCAGGCGAATGCAGAACCTGAGACAGAAACTGATGACCGTGAAGGAGTACACGGAAGAATTTTACAGATTAAACATCGGAGAAGGTCATCGGGGGAGCGATGATGAGAAGGTGGCGAGATATTTGAATGGTCCGAGATATGACATTCAGGATGAATTAAGCATGCTGACCATCCGAACGGTGGAAGATGCTTACCAATTGGCTCTGAAAGCCGAGGAGAAGCTGAGCCGAAAGCAAGGTCAGCAAGGCAGAGGCAGAAGCCAACCAAGAGGCAAAGCAGTTGCCCAGGAGAAATTCCAGAAGCCCAAGGACGAATGGAAGAAGCCTCAGGGTAAATTTTAAGGAGGTGGAACCTCACAACAAAGGCAGCCATATGCTGAACAGAGAAGATAGCAAGATGATCAGCGAGGAGGTTATGCTGATGCAAACACTCTTCCTCGTACTAGAGGTCGAGGTAGAGGAAGAGGAGGAGTAATCACATGTTTTACATGTGGGAATAATGGGCACAAGTCATTCGAGTGTCTAGAGAAAAAGAATGATGCAGGAGAAGCTCACATCGCAGAAGCGCAGAGGCGTGATGCTGAGAACGAAAATGTAGACAGCGGAAGATCGCTTGGGATGCATAAAGTCCTTTTGACACCTGAGAAAAAGGTGGAGAGCTCAGTGCAGAGGACAAGATTGTTCATAACAGCTTGCACAACTAAGGACCAGAAATGCAAGGTGATTGTTGACAGTGGTAGCATGGACAATCTTGTATCCACAGAGATGGTGGAAAAATTGGAGCTGGAAACGACTAATCACCCCAGTCCATATAAAGTTTCATGGTTACAGAAAGGATACCAGGTGAGTGTTACTAAACAATGCTTGGTTGAATTCAAAATAGGGAGATATAATGATCAGATTTTATGTGATGTCATTCCCATGGACTTGTGTCATTTGCTATTGGGTAGACCATGGAAATACGACAGGAATGTGATTCATGATGGGAGGATGAACACATATACCCTGGAAAAAGATGGGAGAAGGAATACATTGCTTCTGATAAAAGATAAAGAGGTGAAGCCGGAGGTAACCAGCACAATACTTCTCATGAGTGGGAAGGAGCTTCTTTCAGAAATGGAGAAGAAAGAAGATCCACAATTCTTTGTGGTCAGAAAAATGAGGATTGTTCTGACTAGCATAAGAGTGGATGACTTACCTGATGAGATTCAGGGACTGCTGGAGGAGTTCGCTGATATCATAGTGGACGAATTACCTCATTCGTTGCCACCGATGAGAAGCATAAGACATCACATAGACCTCATACCGGGAGCGAGTCTACTGAACAAAGCCGCGTACAGGTTGACGCCGCAGGAGAATGAAGAGGTCAAGAGACATGTCCAGGACTTGATGGACAAAGGGTTAGTCAGGGAGATCTTGAGCCCGTGTGTCGTTCCAACGGTACTGAGCCCAAATAAATATGGGGGATGGAGAATGTGTACAGACTCCAGAGCCATTAACAAGATAACCATCAGGTACAGGTTTCCACTGCCGAGAATGGACGACTTGATGGATTGCTTAAGCGGGGCAAATTATTTTTCGAAAATAGATTTGAAAAGCAGATACCACCAAATTCGCATGAGGGAAGGCGATGAGTGGAAAACAACGTTCAAGACAAATGAGGGTTTGTACGAATGGATGGTCATGCCGTTTGGCTTGACAAATGCACCAAGCACTTTTATGAGGCTGATGAACGAAGTCCTGAGGGAGTTCATTGGAAAGTTCGTCATTGTTTATTTGGACGATATACTGATTTACAGTAAATCAGAGGCTGAACACCTGAAACGTTTGGCCATTGTGATGAGAAACCTATAGCAGGAGAAGCTGTTGATCAACTTGAAGAAGTTTTCGTTCATGAAGACAGAGCTCATCTATTTGGGTTTTGTTATTTCGGCTAATGAGTTGAGGATGGATCCATAAAAGGTAGACGTGATCAAAAATTGGCCATCACCAAGAAATGTGTTCGAGGTGAGAAGTTTCCATGGACTGGCGAGTTTCTACAGGAAATTCATCAGGAATTTCAGCGGAATCAGTGCAACAATGATGGACACAGTGAAGAAGCGGCATAAGACTTTTCACTGGACAGCCGAGGCTAAGAGGAGCTTCAATCTGTTGAAGAAAAAGATCACAGAGTGACCAGTGTTGGTATTGCCTGATTTTCAGAAGACATTTCAGGTGAAATGTGATGCCAGTGGGTATGCCATAGGGGCAGTGCTAAGTCAGGATGACAGACCAGTTGCATATTTCAGCGAGAAGCTGGATGACGCGAAGCTGAAATACTCCACGTATGATAAGGAATTCTACGCTATCATACAGGCGTTGAAGAAGTGGAGGCATTACTTGATCCCAAAGGAGTTTGTATTGTACAATGATAATCATGCATTACAGTTTGTGACTCAACACGAGAAGTTGAATCAGAAACATGCAAAATGGGTAGAGTACATGCAGAATTTTACATTTGTTATTAAGCACATTTCAGGTACTGCTAACAAAGTGGCTGATGCTTTGAGCAGGAAATGTTTGTTGCTGCAAGAGTTTAGAATCAAAACCCAAGGTTTTGAAAATCTAAGAGACATGTATGCAGGAGATGCAGATTTTGCAGAGGCATACGAGGCAGCTGAGAACCCAGTTCTCAGAGATCGGAGCCCATGGATAGATTATATGATCCAGGAAGGATTGTTGTTCAGAGGCAATCAGTTGTGTATTCCTAAATGCTCCATGAGGGAGAACTTGTTGAAAGAAAAGCACAGCGGAGGATTAGCCGGATATTTTGGGCATGATAAGACATTTGCAAAGCTGAGCGAAGCATATTTTTGGCTGGGGATGCGAGCAGACGTCAAGCGGTTTGTTGACAGATGTCAGATTTGTCAGCATTCAAAAGGGAGAAACTAGAACGCAGGTTTTTATCAGCCATTGCCCATTCCGGAGAGACCATGGGAGGCAATAAGCATGGATTTTGTATTGGGTTTGCCAAGGATGAAAAAAGGAGTTGATTCCATCTTTGTAGTGGTTGACAGGTTTTCGAAGATGGCACATTTCATACCATGCCAGAAGACCAGCGATGCGACACACATCGCAAACTTGTTCTTCAAGGAGATCGTTAGACTTCATGGATTGCCAAAAAGCATTGTTTCGGACAGGGATACGAAATTCATAGGTCATTTTTGGAGGACGCTATGGAAGAAGCTAGGAACTAACTTGGCGTTTAGTTCTGCTTATCATCCTCAGACGGATGGATAGACAGAGGTGGTCAACCGAAGTCTGGGAGATTTATTGAGAAGCTTGGCGATGGAACACCACAACAGTTGGGATAATGTGTTGCCACAGGCAGAGTTTGCATACAACGATTCAGTGAATCAGAGTACAGGCAAAATTCCATTTGAGGTTGTGTATGGGATGTAGCCAAGAGGATTTTCTGAATTGCAGAATTCAGAACAGACTGCGACTAGCAGCGCTAGTGCAGAAAATTTCGCTGAGGCGATGTAGGAACTTCACAGTCAGGTGAAGCAACGACTGATGAAATGGAACCATGAGTATAAGCGCAGAGAAAATTAGCATCAGAGACAGCTTCAGTTTGAAGTTGGCGATTTAGTTCTTGCGCACTTGAGGAAGGAAAGGTTCCCAAGGGGAACATATAATAAAATCAAAATGAAGAAGATTGGACCATGCAGAGTCCTGAAGAAATTCGGAGAGAACGCATATGAGATTGAGTTGTCGGATGGCATCGGGATATCTCTGATATTTAACATCGCAGATTTATACCCATACAGGGCTGGAGAAACATAAACTGGAACTGAGGAGCCAGAAATCCAGTGGATGAAACAGATGCCAGTAGCAGAGAAACCGCAGATGGAATGCATACTGGACAAGCAAGTGGGTAAGAAGACCAGGAGAAAAGAATATTTTGAGTATCTGGTCAAGTGGAAGAATCACCCAGTGGAGGATGCCAGCTGGGAGACCGAAGCGATGATACAGAAGCATGGACAGACCATGCGGGAGCTAATGGACAGGAGCCCATGAATTTTTTCAAGCGAGGGAGTATGATGCAGGATCATCGCCCACGTCAAGTGAGCCAGTGCGAAAGYGGGAGACAGCTGGATGAGCCAGCGTGATTTCTTTTTGAATTGCACCTTGGAATTGTTGCGCAAAACATTAATGTGTTGATTTGATGAAGCGCACTTTGTATATTGTAATGGACCTTGAGCGGATAGCTCACGTCCTTAGGTAGATGAGGCATTTAATAGAATTAATRTAAAGTAGATAGGAATTTAATTCAGATTTGATAGTTTTAGARCTCGRGAGGGAAAYRGGATATAGACACCCTCYTTTGTACATTGTATGATTATTCRGAAATTGAGAGCATTCTKATGAGAAGAGCASAKGAGAGAAGTGTATGAAGAACTTYTATGTATAGATATTGAATTAATAGAAGAAAGCTTTGATTCAATTCCATKGTTGTGTTATTCTCTGTGTATTGTTGATATTATGCTCATGAATGTTTTCTTCTTGTCATGCATTTGATTTTATATGTTGTGTATGTGATTTCATGGTTGAAGTGAAGTCTGGGAGAACAAGGAGTTAGTTTCAATTTTTTCTCTATCTTGAACCAGAGAATTCCTGCAAGGAGTGCAGTTGAATTTTTCCGCAAGGAGTGCGTGACTACAGGGTTCAAGTAGAGAGAAATTTTGGTTCTAGGCTATCAGAAGTGCAGAGTTGACACCAGAGCTGTGCAAAGCATGCGCAGGCTAGACGAGGACTCAGGGTTGCGATTCTGAGCAAAGGGAGTGAAAGACTGCTGCTGTGGGTGTGCGCAGAGTCGAGAAGACTTCAACACTTAGTCATGGTTGAAGAATTGTGCAAGGAGTTTTCGGAAGGGACTCGAAAGTTGGGAGAAAACTTAGGAAGGATAAGCCTTCGAATTCATCGAAGGACTATTGAGAATTTGCGCCTTGAACGGTTGCAAGGAACGCTGCAGAATTGCGTGTAGGGGCGACGAGTTCTGTGGAAGAACAGTTCGTCAGTTAGTGGATTTGAACAAATAGAATCGGACGGACGAAATTCTCCGAGGAGATTTCGTGAACTTCAGAGGGTCATTTGATCTTGCGGAGGTGCAAGAAGGCTACGACGCAGGAGCGGAAGAAGTTTGAGGTTCAGTTGGGCAGGAGTCGTTGGTCGGGATCACGAGAGATATTGATTCTACTCACGGATCGGCGCATCGGGAGTTCGCGAGGTAAGACTCCTATTTTATGCAACGGAAGCCGCGAGATCGCGAGGTGCGAAGTTTCGAGAAATTTCATGAATCGCTGGGACCACAAGAGTGGTGACGTGGCAGGTGATCTTGGGACATCGGGTCTCGGGAGTCGAAGGGCCAAGCAATTGGTCTCGCGAGTCGCGAGGTCGCGAGGAGGCGAGATAACGATACTTGGGTATCGGCGACTCGGACCTCGGGAGTCGAGGCAGGAATTATTTGAGCTTGCGAGAGGAAAAACGCGAGGGAGCGAGATTGCGATCTCGACATCTCGGCTTATCGTGAGGCGCGATAGAGCGAAGTCCCGACAATGGGGAAGGAAAGTCAGCGTTGACTGACACATCGGGTCTCGGGGATTCGAGAGCCCATTTGATAAAAAGAGAACTCGTGAAGCCCGAGGTTTCGATCTTCCGAGTGCAGAAAGGAAGATCGCGAAGTCGAGAAAACTGTGGGGTGCAGAATTCCCGATTGGGAATTAGAAGAACCATTGAGTTCTTCAGGCCGAGAGAGACAGAAGGTCTTGGAGTAGGCGAGCGTGCTCACGAGGAGTGCGGTTGCCATCATATATTCACAAACAATATATATATATATATATATATATATATATATATATATATACAAACATATATAATAAAAGCATATATATTCACATGAAAATAGAATCAAAAGCATATTTATATATTCACAAACAATATATTTTATAGATATACAAGTACAAATACAATAAAGAAACATATTCATATATTCAGAAACAATATACCTATATATACAATCAAATCATATTCATATATTTACAAACAATATACCTACACATACAATCAAAGCATATTCATATTTTCACAAACAATATTCATACATATACAATCAAAACATATTCATGTATTAGCAAATAATGAAAACAACTCACAAACAATACATACAAAGACAACACTCATGATACATTCATATGCATACAAGTTCAAATACAATCAAAAGCATATTCATATTTTCACAAACAATATTCATACATATACAATCAAAACATATTCATATGTTAGCAAATAATGAAATCAACACACACACAATTTACATACAAATACAATAAAAAAATATATTCATGTATTCACAAACAATGAAAACAACACACAAACAATGCATACAAATACAACACTCAAAATGATACATTCATAGGCATAGGCATACAAGTTCAGATACAATCAAAAGCATGTTCATATTTTCACAAACAATATTCATACATATACAATCAAACCATATTCATATATTAGCAAATAATAAAAACAATTTACAAATAATACATACCATGACAACACTCAAAATAATATATTCATAGGCATACAAGTTCAGATACAATCAAAAGCATATTCATATTTTCACAAACAATATTCATACATATACAATCAAAACATATTCATTTATTAGCAAATAATGAAAACAACACACACACTATTTACATACAAATAAAATAAAAAACATATTCATGTATTCACATACAATGAAAACAACACACAAAAGATACATAGAAATACAACCCTCAAAATGATACATTCATAGGCATACAAGTTCAAATACAATCAAAAACATATTCATATTTTCACAAACAATATTCATACATATACAATCAAAACACATTCATATACTAGCAAATCATGAAAACAACACACAAACAATTTACATCAAATACAATAAAAATTATATTCATGTATTCACAAACAATGAAAACAACACTCACAATATTCATACATATACAATCAAAATATAATCATATATCAGCAAATAATGAAAGCAACTCACAAACAATACATACAAAGACAACACTCAAAATGATACATTCATAGGCATACAAGTTTAGAGACAATCCAAAACATATTCATATTTTCACAAACAATATTCATACATTTACAATCAAAACATATTCATATATTAGCAAATAATGAAAACAACACACACACACAATTTACATACAAATACAATAAAAAATATATTCATGTATTCATAAAAAATGAAAACAACACACAAACAATAAATACAAATACGTCACTCAAAATGATACATTCATAGGCATAAGTTCATATACAATCAAAAGCATATTCATATTTTCACAAACAATATTCATACATATACAATCAAAACATATTCATATATTAGCAAATCATGAACAAAACACACAAACAATTTACATACAAATACAATCAAAAGTATATTCATGTATTCACAAACAATGAAAACAATACTCAAATATAAATACAAATACAATCAAAATTATATTCATGTATTCACAAACAATATTCATACATATACAATCAAAACATATTCATATATTAGCAAATAATGAAAACAACACAAACCCAATTTACATACAAATACAATAAAACATATCTTCATGTATTCACAAACAATACATACAAATACAACACTCAAAATGATACATTCATAGGCATAGGCATACAAGTTCAGATACAATCAAAATCATATTCATATTTTCACAAACAATATTCATACATATACAATCAAAACATATTCATATATTAGCACATAATGAAAACAACACACAAACAATTTACATACAAATACAATAACAAATATATTCATGTATTCTCAAACAATACATACAAATACAACACTCAAAACGATACATTCATAGGCATAGGCATACAAGTTCAGATAAATCATATTCATATTTTCATAAACAATATTCATACATATACAATCAAAACATATTCATATATTATCAGATGATGAAAACAACACACACACAATTTACATACAAATACAATAACAAATATATTCATGTATTCACAAATACAATTTACATACAAATACAATCAAAAGTATATTCATGTATTCACAAACAATACATACAAATACAACACTCAAAATGATACATTCATAGGCATAGGTATACAAGTTTAGATACAATCAAAAGCATATTCATATTTTCACAAACAATATTCATACATATACAATCAAAACATATTCATATATTAGAAAATAATGAAAACAACACACACACACACACACACAATTTACATACAAATACAATAACAAATATATTCATGTATTCACAAACAATGAAAACAACACACAAACAATACATACAAATACAACACTCAAAATGATACATTCATAGGCATACAAGTTCAGATACAATCAAAAGCATATTCATATTTTCAAAAACAATATTCATACATATACATTCAAAACATATTCATATATTAGCAAATAATGAAAACAACACACAAACAATTTACATACAAATACAATCAAAAGTATATTCATGTATTCACAAACAATGAAAACAACCCTCACAAGCATTTGAAATGATAAGTTCATATATATACAAAGAATGAAAACATCTCTAACACTCAAAATAATATATTTAAAAATAAAGAAGCAAACATTTCAAAGAATTAATACACATACAAATGGAAATAACACTTGCAAACAATCAAAATCAATGATGTTTTCATGCACATACAAATTTAATTAAAAGTGCACTCATATACTCACAAACAATGAAAACAACACTCTAAACAATCAAAATCATATGTTCATATATATTCTAGTAAAAACTAAAGAACACATTCATACTTTACAAGTAAATCCTAAAGAATATATACAAGCAAGGAAAACACCATTTTCACATTCACAATGATAATTCAAATATATATAATTAGGCATATTAATACTATTAAAAAAATATAGTTCAACAATGTAGTTCAAATATAATACAAATAATTGAGAAACAAATTTATAATAATAAGTAAAATAATAATAATAATAATAATATGTATGAAAATATAATCTAAATAATAGAGAAATAAATTTATAATGATAAATATAAAAAAAATAATATGAAAAAAATAATAAGGAAAAAAATAATAGAGAAATAAATTTATAATGATAAATATAAAAAAATAATATGAAAATAATAATAAGTAAAAAAATAATATAGAAATAAATTTATAATAATAAGTAAAAAAAATAATATAAAAATGATAATAAGTAAAAAATAAAAATTTTCAAAATAATAATAATAAATTTAAAAAAATAAAGAAAAATATAAAAAAAGATTCAAATTTTATGTATTTAAAATGTATTTTGATGTATATAATTTATGTATGTATAATTTGTCATTTGTATTTACCTTAAAACGATATATTAAAACATATTTATAAATTTATTATAACAAAATGTTTTTGATTGGATGTGTAGAATGTGTTAAAAATGCAAGTAAAAACATTTGAGTAAATGTATGTGTTAGAGCCACTATAAAGAAAATGACACAAAAAACCACAACCACAAGAAACACAGCTCAAAGGAGGGTTACAATTTAACCCTCCTTAAATCTTTTGGAGGGGAAAATCCCCTCCACAAAAAAACAAACCCTTGGGTCTTCTTATTAGTGATAATTATTTTCATGTATCAGGCCATCTACATACAATAATTAAAAATATAAATTGTTCTAAATACAATACTATAAAATGCAAAACTAATTAATGTCCTTCATTTCTAGACAACTTGGTTTTGATAACCAATGACTTCATCCAACTTAGTCTTGTGCAACCTACAACATTGAAATGACATTGTTAGTACACAAACCTTCATAAATCCATGCAATAGAATTAAATGCACTATAGTAATTAATTTAACCATTAATTACATATGGAAAAAGAAAAAAGAAAAACTAACTCTAAAAGTATTATATATAGAGAGAATCAACTTCATAAAATTATATTCCTATGGTCTTGTAGATATTTAACTATTTCCATACAAATCAAACAATCTTGGAAATCCCAATGAATACAATTTGCAAGCAAGAACCTACAAATGTCTACCTAAAATGTGAAATGACATAAAGAAATAATGTAACATCCTGCTCTGGTGCAGTGAGCGAACTTATTCTTTGAGGACACTTGCTCGCAAGTGATTCGGATTACTATGCTATTAAAAATTTTGATTTTGATTATGAGGTGTTATGGGTTGATGACATGTTGTTTTACTGCATTGACATAGACAAGTGCTATTGACTCGGTTTACTGAGTGTGCAGGATTTTGGACCTCAAGGATGCAGAGGCATCGATGGAACCCCTTGGACTCCGGATCGAGTTAGGGAGTGTACCATTGGGGTTTTATTGTTTTACTATGATATTAGTGCATCTGATTAGATGATATGATATGGATATGTTCTGACATGAATTGTTGATGATGCAGGCTGACGATAGCTTGCCGACTAGAATCACATGTGGAGTAAAGGGGTCATGCACGACTACCAGATATGTTGAGGGAGAGGTGTGGACAACAACCCTGCCACAACCTACTAGCACTCCCACCGTGGCTTGAACTATAGGTTAATGTTTACCTAGTTTGAGAGGACCCATGATGTCGTGAGGGCAGACTACAATAGTCGCTCACGATGATTCTAAGGGGTGCGCAATAAGGCGAGGGCCTTATTCCTTAGAGGCCCTTAGTCTCCCACAAGTTCACCTAGCAGAGTATTGACTCCAGGGGTTATTGATGTCTACCAAGTCAGTCAAAAAGGCAAGTGGCACCCTTGGAGCACATAGTGCGTCCTGAAGGGCACGTCACGTTGTTGATGATAGAGGAATGAACCTAGATGGCCTTAGGACGAATAACGTGTTAAGTATTTAAAAAAAACAAACAAACAATTTCCCTAATTAAATGTCGCCCAATACCAAATTTAAGGTCTAAGTCTAAATTACGCTAGTGGTAAAATTTTGTCTCTCTATGAATATATATATATATATATAATTAAAACAACTTAAATAATAATTATGATCTTCATTAAATCTTGTAACACAAAGGGAGTAAGAAATTTAATTTATTCATAAAAAAAAAATCTATTGAAATAAAATTTAAAAAGGGAATTAACTGTTTTATTATTTTGGATAATTTAAAATTATATTAATTAAAAGATTAAAGGGAAAAAGGGTTAAATTCCACACCTGCCCTTTTGAGTTCTAATTAAAAAGGGGAAAGAGGGAAAATCTAAAATTTTAGGAAACTAGGAAAAGAGGTAAACATAAAAAGGGAAAAAGGGGAACATAAGGGAAAAAGTGGAAAGTCAAACTTAGTAAAGAATCTACCAATTAAGAGTTTTCTAATTTAAACTGAATTAGCAAGTTAATAATAGGGAAAGCCATTAAAACCAGTAAGAGAATTTGGGGACACCTAGGGGTGATTCTAGGAGTAACTCTAGGTGGGTGAGGGAAATAAAGATAATTAATTAATTAAAGAAATTACTTTATGGAGGAATGTAGGGGATGGGGGACACTTGTACAGAGAAGAATTTTTAGGAATTTTTTTTTAAAACTTTAATTAAGTGAGATTTTAGGAAAGAAAGGAAGTTGGAAACCCTATATAATGAAGGAAGGAGAAGGATGAAGGGGCATCTTCTATTTGCGTAACGTTACGCTGTAGAAATATCTACTTGACTGACTTAACTTGTGGGAGTTGGGATACCCATCTCGGTGAGGAGTGGTAGCTCAGCCTTGTGAGGCAAGCTGGGAGCTAGTTGAAATCTCTAGATAGTGAGTGTGTGGCCCCTTTGCGGTTCGGGGGGATAAGGGGGAAGAAGAGTACCCCTAGCATTGGCTGGGAGGTACCGGTGAAGTCTCGATGGTCGGCGAGCGGGAGTCACACGGAGTGCACGGGACGTCATTCAGAGTGAGCGATCAGGCAACGGTACACTCTCTTCATTTGTGTATTTTAGATTGTATTAGGACTTATGCTTTTATCTGTGTATTTAATGGAGAAGTAAACTGAGTTATTTTTAAAATTTGATGACTGAAAATTTTCTTAGCCTAGCTCAATGATTGTTGACTCCCATGGCCTTCGTTCCCTGCATGACTTGACTGCCCTATGGTGTTGACTGTGACCCATGCGATTGTTCTGCCTTTCCTCCCTAGCTCGCTAGTCCTTTCCTGAGGAGTCATCCAGGAGCCTGATCTACGGTCATCGCCTTAGCATTAAAATACCTATGGATCTCAACGCCCTACTTTTTTGTGCAAGGATGATGAGTGAAGGATGCACTTGCTAGTCATCTACCTCTGTTGTGGTCCTCGACAGTTTTTTGTTTGCGCCCTCTAGCAAAAGTACCTCTGCGTTGAGATTTCTTGCATCGTGTTGGTTTCCCGACGATCATTTCAATAACTTATCCCAATGAATCCTTGCATTCTCTTACTGTTGGTTGTGTTGAATTGGTATCCTGGTGATGAAAAGATTAAATTTAGTCTGGAAATTTATTGGTGTCCTGATAATGTAACATATCTAAGTTCAGTCGGCAAATTCTATTGATATCCTGGTAATGTAAAATAATTAAATTAAGTCTGTATTTTATAATTTGCCTCCTGGAGGCAGACGACGGGGTGCTAGGGGAAGAGGCACGATGCCTCCAGTAGCATCCACACCTAAGGGGTCTAACCCCCAAGGAGATGAGAAAGTTCTTGGACAGGAGCAGATAGCAGTTGGTGATGTAGTCGGAATGATGAGATCTTTTCAGTGCATGTCCGAGGCACTGATCAGTCATTTGGAAAAAGATGAGGCCAGAGCACTGGCACCTACTGAGGTTCCATCGCGCGCTCTAGTCGGTACTAGTAGCATTCACCGTGAACTCGAGAAGGTCAAATTTCCCGATTTCTTTGGTGCCTCGGATGGTGCAGCCACCGAGGCATGGTTGGAGAACATGGCGATGTGCTTCGCACTTCACGATTATACCTCCAACTTGAAGGTTTGCATGGTGGTATTTCAATTGAAGGGGAGCGCTCTTCTATGGTGGAAGACGCTCCTACTGTAGCTGAACATGGTCGTCGAAGACATGTCATGGGAACTGTTCAAGGAACGGTTTCGAGAGAGGTACCTGTCAGAGGAATTCATTGAGCATAATCTCAATGAGTTCAATGCCTTACGACAAGGCGGTCGTACGGTGCCCGAGTATGAGGCCCATTTTATGGAGCTGCTCCGGTATGCTTCGCACCTTAACACTGAGAAACTTAAGGTCAACATGTTCGTGTTCGGCCTTAATGACAGCATACGTGCAAAGGTCAGGATTTTGATGCCTCAAACCTTGCATGATGCCATCCAGAAGGCCCTCATAGCAGAGGAGGAGCTTATCAATGGGGGTTAGACCAGGACTCCAGTGAGACCAGCGGGAAAGGTGTCATCTGGAGCTCAGCAGCATCAGACACCATCCAGACATACACCTGGATATCGTGGTTTCCAGAGGGGATCCACTTTCACTACACCTCGACAACCGACGCCTCAGCAGTGGACACCTTATCGGGGACCACAGCATCAACAGCAACATCGCCCACAACAACAATAGTTTAGGCTTGTTCAGCAGAACAGACTAGGGTTCTAGGTCGGTGGGCCATCATCTTCTACTTCGGGTACTAGGACTACTGAGCCGAAGAAGGGGTGTTGGACATGTGGGGAGCCACACTACCAACATGACTGCCCTATGGAGAGGACTAGATCATCCAAATTAGTTGGACCCACTGTTGTGGGAGATATGGGCAAGGCCCATCAGATTCATGCAGCAGTGAATAACCGCCAGGCAGAGCATCAGTCGACTGTTCTTGAGACGACAGGTACCGTCGCTGACCAAACCCTTAGTATTTTGATATATCCCAGTGCGACCGAGAGTTTCATTTCTAGTGTAGCACTAAAAAGGATTAAGGTAAAGGCAGTCGAAAAGGATGAGTTTAGCTTCATAGAGATGGCTTCAGGGGACAAACAAAAGGTTGGAGGAAAGGTTACAGGATGTACCCTTAACCTGGGAGAGTTTGTCACCAGGGCCAACCTGTATGTCACGATCTTAGGATATTATGACGTCGAGATTGGTATGGATTGGTTGGAATCGCATGAGGTGATAACTGTAAGATGAAATAGTTGAGCTTGGTCGATGACGAGGGATAGAGATGTGTGATTGTAGGCCGAAACCAGGGAGTTTCCCGGAGGTTCATCTCTTCCTTGCAACTTCGGAAGAGCATGTGCAAGGGGTGCAATCTTTATGCGATCCTTGCGTTAAATGATAAGGGAGTAGCGGAAGGTCTAGAACATCTTCTGGTGGTGAGAGAGTTTGCGGACATGTTTCCGGAGGAGTTACCTGGGATGTCGCTGGACAGGGAATTGGAGTTTACTATAGACCTAAAACCAGGAATTGAACTGATAGCAAGTACTCCTTATCATATGTCGACCCTGGAATTACAAGAGTTAAGAATGCAACTGAAAGAATTGTTGGACCTAGGACTGATACGTCCAGGTGTGTCACCGTGGGGTGCACCTGTTATTTTCATATGAAAGAAGGATGGGTCGCAGAGGCTCTGCATTGACTACCGTTAATTGAACAAGGCCACGATCAAGAATCAATATCCGTTTCCAAGGATTGATGATCTGTTCGATCAAATGAAGGGCGCGACGGTGTTCTCAAAGATAAATTTGTAATCAGGGTATCACTAGTTACGGATTAAGGAATATGGCATCCCTAAGACCGCCTTTAATATGAGGTTTGGGAATTATGAGTTTACTGTGTTACCGTTTGGACTGACAAACGCCCCAGGGGTATTTATGAGTTTGATGAATGGGGTGTCCCGCGAGTATTTGGACAAGTTCGTCCAAGTATTCATTGACGACATTTTGATTTACTCTCAAACGACGGAGGAGCACGACGAGCACTTGCGCTTGGTACTAGAGTGTCTGCAAGAGCACAAATTGTATGGGAAGTTGTCCAAATGCTCATTTTATCAATCAAAGATTCACTACTTAGGGCATTTCATCTCCAGCGAAGGCATCGCCGTGGATCCATCCAAGGTCGAGGCTATTATGGAATGGCCTGTGCCGATGAATGTCCCAGAAGTGCGTAGCTTCATGGGTTTAGCAGGATAATATTGATGGTTCATCTAGGGATTTTCGAAGATAGCAAGTCCGATCACGGAATTGTAGAAGAAAAAAAAGAAGTTTGATTGGACCGAGAAATGCGCGGAAGCATTTCAGAGGCTCAAGGAGTTGTTGACAGCAACACTGATACTAAAGGTCCCTGACATGGACGCAGACTTCTTGGTATGCACTAATGCATCCAAGGAAGGATTAGGAGGGGTCTTGATGCAAGACGGATGAGTGATCGCTTACATCTCGAGGAAAATGAGAAGGCATGAGGAGAACTACGCAACGCATGATTTGGAGTTGTTAACCATCGTATATGCCTTGAAGGTTTGGAGACACTACCTTGTCGGACAAAAATTTGAACTAAAGACTGACTATTGTGGACTACAACACATATTTACGCAAAGCGACCTGAATGCGTGACAACGACATTGGTCGGAATTTCTTAGAGAGTACGACTTTGAGATTACTTACATAAAAGGAACAGTGAACCGAGTGGCGGATGCAGTGAGTCGGAGACCACACATCTTTTCGGTGTTGCCTCTTCAAACAAATCTGCGTGAAAATATTCTAACTTTATAGTGTAATGATGACTGGTCCAAAGAGGTCGAGGGTTTTATCGGACAAAACACAATGATGGTACCACGATTTGAAGGATTTTCGTTTGATAGGGATGGATTATTGAGGTTTAAAAATCGGATCTACGTACCGCCGAATGACGAGTTGAGGATGTTGATCATGAGCGAGGCTCATATAGCAGTTTACATGGCTCACCCGAGAGTCACGAAGATGAGGGCAGACCTTAAAACCTTATTCTTCTGGAAGGGAATGAAGGTAGACATAGTCAACTATGTGGCCAGATGTCTAGAATGTCAGCAGGTAAAGGTTGAACATAGACACCCAACAGGATTACTACAACCACACGCTATTCTAGAATCGAAATGGGAGGTTATTTCGATGGATTTTATTGTTGGATTGCCACTGACGACAAGGAGACATGACTCGATTTTCGTAGTAGTAGACACTCCGACAAAGAGTGCTCACTTTATTCCTATGCGTATGACGTATCAGGCACCTAACATAGCTAGAGTTTTCATCAATGAGATTGTGAGGCTGCATGGCGTGCCTAAGAGGATTATATCTGATCGAGGATCGGTGTTTACTGGACTATTTTGGACAAGTTTCCAAGAGGCCTTGGGAACCCAACTTAACTTTAGTACTGCATATCACTCGGAGACTGACGGTCAGACCGAACGAATGAACTAGACCTTGGAGGACATGGACCAACAAAAGCGTTGGGAAGAATTCTTGCCACTGGTAGAATTCACTTACAACAACAGTTACCAGAGCACCATTAAGATGGAACCTTTCGAGTTTCTTTACGGGCGACCATGTCAGACTCCTTTGAGTTGGGATCGGCTTGAGGATAGGGTCCTGGTGGGACCAGAAGCGATCCAAGAAATGGAAGAGAAAATGCAAACAATAAGACAAAGTATTAAAGAAGCACAGGATCGACAAAATAGTTATGTC
>ML776714.1:971650-990478 GCA_009831015.1 Picea engelmannii | reverse complement strand
GGTTTACATAAACCAAAATCTGAAAGCTTCATGTGTCCATATCTATCAAGTAATGTATTTCATGTTTAGTCATTGAAACAGACATGGTACCATGGGAAATTCCAAAGTCTGACATTTGATACACAGGGGAGATCACAAGTAAGACACTTCCAGGACTCCTGAGTGTAGTTGTTGGTTGACTAGTTGGTGAACTTTTTAAGAGGTGACCTTGAATTTTGGATAGGACTCTTGGGTGCTAGAGACGTTCGGAGAGATGAAGGAACACAGTTTTGTCTATGAGCAGAATATATAGGAAGTCCTTTTTTAGGAGAATCGATTACTCTTCTTAGCTAGTCTTCATCTATTGCAAGATAGTGATAACAGAGTAATGGGTTGTCAGATTTTTGGGTTTGCTTCATAATGAGTTTCCATAGAAACAGAAAATGCAGGAAATAACAGATGGCCAGTAGGTAGTAAATGATGTTCTCACACAAATTCACCACCTATAATTCACCTCTCTTAGTATATGGAATGATCTACATTAAAAATTAAGGGAATAATAGATAAGAGACCTTGAGAAGGGCAATTTTCTAAAAACAAACAGTTTAAAAAAATAAAAAAGGATAATCACGTATCTGCATTTGTATCATTTCTTTTCCTTTTTGATCTGTGCTTGTGCTCTCTTTCATGTTGTTGCAGGTTCTTTGCATACCGTGTGGCAAGCAATGTACAAAGATTCATCAAAGCTTTCCTAACTGTTAGTTCATGCTTGAAAGAAGCAATTCTTCTTCGGCAAATCTCCGAAGGAGCTGGCAAACCAGATATTGCAACCCAATCAACACGATGAAATCAAGCCCCCAAGGATGCTCTGTATCTTGCATAGCTAGTAATCATAGATCTCTCTAAACTGTCAGTCCAGGGAAATCATCTCTTTCGCATAGGCTACAGAGCACTAATATGATTAATAAATGTGTCTTCATCTACCTGCATTTCACCTGATGACTTCTCATCTCGAAGCCCTCTGGAAGTCTCTGCTTATTTAACAATAACTGAAAGCGATCTACGTGCTCATAAGGCGAGCTTATTTTTCTGTCTACTCCTACATCTAACCAATAGGAGCAGAATGATCAAGTAAAAGCATGCTTCCAATGAAGCCATGTCAGAAAGTGATTTACATGCATCATGCTAAATCTTGACCCAAACAATAATGAATACCATATCATGCAGAAGAAAGGTTTGAGCAGATGATATAGATAATTTTCTTCTGACATAAATATCTTAACATTCATGTTGTTGATAGAATCCAAAAAGTCAGCAATAGGGTCTTCAAAATTATGGAAGAATACCTCTTCGAAATGCTGCTCCAACTGACTGTGTTGCAGCTGCTCTTCATTTTCTTCACAAAACTCAATGATGAATGAAAACCGCTTGATCTCTGTTGGAGGAAAATTCAAACTGAATTTCTGATCTGAACCATTTTGCGGCCCTTCCTGCAAATGTCTGCTGCAATCTGTCTTTTTCTGCAAGTCTGGAAGATGTGGGCTGCCCTCAACATCTAATGTTGCTCTAATACTTTCAACTATTAAACTTTCAATCTACTCATCATATTTCAATTTTTTAAAGGAAGCAATATGATCTTGATAATAATCTAAGACAGTGGATGTATTTGATCCAATAACAGAAGCATCGATATGGTTGTCATGATCTGGATTACTGATCTCCTGGTCATAATGGATAGTATTCAATTCAGTAGCATATTCTTCATGAAGATCATTAACCACAACATGCATACATTTATGATCATCTCTTTGGTGGACAATTGATATTTCAGAAGTAACCAAACCTTCATGAACCTTATATGAAAAATGATCCTTATGATGGATATCTAAAGAAACTAATTCTTCATATTGATGAAAATCATAAATACTATTAATAGGAGAATCTTCAGCTCCTTTATCCTCCATTTGTGGTTCATCATGATGAGAAGGCACAGTATCATAAAGATCATTAAAAATATGATGGAGAGATCCTTCCCTCTTTACATCTTCAGCCTTGTTATGCAAGTTAAATTCTTCACAACAATTATCAAATGCAAACTCATCTGGAAAGAATTTTTTGCAGCATTGATTGAATGCTTTGTGAAAGTCTTTCAAAGACGAAATACTTGAAGAGGGTAAAGAGAAATACCACTTATGTGCATCACCATACAGTGAGTACATAAACATCTTCATACGAACGTCTTCATGTTGTAGATTTAATAGCTCCATGCATTCATGAAACTTGAGGAGGTGTTCTGCAGGATTATCATCTTTCTCCTCTCGGAAGACAGGTAGAAAATCTCCCCATTCTGACATATCAGGTACTGGATGTGGGAAACCAGGAACTGAAGAGAAGTCGAGAGGTGAAAACCTCTGAGCCAAAAGAGAAGCAAATGCTTTTGACATCTGAATATTGTGGAGTCGCCACCGAATTCGTCTGTCATGGAGTCACCAGATAGATGATTACAACCAATGTAGTGTCCAACCTTTTTCTATCATCAAATATTGGATCTGTGTCGTCTCCCAAGGAAGCTGAGCTTCAATCTCCTCTCCCCGGCAACGATGCCAATTTGTTATCACTCCAAGAAACCCTTTGTGGTTGCAGACCAAAGGTGCTTGGTAAATTAAGAAATGAATGTTTTTTTATTTTGTAAAGGTGGATCAATGGGATAACTCAATTCATCTAATAGCATTCAGACATCAAATGGTAAACAAATAGACAGTGCTCTCCAAGATTGGTTAAACAACAAAATAGCTTTCAGTGGATGAAGAAAAGATTGTTCATAAACCAGTGCAAAGCAAGGTCTAATAAACAACTAAAGAAACTGATTATAATGTCATGAACCAAACAATAGGATAACAACTATTCAAGGTTTGACAACAAGATAACAGTGAAGAAGAAATATGAAAAACTGATACCAAAATGGAAAGGAACCTGTGATCTGTATTAACAATGAAAATCTGAGTACAAAAGTGTATTACAGTATCCAGAATCAAACCCTCTTGAGCTCCAAATGTCTTTGGCTTTATAGCCTCTTACAATCAGTTTCAGATCCTCAAAAAATGGATCTGATATTCTAAAAATAGAAAGTCAAAACTAATTCATAAAAGATAAGGAGAGATCCTCAAGATGAGGTCAACCTCTATCTTTTGGTATTCAAACATTGATTGAAAGTTGATGAAGTGTAGCCTAGCCTTCCAAGTCTCTTTGATTTGTTCCTTTGAAAGTGGAATTCGAATTTGATGATGTGTGCCAAAAATACCTATCATTTTTCCCTTGAAAATCACTAAATATAGTCAAAAAATGCCCTTTTGACTTTCATCTCCAAGAATGGCCTTCAGATTTTGATTTGATAATTCATAACCAGCTTATTGAAGAAGGATTCAAACCATTCAAACCCAAAAATTCTTGATCTGGGAAAAAATTTGGGTATTCTGGCCGTGACAGCTTTCAACAGCGCACTTGCCTGAAATATCTGCTCCTACGCTGTTGAAAGTAGCCACTTTCCACAGCTAACTAGTCAAAATTCTGCCTTCTGCGCTGGTGAAAGTGAAGATTTTTTCAAAATCAATTTTCTCAGTCATGGAGAGTCTGTTTTGCATGTTTAAATAGTCTATCGACATCTACAAATCTTGAACTTTCCAATGGTGCTTTCAGATCTGCATTTGGAGCTCGGGAATCTAGTCAAATGTTCCCTACAATATTAGGCATATTTCCTTCAAAAATGTCAGTGCGTTTTTGAGTGCTAACAGGACCTTTCGAGATTGTGGAGAGAAAGGGGCCCGTGGCCTATCGACTAGACTTGCTGGATTCTTTGAGGCGCATGCACGATGTTTTTCATGTATCTGTTTTGAGACATTATATTAGTGATCCTACACATGTTATTCACATGAGTTCCTTGCAGGTGATGGATGAGGGGGTGCTCATGGCTGAGCCAATCTGCATTTTGGATCATCACGTTTGACAGCTACAACGTCGAATGATAGAGCAGGTCAAGGTCTAGTGGGACAATTATAGTCTGCACTCGGTGACCTGGGAGGACGCATATGATATACGCCAGCAGTTTCCATTTTTGTTTGATAGATAGACATATGATACTGTGATACACTTTATTTCAACATTTATACTGTGAAACTTTGGGATGAAGTTTAGACCAAGAGGGGGTGTATGTAACATCCCTCTCTGGTGCACTGAGAAAACTTATTCTTTGAGGACACTTGCTCACAAGTGATTAAGATTACTATGCTATTAAAAATTTTGATTTTAATTATGAGGCGTTAATGGTTGATGACATGTTGTTTTATTGCATTGACATAGACATATGATATTGACTTGGTTTACTGAGTGTGCAGGATATTGGACCTCAAGGATGCAGAGGCATCGATGGAACCCCTTGGACTCCAGATTGAGTCAGGGAGTGTACCATTGGGGTTTGATTGTTTTACTATGATATTAGTGCATCTGATTAGATGATATGATAGGGATATGTTCTGACATGACTTGTTGATGATGTAGGCTAACGATAGCTTGCCGACCAAACTCACATGTGGAGTAAAGGGGTCACGCACGAATACCAGAGATGTTGAGGTAGAGGTGTGGACAATAGCCCTGCCAAAACCTACTAGCACTCTCGTCGTGGCTTGAACTGTAGGTTAACATTTACCTATTTCGAGAGGACCCACGATGCCATGAGGGCAGACTACGAAAGTCGCTCACGATGATTCTAAGGGGCACGCAATAAGGCGAGGGCCTTATTCCTTAGAGGCCCTTAGTCTCCCACAAGTTCACCTTGCGGAGTATTGACTCCAGGGGTTATTGATGTCTACCAAGTCAGTCAAGAGGCGAGTGGCACCCTTGGAGCACGTAGTGCGTCCTGAAGGGCACGTCGCACAAGGGAACATATGAGGCGAGTGGCACCCTTGGAGAACCTAGTGCATCCTGAAGGGCACGTCACATTGTTGATGATAGAGGAATGAACCTAGATGGCCTTAGGATGAATAACATGTTAAGTATTTAAAAAAAAAAAAAAAATTCCCTAATTAAATGTCGCCCAGTACAAAATTTAAGGTCTAAATCTAAATTACGCTAGTGGTAAAATTTTATCTCTCTATGAAATATATATATATATATAATAATAAAAATAAAAACAACTTAAATAATAATTATGATCTTCGTTAAATCTTGTAACATGAAGGGAGTAAGAAATTTAATTTATTCATAAAAAATAAAATATGTTGAAATAAAATTTAAAAAGGGAATTAACTGTTTTATTATTTTGGATAATTTAAAATTATATTAATTAAAAGATTAAAAGGAAAAAGGGTTAAATTCCACACCTACCTTTTTGAGTTCTAATTAAAAAGGGGAAAGAGGGAAAATCTGAAATTTTAGGAAACTAGGAAAAAAGGTAAACATAAAAAGGGAAAAAGGGGAACATAAGGGAAAAAACGGAAAGTCAAACTTAGTAAAGAATCTACCAATTAAGAGCTTTCTAATTTAAACTGAATTAGTAAGTTAATAATAGGGAAAGCCATTAAAACCGGTAAGAGAATTTGGGGACACCTAGGAGTGATTCTAGGAGTAACTCTAGGTGGGTGAGGGAAATAAAGATAATTAATTAATTAAAGAAATTACTTTATGGAGGAATGGAGGGGATGCTAGACACTTGTACGGAGAATAATTTTTAGGAATTTATTTTTAAAAATTTAATTAAATGATATTTTAGGAAAGAAAGGAAGTTGGAAACCCTATATAATGAAGGAAGGAGAAGGATGAAGGGTCATCTTCTGTTTGCGTAACGTTACACTGAAAAAATATCTACTTGACTGACTTAACTTGTGGGAGTTGGGATACCCATCTCGATGAGGAGTGGTAGCTCGACCTTGCGAGGTGAGCTGGGAGCTAGTCGAAATATCTGGATAGTGAGTGTGTGGCCCCTTTGCGGCTTGGGGGGATAAGGGGGAAGAAGAGTACCCCTAGCATTGGCTGGGAGGTACCAGTGAAGTCTTGACGATCGGCGAGTGGGAGTTGCACGGAGCGCACGTGATGTCATTCAGAGCAGGCGATCAGGCAACGATACACTCTCTTCATTTGTGTATGATAGATTGTATTAGGACTTATGCTTTTATCTTCGTATTTAATGGAGAAGTAAACTGAGTTATTTTTAAAATTTGATGACTGAAACTTTTCTTAGCTTAGATTGATGATTGTTGACTCCCATGGCCTTCGTTCCCCGCATGACTTGACAGCCCTGTGGTGTTGACTGTGACCCATTCGATTGTTCTTCCTTTCATCCCTATCTCGCCAATCCTTTCCTGAGCAGTCAGCCATGAGCCTGATCTACGGTCATCGTCTTAGCGTTAAAATACTTATGGATCTCAACGCCCTTCTTTTTTGTGCAAGGATGATGAGTGAAGGACGCACCTGCTAGTTGTCTACCTCTGTTATGGTCCTTGGCAGTTTGTTGTTTGCGCCCTCTAGCAAAAGTACCTCTCCGTTGGGATTTCTTGCATTGTGTTGGTTTCCCGGTGATCATTTCAATAACTTATCCCAATGAATCCTTGCGTTCTCTTACTGTTGGTTGTGTTGGATTGGTATCCTGGCGATGAAAAGATTAATTTTAGTCTGAAATTTTATTGGTGTCCTGATAATGTAACAGATCTAAGTTCAGTCGACAAATTCTATTGATATCCTGGCAATGTAAAATAATTAAATTAAGTCTATATTTTAAAATTTACCTCCTGGATTGGGTTAAGTATGCGTTCCTGGCCTCTCCTAGCGATTTTTGTGTGTTTTGATTTCGGTATGCCTTTTACTCTGTCGAAGATTGCCTTACAATACATCCTTGGTCTGTAATATATTCCACCCTTGGCCACTAGATTCTTATTTGTTGATACTCTACAATCAATCCTGTTATCTACTTGAGTGCGTTGCATTTTGTTTATTTACCTGCCTGCGTTGTTCATAGACACCCTGACATCGATTTCACCGATTGTGCAAAAGCGATTTTACGTTCTCTGATATTAAACATTTTAAAATTTTATATATGCACTACCACATTAGTACTTATTTGTAATATTACTGAGGTAGCGATTATAAATATCAGGTGTTGACAATTTATAAATATGGTATAGTTTTTTTTTAAGAGTTTCCTTTTATTTTCAATGAACGTTTTACACAACCACTCTTGTAGCACGATTTCCTGTAGTGAGTGATGGTAATGCTGGTGTTGTCCTTGACCTCGCCCCTATGCTTGTGAAAGGAGACCAGGTACCTTTATTCTTGATTTCCATGATTTGAGTCTTGACATTCGTGATGCTCAGACGGTTACCACTCAGCTATGCATTTAAAAGAAGCCAGTGAATGCCTTGAGTGTAGACCGCTAGTATGGATGCGTGGTGACCTGGTGGGAGAGGTGTTATGGCTGGGTGTTGATAGCATTCCCTATTGGTGTTATCAATGCTCTCTGACAACAAACCTTGACTGCTGTGAAAACTGCATCCCTTGCCCACAAATTTTCAGCCCCAGGTTGTGTAACATACCTATGTGCTCGGTTGTGTAGAACAACGACCTCGTACTCCGTCTGTGGTGGGTACTGTACCACGTCTTCCTTAAATTGACAAGCCTTTTCAGCTGCTGGCAGTTACGGTTCTTGAAGGCAGTACATATATTTTCACCTTCTCCTTGACAATGTTTTCCTTTGGTCTGGTAGCGTGGTTACAGGTTGCATTGCAGCAACCTTTGTTTATTGACAGAGACTGTTGTCTGACCACATTGAGTGATAAGGGGGTATTTTTTATCCATCCTGTGTGAGATAGATTTGGATATATATATATATATATATAAATTTATAGAAATAAAATTACAGTTTATTTAATTTAATTGTTAGTTTTACATGGAAAGGGCCAGTGTTAGTTTTATTGACAGCCTTTGATGCGTAGACCACTCGAAATGCACCTCGTGGGCTCTCCTTTCTCATGAGACCATGTGTTGATGCTTGGACCTTTGTGTTGTTGGGAGTTGTTGATGCTTGGGGCGATCGATGCTTGTGACAGGGAATATGAAGATACCATGGGCCTCAATGATTGTGAACCCAATAATTTAGGTGGAGCAGCCTTCTTTACGATTAGACACCCTTGATGAGTAGACAACCTATTTCACTCAGACCAGACTATTAAATCTAGTATTCTAATCTAATTAAGAAGTTAGATTAGAATGTAATTATAATTACAATTTTAGTACTGACGTGTTTTACACTTAAGATCACTTTAGATGGTACATTGATGACTTTTTCTTTTATTTCAGACTTGCTCCATTGATTGCATTAATATTAATTTAGATGGTAATTGTAGTTTATGACTCCATTATTGATTAAATTGGATTAGTCAATTAGATTACAATGATGGACAATGGTATTTGCTAGATTGGTTGTATTTAATGTCTATTGATTGTAAATTAATGGCTGAATTATAATTTAGACAAGATAATTAGATTGTAATTAATGGTTAATTATATTTTTAGGTATTAACCCAGTCGAAGATCAGACTTTCTTATTGATGTCCATTTAACGTTGAATTAGATGGTACCTTGATGACCATTTGTAATTTCAAATTTGCGCAAATGAATTTGTTTTAAGGCTAATTTAGATTGTACCTTAATGTCATTTTGCATTTTAGACATGGTAAGTTGGCTTGTTATAGATGATTAAAACAGACTGTGATTATTGAATAGCTTGACTCGACTATTGATCAGGATATTGGCGAAGTCATTTTTAGCTTGTGCTTCCTGTAGAGGGTGTTGTGGTTCATTTTAGTTAATGTTTGTACTAGGTTTTGTAAACATTTAATGTGCTTGGTTGCTCACTATGAGGGTTCTAGTTACTTGTGTAATTTTTTTTTTATTAAGGGTGATTTTACCGGATGTACATCATAGGAGTCGTACCAGAAGGGGTTGTTAAAAATAAGGTCTTTTAACTTCTTATTAGGGCAATTGAGATTGAGCTAATGTAGATATAAAAACATAAGGAAGAATAAGAAAACATATTTCATAACTTAACTTTGCCCTAGCATGAAATTTAACTATTCCATTTTATGACTAACATCTCTTCTAACATGAAACAAAAATGGGTAGAAAATATCAATCTATTACCCATAAAAATCGACAAAGGCAAAGGCTACCAATACGAGTTCCAAAAAAGTTTGTTAAAAAGAATATGGTTTTCATTTTTTCATTGCTAATGATAAGATTTCCTCTAAATCAAAATATGGTCAAATACTAATGATGAGACTTCCTCTCAATTAAAATATGGTAAAATACTAATTATAGTAAAAGGACAATAATAATAAAATACTAATTATTTTAGAAGGTAAGGATGTAATCCAAAAAAGGAAGACAAAAAACTTTAATATATTTTAAAGCATTGTAATAAAAAGAATATGATTTTCATTTTTTCATTGTTGATGAGACTTTCTCTCAATCAAAAGAAACTTCCTTTCAGTTAAAATATAGTAAAATATTAATTATAATAAAAGACTAATACTAATAAAATACTAATTATTTTAAAAGATAGAATGTAATCCAAAAAAATAAAACAAAAAACTTTAATATAATAAGAAGTAGGAGATAAACAAAAAGCATGAAGTCCATATTTAGACAAGAAAAGTTTATAGCTCAATATGACTAAGTATGCAACAGTGAGCACCATAAAAGTCCCCCACATAATTTTAACTACCCTTCTCAAGTTAATGATTTTGACACCATAAAAGTCCCCCCCACATGATTTTAACTATCCTTCATAGTGCAGCTATATTCTGGAGAGAGAGAGGAACTAATAAGTATCCTTAAATAAATAAATAAAAAGAGATAAAATCATAATTAAACAATGTTTATAGATTTTACTGGTCACTTATTTAACACTTTCAATTTCTATATGCTAGATTTAATGGTCACTTATTTAACATTTTCATTTATTTTATAAATTAAAAGTTATATTTGAGAAATATAAAATTAATAAAAAATTTCATACAGATTATATAAATTTAAAAGTAATATAGGATTTAAAAGATTTCATCAAAAAATAGATTAATAACATAAAAATGTAAATACACTTAAAATTTAGCCTTCCTATAAATATAGAAATGTTAAATATTTTAAGTACGGTCAAATGAGTTTTTCTATGTTAAAATTTTTACTTAGTGCTCGATGGAATGGTACGGAACAAGGCGTTACCACTAGAATTCCCTCCTCGGTGATAGACATAACCCCAAATACTTACTCATGTATTTTGTAGCACACACATATCTCTCCTGGAATGGGGACCACAATGAGTATAACCAAGTCTCATAATTCTCTAAAAGTGGTAAGGCACTCGTTGAAGAACCTTACCTTAATTCCCTCCTCTAGTTAATGAGACTGACTCGTATATAATGGATAATGACTCCTCAATTAGGTTTGACAGGAAGAATATGAAGGGATGAAAATGACTCCTCGAATTAGAAGGTCAATGAGCAGAAATAAAGGAATTCATCAGATCCATAAATATTTCTACATCTTCATGAAGAGTTTCAGTGAGCAGAAATTTCAGACTTTGTGGGATCGTCTTAGAGTTAAGAACACAATTTCCTAGCATCTGCCTTTTCTTCTTTTGATGCATTGTCTTTTGAGGGGGTATTTTGTTCTGACGTGGTTTTCCCTCTTTCCTTATTTTTATTCTGGGACTCATATTTTACTCCATAGTGATGTTCAGGGGGGGTGTTGAAGAAATTAATATTTTCAACACACTAGTTTATGTAACGGCCAACTAAATTTAAACATCACATTTTTTCATAAACAATTTATTTCATAAACTGAGACAGTAACTTCATAACATAATATTTATCTTCATAGCAGCAACTTCAGTAACTTAAATTTATCAACGAATAATGATTGCATGGCATAATGAAACAAATACATAATTTGTTGTTTTCAAGTTTCTGTGGTGAGGAGTTTCACAAATGTTCTTCGGATAATCCACAATTTGCATCATTTTGTCGTCGACGTTTCGAATCCGAATCAGGATTCATCATCAGGACTAATCGTCAAGTTAGAGCTAGCTGATCGTCACCAATAAATACTATAAATGCAGGACAATTAAAAGTTATTTTAATATAGTCGGCTGTTTTTATTTTCAGAATATAATTTAATATTAATGGGATTTAATATTAATGGAATTATATTTATTTGTTTAGGGTTTTGGTTAATTTTTTAGGTTTTACTCTTACTTAGTTATTTAATAGTAGTGGTTTTCCTTTAGTTATTAATTTGTTATTTGGGGTTTAGTTAATTAGGTTTTACTTTTAAATTAATTATTTAGTATTGTTAGTTTAACTTAATAATGAGGGTATTAGGGTTTGAAAAAGGATTAGGGTTTAAATTAATAAGTGTAAGGAGAAAATTTTAAGTAAGTGGTGAATTCTAGGTTTCACTAAGATTAAGAAAAATTGATATTGTTTTATCCGAAGAACATTTGTGAAATACATAATTTAACAATTTACCTGGTTCTGATGCTAATTTTTGTCACCTTGCTGCCCTGTCGTTGCCTTCCTACTACCTGATACACAGACCAACCCTGCCACAAACAAATAATAACTGCCCAAACCTATTGTCCTGCCTGCCAACTAAGAAAACTACCTAGCTCCAGGATATCTATGGATATCCCAGCCCCCGTGCCCAAAACCTCCAGCAACCCGGTGCCTCAACTGATCAAAATGCCACAAACAAAAATCTCGTGCCTCAATCTGATCACAAATGCCACAGCCAGATCCCTCGTCTCCCTGCAAATCTCATAGTCATCCATCCTCCGTCTCCTGTCGAATGCCCCTCACGTAAACCTCCTTACTTCCATTATTCCCCCTTCACTGACTCCTGCATTAACTCCCTTACCTGCCCTCCTTAATGTCCCTGATCCCTCCTTTAATGTTTTATCTTCTCGGGATCAACAAGTTATCCCTTGTTGGGTACGTAACCATTTTATATCATATACCAATAATCTATTAAATCCATTACTCAAGTTATTAAATGTAATTTGTAGTTAAATATTTAATTAATTAATCACTATTATAACCTTCAATTAATTAATAACTTACCTAACTAATATCATTAGATCAATATTTGTTTAATTAAAACCTTGTTAAGACAATTAATCCCCTAATTGATTTTGACTTTATAATTTTTATACATTTATCCAACTAGGGTCGCTACATACACCCACCCTTCAAGAAACTTCGTCCCAAAGTTAAGGCGTCTTACTGTACCAAGGAAAAGAAACATGGTTCACACATTCGTAACAAGTAACTGACATTAATAGTGAGTCAAGAAATCTCATACATACTAGTGTATATGTACAAGAAATGCATGTGTAGCTAGTACATGCAAATCTTGTGCATGTACTAATAATCAAAACTGTCATCCTTTAGTAATTTATGTATGCATTCAATTCAGTCAGCAATACTAGTCTTTTATAAAAGACCACAATCAATTAATTGTTTGAGAAATTCTTTAATTACAATTATTCGGTTCAGTAATTTTATTTTAAACAACTATGGTTTAGTTACGTAATAATGAATATTCATATATATACATTTCTCTTTTTTTTTTGAAGGGAAGACATTAAAATCCACCACAAGACAAATCTCCATATTGTCTCAACTATTACTACTCATCCTTCCTCCCTAACCTACTTCCATCTCCATTCATATCCTTCCTCTACTAGACTATCTTGGAGTGTCAACTATATTGACCTAACTCCAAATAGAACCCATAAGTGGAAGTGTCGCTATCTTGACCAAGATTCCCTAGCAAGCAACTGACAGTCATCATCACACGTCTTAGGGAGCATGAACTAGCACCGTTCTCCCATGACTTTAGGTTTCGGAGGATACACGGTGGAAAATGCCTCCACCCCTCCTAATCATAACTAGGGTCCACGCCCTACAATGGAGGATACACGGTGGGAAATGCCTCCACCCCTCCTAACAGAACTAGGGTCAACACCCTACAATGGAGGATACACGGTGGGAAATGCCTCCACCCCTCCTAATAGAACTAGGGTCAACACCCTACAATGGAGGATACATTGTGGGAAATGCCTCCACCCCTCCTAACAGAACTAGGGTCAACACCCTACAATGGAACATACAGTGGCACCATGTTACTGGAGGTTTTGTCATCGTTTATTTAGTTTTGGGCAGTGTCAGTATCAAAATCATGCACTAGTCCACATATCATAACAATGCATCCAAACCAATATAAATTTCACATACCATATTCATACCATAATGTTTCTCGGTTAGTGGTCCTGATATCCACTTTCATCATCATTATCTCTTGGCTATTCCATAGCACATAACCTGCAGATTAGTCTGTAACGCAAACTCATACATTTCTATGCATTATCATCATGTAATTGCATACTATCATCATTTCAATTTGGTATCCCCATACCGATAAATTAACATCAAGTTTTCCAATTAGAATTAGATTTCATAATATCCCATAATTCAAATTCGACACCCATTCACAAGATTATCATTTTCCCAAAATAGATTGCATCGTATCCGACATCATTCTAATAGTATTTAAACCTCCATTATATTCACATTCTCACAATATGTCACATCATATTCATCATCATCAATAACATTTAAACATTCGTAAAATTTACATTCACATAATTGATCGCATTACATGCATCATCATCAATAACATTTAAACATTCATAAAAGTTCATAAATTTTTAAAGTTTTAAGTGTATCACTTAAGAATTTCACCTTGACTAGAAAATAAAGTATATAGGCCTCAAGTAATCCTGGCTGTCTAAGTCAAAAGGTGGAGTTACATACACCCCACCTTCGAGAAATATGTTCTCAAGGTGGTCAAAATAGTGAGGGATAGTCTCGCCATAGTGTCTCGGCGTATTCCCAAGTAGCAGATCCTGGACTATAATTGTCCCACTGGACCTTAACTTGGTCTACCAGACGGTTCTTGAGCTGTCGAACTCTATGGTCCAATATGCATAACGATTCTACCGTGAGGGTTCCCACGTCCGATACCTGCAATTCCTTCCAATTTAGTTTATGTGATTCATCAGCAACATAATGACGTAAAACAGATACATGAAATACATTATGAGTTTTATGCAAGTGGGGTGGCAGTACGAGACGATAGGCAACGGGTCCAATTTTCTCTTGGATCCTGAATGGCCCTATAAACCAAGGTGACAACTTTGTCCCTTTTCCGAACCATATGGTACTCTTATTAGGCCTGATACGAATGAAAACCTGGTCTCCCACTTCATAACTTCGGTCGGTCTTGTGTGCATATGCATAGCTTTTTTGCCTATCCTGTGCTTCCTTTAGTCTCTGCCTAATCTGAATCACTTGTTCCTCCATTTCTTGAATCAATTCTGGCCCAACTGTTACTCGATCTTCTAGTCTATCCCAACTTAATGGTGTTCTGCACGACCTCCCATACAAAGCTTCATATGGTGGCATTCCGATGGAACTATGATAAATTTTATTGTAGGAAAACTCTACCAAAGGTAGGTACTTCTCCCACTAGAGTTGATTATCCATTACATACATCCTAAGCATGTCTTCCATGACTTGATTTACTCTCTTAGTTTTCCCATCTGTTTCAGGATGATAAGTTGTGCTTAATTTCAATTGAGTCCCCAACGCTGACTGTAAACTTGTCCAAAACCTAGAAGTGAATCTGGAGTCCCTATCTGAAATGATCTTCTTAGGTATCCCATGCAAATGAATAACCTCGCTTACAAACACACGTGCCACATCAGTGACATCGTAAGTGTCTCTAAGCGGAACAAAATGAGCACTCTTGGTTAACTTATCCACTATCACAAGAATGGCATTGTGTCTATGGGATGTGAGCGGCAACCCCACAACAAAGTCCATAGAGATGACTTCCCACTTGGACATAGGGACATCATGTGGTTGTAGGAGGCCTGATGGGTGATGGTGGTCGGCTTTCACTTGTTGACACTCCAGGCATTTGGCAACAAAATGGACTACATCGCGCTTCATGCCCACCAAGAAGAAGAGCTTCTTCATATCTGCGTACATCTTCTTCACTCCCGGATGTGCAAAATAAAGTGATCTATGGGCTTCCTTCAGTATGATGCTTCGAATATCCCCATTCTTAGGGATGTACATCCTTCCTCGATATCTTAACAATCTGTCTGTTTCCATATTATATCCTTCATACTTTGGGTCTAACTGCCTCCCACTCTGGAGGTTTGAAGTAACCTTTAAATACCAACTATCTCCTAGGAGTTGTGTCAACACATGTTCCCTCAGATTGACCTTTAAGGTTACCAAGGAGAAGATACGTGGTCTCCTACTCAAGGCATTTGCGACCACATTTTCCTTTCCCTTTATGTACGAAATACCAAAATCTTACTCACTCATAAAATCACTCCATCGCCTTTTCCTGGCATTCATATCTCTTTGACTGAAGAGATGTTTTAAACTTTGATGGTCTGTTTTGAGCTCAAAGTTTCGCCCAACAAGATAGTGCCTCCAAAGTTTCAGAGCTAGCATTACAGCTGCCAACTCTAAATCATGAGTCACGTATAACTCTTCGTGCTTCTTCAACTTCCTTGACGCATAAGCTATCACTCCTCCATCCTGCATTAGCACTGCCCCCAACCCTTGTTTCGAGGCATCCGTGCAGACCGTGAAGTCCTTTTCCATATCCGACACTCGTAGAATTGGAGTACTAGTTAGTAACCTCTTAAGCTCAATGAATTCTCTATCACACTCTTCTGTCCATTCATACCTGACCCCCTTGCATTGCAAAGTGGTGATGGGTTTCGCTATTTTTGAGAATCCTTCTACAAATCTCCGGTAATAACCTGCTAGCCCCATGAATCTTCTCACCTCATGGGCATTTTTCGGCACTGGCCACTCCATAATGGCCTTTACCTTTTTTGGGTCCACAAAGATTCCTTCACTGGAAATGATATGACCTAAATAGTGAATCTCTCTTTGAAATAAGGAACACTTCGACATCTTCCCATACAACTTGTTCTCTCTAAGACAAGAAAACACTATTCGCAAGTGTTCCTCATGTTCCCTTTCATTCTTGGAATAGATGAGGATGTCATCTAAAAAGATTTGTACAAAATGGTCTAAGTACTTCTGGAATATGCCGTTCATGAGGCTCATGAATACTGTTGGTGCATTGGTCAATTTGAAAGGTACCACAACAAACTTGTAATGTCCAAATCGAGTTCAAAAGGTAGTTTTTGGGATATCACCTTCCTTAATCCTTAACTGATGATACCCTGATCGCAAATCGATCTTTGAGAATATCGTTGCTCCTCTCATCTGATCGAAGAGGTCATCTATTCACGGCATCGGGTACCTATTTTTCACTGTAGCAAGGTTCAAGTCCCTATAGTCTATACATAGTCATAAGGATCCATCCTTCTTCTTTACAAAAATTACCGGTGTGCCCCAAGGTGAGACACTGGGCCTTACTAGCCCTAATTCCAGTAACTCTTCCAGCTGCATCTGCAATTCACAAAGTTCTGGTGCCATCATCCAATACAGAGTCTTGGATATTGGTTCTGCACCAGGTTTTAGCTCAATAGTAAAATCAAGCTCCCTCTCAGGAGGTAACCCTGGTAACTCGTTCGAAAAAACATCCTGAAATTCTGACAATACCGGGTACTGATCCAATGAGGGTCCCTTCCTTTCATTCACTGCTTCCACTACATAAAGTTGACACCCTTGTCTCAAGCATCCCTTGACCTTCATAGTTGATATAAAGCGTAATGACACTTTTCTCTGTATACCCTGGATCTCTACTGGTCTTCCTTCATCATCGACACAAAGCACCCTCTTTGCGAAACAATCTACCAAAGCTCGATGAGCTGCTAACCAATCCATTCCAATGATTAAGTCATACGCCCCAAGAGAAGTGACGTATACCTTCAACCTGGTAGTGCATACTCCTAGGTCTACTATACAATTATCGACACTAGGTCCTACAACATGTTTTTCCCCCGAAGCCATCTCGACTTGTTTAAAGTCATCATGCTCGTAGGCTGCCAACCCACTCTTTTCTAATGCAGATGGTGAAATGAAACTATTTGTCGCACCAAAATCAAACAAAATCTTAACATTGATATGATTTAGCGTACCTGATGACTCTACTACTGTGGATTGATGTTCGGCCTGGCGGTTATTAACCGCTGCGTAAATATGGTGGCTGCTACTTGATCTTCCCATCGGTGCCTTTCTTTCTCTATGCACAAACCCTGATTGTAACTCTAGGCAGTCCCGCTGGTAATGGGGTCCTTCGTACCTCCAACAGGTAATACGAGATTGGATTGGTGCATTGTTATGTGACTATCTCTGAAATGAGTTCCTTCCCCTGGAACCCCTGCCCCTACTAGTTGTTCCCCGAGATGGTCGTGGACCTGTCTATACCGTTGGCGATGAACGAGATGCTGCACTAGCTACCATTGAAATCCCTGCAGCTACTGTCCTTGGCACGCATCTGTTACCATATGGTGGTGGCCTTGAGCCCCCTCCCCTAGGGAATGTCCTCAGGGTCTTTCCTACGAATCCAGGGCGATGCGGAAATGTCGATCTTGTACCCCCAGTTAAGTTCATGTGTTCTTCCGCGTAACGTGCATTTTCTATCGCCTCCGCTACTGAGGACAGTTTCCACATCCGCACCATAGCTCTTATCTCCGAGTTCAATCCATAAATGAAGCGCTTTGCCTGTCGTTGGTCATTGTCCATATACGAAACATATTTGACCAGTTCCATAAACCTGATCTCATATTCTTCTACCGTTTTGTTTCCTTGTACTAAGGCATGAAATGCCCCTACCTATTGTTCCTCGTAGTATGCTAGTAGATATTTCCTTCGGAACCTCTCCTCGAAAAGTTCCCAAGATACTGTGTCTGGGGTAAGGTGCAGGTGTCTTTCCAAGTTTCCCCACCAGTTCAAGGCGTTGTCTCTTAACTGAAAAATTGTGATATTTGCCTTCGAGTTGGACGCATAGTCCCTTAAGGAAAAACACCTTGTCATGCCTTCCAACCATGCTTCCGCGCGTTCACTGGCGCGACCTCCAAAAAACTCTGGAAGTTTGATCTTCTGCAACTCTCACGTGATGTCTTCAGGTGGAAGTCCTCCCTCTGAATCCCTTGATGCTTTCGGATTACCCGATCCAGATGGTGGGGGTTCCACTTCAGTCCCTATCAATTGGTGCCTCTTTAAAGTCTTGTTAATGGCTTCCAACGAGCGCAGTATGAGGGCTAGTTCGGACGATGGTGGTGTTGGTGCTGGTGGTGTTGGTGGTGCTTGTGACGATGCTCCCCTGCCTTGACCCCTTCGAGTCCTGACCATCTTGTATACTTTAACCTACATCACCCCCAAGTTGTCAGGGTGAGTTCAAGGACGTTTCAAATTGGTGCTACTTAAACTTAAAAACAGGGTTAGGCGTAAGCTTTCTTTACTTGTCTGTAAACAAACATTACTCCATTAGGGGATTGGCTAGGTTTGGGTTAGGATTAAGCGTCTAAGCTTGGTTTCTTCGTCCATATGAAAAAGAATTATTGGTTCCCTTACCCTGTAGCTACATTAGGCTTATTCTTTACTTGTCACTTCCTAGTGCATATGCCACCTCCTTCCCGCTTGTCCTAGTCTAAACCCTAACATCATTAATTAACCTTAAGGTAGATTAACCTTATACTTAAATAAAATAATTAATTTAAAATTATTATTACACTAATTTACCCAA
>ML776714.1:952040-971149 GCA_009831015.1 Picea engelmannii | reverse complement strand
TAACCCCAACATTCTACACCTGTCATCTCTTCGAACCTTACGCTTCCTTTCTCATTCCCTGAGACCTTCCTCGCGTCATTCTTTCTCCACCACAGATATGTTTTTGCTCTGTTCAGAGGTTTCCAGAATCTCCCCTGCCATGGCTCACCTCCTCACCATTGTTCTGAGCACTTTTTATCTGCTGCGATTCATTTTGCAGGAACGGAGTATATTGATATGGTCACTGACAAGATCCAGGACCTGGAGCCCAGTCTCCTTAAAATATTGGGACCCAATCCCAAGTCTGTACAGTTTTCGAAGTTCCCTCTCCGGTATGGTAAGAGGTATGATTCAATCTGTCGGCTTGTGCACAGATTCAATGCCTTCGTGAAGAACGCGGAGCTGATCAAGTCGATAAATTGTACGAACCTTCCTTATACTTTGGTAATAAATGGTAATTTCATATTTTTGCAGTGCGAAATAAAAATGATTTGCTTGTAATTCTAGTTCTGTACGGATTTTGGTGTTTTGCTTTCGGTTTATTTCTTTTGCATTTATAAATTTATTCATCTGTGTATATGCATGTAGTTAGATGCATATATATGTATACATATACATTGTCTTCCTATATTTCCCACGACCCTTTTGCACCTAACTGTGAAATTCCACGACTCAGTTTTGGGTTTCGGGGTTTCCTTATGCCCGATGTTGAGAGTTCCCTGTCCTCACGGACTCCCAATCTCTGATATGCCGATGCACTACCTTCTAGATATAGCCCTCCCCTAGATATGCTTTGGTCCATGCGACCCTCTCCTATGTGACCGCAGTCATACTCCCTGTCGGGATTCGGGGTTTTGCGACCCTCGATGTCATGAACCTCAGTCCTCACAATCTCCCGATCTCCGATCTACCGATACAGTACTTTGTGTGTTAGCCCTCCGGGCTAAGCTCTTGGCCCATATGACCATTATACCACAAGGCCACAGCCTTATCCCCTATCAGGGTTTCAGACATCGTAATGCCGAAATGCATGAACCTTGTATCTATGGGATTCTCGATATCCCGATACCCGATACGCCTCTTCCTTGCATGTTATCCCTTTCCGGCTATGCCGAGGTCCATGTGACCTGTTCTGGTATGACCGCTGCTTTTATGGCTTCCCATCAGGATTTCAGTCCTTCTCGAGCAAGAATTTCGTCACTTCAAAATTCGTGATGCCTTTTATCGTTTACTTTTAGACAACGAATGGTTAAAAAAAAGTTTACAAATATAATTTTTCAGCGCCCCTTTTAAAAATTTATTTAACGCGGGTTATAACTTTAAATTTGCGAGTTTTTAATTTAATGTTAAAGAAATCGGGATTCAGGGTTTTCCGTAATAGATGATCGATGCAATTTGAATCACGAAACCCCGATCTTTGATTTCGCTATATGATTAAGTCTTAATTAAAACATCAATTAATTAATTCGTTTTAAAGAATGGTTTAAGAGCTAAGTTAATTACGTCACGGTTTTGGGGTTCGCGGTTCTATATAAGCACGTCTCTCGCCATCGTTTTTCCCGAAACTCCGATTTCCTACACCTTGATAGCCAAAACCAATGATCCGTGTGACCTCCTCCCATATGACCTCAGTCATACTTCTCGTCGGGATTCGAGGTTTCCTATGCTGAAACGCACATGTCCTCTGGACTTGTGAAACTCCAAATTCCGTTGCATGGTAACTTCAGCTAGCCCGTCGAGATAGGTTCTCGGCCCACGTGACCGTTGCCCCGTGACCACAACCTTCCCTCCAGTCGGGGTTCGTATTTCGTAGTTTCGTAGTGCATGGACACTTTGTCCACGGAACTCGTGATATCCCGATCCGCGATACAATCTGCCACCTATCCACCGTTGACCTTTACGTGGCCCGTGCTGTCCCTTGGCCCATCGAGAAATCATGTTTCGTGATTTCGCAACTCTCACTGCTATGTTCTCGGGACTCATGATATCCCGATCCATGATGACAGCTGGCTTCCACCACGGGGCTTTTCACTTTTCGGAAAATCGAGCCTCGCGTTTCCGAACTTCCAGGACTAATCGTCCACGGGATCCGCGATATCCCGACTCCCGATTTCCCGATGGATGACCTCCTATCGGGAAATTTCCCGGTGGCTCTGATCATTTCCACGCGTCCCAAGAATGGACGGTCCTGATCGCCTTTCACTGTTTCGAAGTTTTCGATGCTCCGATGAAATAAATCCTCTGTCAACTCAAAACCTCGGTAGCCGATATACCAGCAGGTCACTCGATCTCCGCTACGTGTCTTCTCAAACGGACAGTCCAGATCATTCCCACTATTTCGAGACTTGAAATGTCCGACTTCCTCAACCTCGTGACTCCCGATTTCATGAACGCCGATATCCCGATGCCTTCACACCTCTCTTCGGGATTTCTCCTCTTGTCCTCGAGGACTTAACTTCCTCACAACTCCCTATAGATTCGAAGGCTGTCGGGTATCTTCTCGAGATCTGACGGCTCATATCTGTTCTCCTGCGTAATAGACAGCTCTCCTTTGGGGTAATGATTAGTTGCATGAAACATTATGTGGTGTTAAAATTTCTTTTTGGCAAGGTTAAGATTTGTATTGGTCTATTGTTCTTGAGATTTTACATTATTTAAAATTTACCGAGGCTAATACAGGCAAGTAGTTTACACACTTCCTGCGTAATACAAGCCTTCAGAATTTCCTTTTTCCTATTGCGCATTGGCAGTTCCTTATTTAGGTAAGTTCGAGATGAAGTAGGCCTTTTCAAGGTCTTGCAAATGTCCTCTTGCATTTTATTTAGTATAATTCATGTAGTTATTAAATTTTTCCAACTTCAGACCTTAGATAGAAGCTTCCCTTGACATTTTCATCGATTTCAGGTGTCTATTTTACTCGAAACTTCATTGACAAGTATTGCTCAAATAAAATTAAATTATCAACTCTCTTTTTCGTGCTTAATAGCTTTATTAGGGTGCTTTAATGGTAGCCATTTTGGTGGGAAGTGATCCTTCAAACCGTCTGGATCGATGCCACTATTTTAAAGGGTGTTCCTTTGAATATTTAGACTAATACCGTATTAGCCATATATGATCCAGTTAAAGGGTATTAACTAAAGCGGTTGCTTGCGATATATATGAGACCATTTGCTCGGATAATGTAGGGGTGCTACCTTGAGTATATTTTCTGATACTGTATCAGTCATATTGGGTCAAACTGAATGTTTCTTGACACAATCTACTATGACGCAAATTGACGTGTTTTGTTTGCAGTTTAAGAGTGGCTGGAGTTAACACTCAGGGTTTTGGCCCTCAGGCCCAGATTTCAAACTAAGACACTCTGATACACGGACAACTAAATTTAAACATCACATTCTTTCATAAACAATTTATTTCATAAACTGAGACAGTAACTTCATAACATCATATTTATCTTCATAGCAGCAACTTTAGTAACTTAAATTTATCAACGAATAATGATTGCATGGCATAATGAAACAAATACATAATTTAACAATTTACCTGGTTCTGATGCTAATTTATGTTGCCTTGCTGCTCTGTCATTGCCTTCCTACTACCTGATACACAAACCAACCCTGGCACAAACAAAGAATAATTTCCCAAACCTACTGTCCTCCCTGCCAACTAGGAAAACTACCTAGCTCCAGGATATCTATGGATATCCCGGCCCCCGTGCCCAAAACCTCCAGCAACACGGTGCCTCAACTGATCAAAATGCCACAAAAAAAACTCTTGTGCCTTAATCTGATCACAAATGCCACAGCCAGATCCCTCGTCTCCTTGCAAATCTCACAATCATCCATCCTCCGTCTCCTGTCGAATGCCCCTCACGTAAACCTCCTTACTTCCCCTAGTTAGGTAAGTAAGGATTTAATTAAAATCTTGTTAAGACAATTAATCCCCTAATTAATTTTGACTTTATAATTTTTATACATTTATCCAACTAGGGTCGTTACAGCTTAGTTGGCGTTAACTGACTAGTTCTATTTTAGGACTTTCTATTTAGACAATCAATATTATGCATGCATGCATTCCTAAGCAAAGATAATTGCTTGATTGCTTTTCTTAATTATGGAATGTTCTTCCCTATATATGAGTCTATTCCACTCATTCATTGAATCATATTGACCATAATCTATGAATCAATCATTTATTCATTGATCAACTCATTAGAGTAGTGTGAATATATTTTATCATTCTTCCATATTGAATCTCTCTTCCTTTATTGATAATATTTGTTTTTATTTTCTTTATTTATATATCCCATGCAGGTTTCTATAAAACATTGAAAAGACAACCTATCCATCTTTTATAAAAAAATATTCACCTCATTTGGATCACCAACCTCTCACTTCGATCACTACGCTTGGCAGACTGACCAGCCATGAAAAATTGGTTAGAGGGGAGATTTATGATTTCTATAACAATACCTTTTCCCATCCTAAACAATATCATCTCATCATGTTTTCCTGTTATTTATCGAGTGCATATTTGACAGGCAGAAAGCAATCCATCCATGGGTTTCCCCAACACATCCCCTGGTGCTTGTTTCTTCATCCCCCAAGCCCTGCTCAATGGGACCACACATGCATACCTCGACTTGGAGATTCCAACTCACCAGTTCCTCATAAACTAAGAGATAAGACGTTTGTGAGAGATGGGAAAGTAAATCCAGCGAAGATCTTCCTTTGTCCCAACACTATCGGTTTTGAATTCATTGGGTAGCTATAGGGATGACTAGTAGTTTGTTTTTCTCAAATATCCACCAGTTGATCACAAGTACCCTGGTACTAGTCCATGTAATCCACCTTGACGTTAATATTAATACCACTGAATACAGATTACTTTCCATGGTTGATGAATATTACTGTAATCTACTTTATTTTTCATATTTCTCTCATTTATGATAAATCATTGTACGCAGTTTAACTGTAATGTGCTTTACTTCACATATTGCTTTGATTTATGATAAATCATTGTAGGGGAAGTAAGTTACCTTAATTTTAGCTCCAAGTGTTCCAGTATTTTTTACACTCTAGATTTCAAGGATTTCCAACACTTTAGCAACAACAACTTCCACTATTTTCAATGCTCCAAATTTCCAGGATTTTCAATGCTCCAATAACACCTTCAACCCACAAATTCAACCCGGTGGTGTATTGTATACAAGAATAATTTCATTACGGTGATGTATTGTATACAAGAACAATTTTAGTCCAGTGATGTATTGTATACAAGATCCAATAGAGGGGGGTTGAGAAAGGCCGTATAATGTTTCCAAAACTCACCACATATAGAGATCCAATGTATTTCCACTTCCATAGAGAAAGGAAGTACAACATTGCCAAAACTCACCGTATACAAAGATCCATCACCATACATAGTTAGATAGTTGATATAATGCATCACCATAATGCATACACAAATTGATCAGTAGATATAATGCATTGTCGTCAGAGCCTATTTAAAGATGTTCAAAGCCTATGAAAAATGTCAGAAAGATGACGAATATTCAATGAAGTTATAATTGCAGATCGAAAACTTAGGTTGTAGGTTATGTAACATTCAAAAGAATGCATCATAGATTCAATAAACTTATAATAGACTCAAAATATTAGTTTATCTATAAAAGCTTGACAACAAGACATCCATTTTGTTATCTAATAGTGTTTCGATAAAATAAATTTAAATATTATAAAAAAATAACCATTTATTTTCTCCTATGTACAAGTTTGGAAACCATGAAAATATTTTGCATTCAAACATAAAATAATTGATGGTCAACATTGTATTGAATGCTAGAGTCCCTAGCTTGCCTTCGACAGGAACTGGTAACAATTGAGTAAATATTTATATGGGTTTGTATCCCTTCTTATAGAGATGATAACTTTAATTATTTCCCACCCATTAGTAGGGCTTTGGCCAACCTTAACTAAAGGATTTATTGTTCAAAAGTGGCTAGAGGCATGTGCAAAGGATTAAAGGGTACTCATGGATCATGAATTCTATTAGTTTTTTTAAAATACAATGACACCCATTAGGTTTGTTGGAATCTCATGCTTCTTTCTTACAATGGGATCAGTGAATGTGGAATGAAAGACAAAGAGGAGGATATATAAAAACATTGTGTATATTCTATAGATAAGAAGAAGAAGATTAGCAATTGATCACTTATGAAAACTTGTGGGAGAGATACATCATTGTACACAACTTTGGAAGGGACACAATGAAATATTGGGACACTAGCAATACATTCAACAAGACAAAGATATCAAAAGAAAATGACGAGGAAGAAACTTCAAGCATGAATATGTTGAAAGAGTCCTTAAGCAAAAAAAATGTGTTAAAGAGTGTGAAAGATTGTTGGGAGAAAAAAATGTAGGAAGATGTAGATAAGGTAACATAAGATAATTTTTATTAATGTCCAACAAAAGAAATATAATAAAAGGTAAGAAATTATTGAAATACATATTACTCATCAAAATCAAAAGTAGCTAGATAAGTTGACTCAACTGGAGTAGATGCAAAAGGGACATGCATGAAGGTAGGAGAAGCAACAATTCACTCAACTAGACAAACATGGAATCTACTTCATAAACAAATTAGATCCAAGAACCATACGATCCAAGATGAGAACACAAACACATTGCAATGGATTTCATTGTTTATGCATCAATCAACATTGAGAGAGATAACTCTATGCTCACATGATTACAGAATGAAGGTCTCAAAATTGAAAATATAGGAGAATAAACGCATCTTATTCTACTCTAAATAGGGAAAAACGCATAGATGGTGCTAGTTTAACAAGTCCAAGTAAATACTAGATGCAATTTAATGGTACTTCTGCAGATATTGATTCTCCATGTACACTATAGATTCAGTCAGATGATATTAATGTTAAATCCCATGCCTCTACTATAAATGGTCCAATGATCCTAAAAGGATCTTTTAATGACTGTGGTTGAGTTATTTTTGCATGCATTTATTAACCATTTAAGAAGATAATGAAAGAGGATGAAGATAAGAGAATTATATCATAGCCATAAACTCATATATAGAACTGAACATAAGTAATAAGAACAAAAAACCATAACAAGAGAAGTGATAACAAAGTTTGGCACAAAATTGCCTACGTCTCTGGGCCTTTGTCTCAGTGGGGGAGGCTTCTTTATTTCTCTTCAAAGCTCAAAAATACATTACAGCAGTGCCATAGGGATACAAGACTGATCTAGTATTGTTCTTCCATATCTCTAGAACCCAGCAGAAGAAACGACACTCAAAACATATGTCCATAGCTCCCAGAAATGGCCCACAAGCGTCTGCTCCTCAACAACTTCCCTGCATAAAAATGGATTTGGCTTGGATTTTCTTCAGCATAACTCTACTATGACTATTCTCATGGCCTCAAATAGGCTTGTTTTTTATAGATCTAAAGTTGGTTATCCTTCCCCAACTTCCTCCCAAAACCTGGGCTCAAAAAGAGCCCAATATCTCCCAAAATGGGCCAAATCCTCCATTAACAGGCCTGAAAATCAATAAAAATCCAATAACATAGCATAAAAACCCATAGTTGCAAATATTTGGTGATAAGCCCCCTTTTTCCGATGCACCCCCCTAAACTTGGTCATATGGATAGACATGTGGCCAAGAGCCAGCCCTTTTCCCATAATCATAGGTCACATGCTAAGTTAACATAGGACCGCGTCCTAAATATGCACCCGAGATATTGGTTATAGCCCTGGTCGTGTGCACCAAAAGTGGAGGTGGTTATACCCTGAACCGTGGCCCCGCGCTAGTGGTTAGTTATATGGTGCTCGCGCCCCTGTCATTATATGAAACAACATAAACTGTGGGTTGGGGATTAGCCCCAGCACCCTTCCGCCATAAACTAAAACAATGCACTTTATTTTTAATAAAGTGGGTTTGACATAATAAGTCCCACCTTTGGCGCAATGGTAATATGACCATTGTGAAGGCTTTACTTTGATGGAGAGGTCTTCGGTTCGATTCCTGATACTCCACAATGTTTTTGTAACAATCCTTGAACCAATAACCAGGTGCCATGTGGCAGCCCACGTCTGGGCCACGTGGCACCGCAACCTTTGTCGAAAACTTGCCACTTGTCAAAACGGTATTCGCCCACGTGTCAGTATACTGTTGGTCTCTGTAAATACGTAGTCACCCTGCTGTCGTGATTCCATATGTCACTATGCTGACATCAACATGGTGATGTCATGATGACATCATGCTAATGTCAGCATTGACTTTTTACCAGTTTGACTATTTGACTTTTTAGCTATTTGGAAAAAGATCAGAGTGTGATAACTCTCGCATACAATGTTCATTTGAGAAAGTAAATATATGGACAGAATCAGTGTGACGAGCTGGTTGTAATGGAATTGGTTTCGTTTGATTCCGAGAACTTTCATTTTTGAGCCTTTTCTGGACTTGGAAGCCTCCTGGATCCGATTCTGGATCACACCTCCCCACTAAGGACCTTTTGGTCCCCAAAAGGTTACTAACCAGTCAAAAATCTTGGGATAGGCCATTCAGCTTGCCCTCTATCTCTGAACTCTGTTCTGTGCACCTATCTCATCAAGATCAATTGTAACACAATCATGACAAATGACAGCATATTGTTAGCCATTTGAACCCTGTCACATTTCACTGAAGAAAATATTATCCATGTAGACAACATTACTAATGATAGTATCAAAAACATGACTGCAAATGAGTTGATGTACTTATAATATTTGCACGATATGAGCTTATCTTGAAGCAACCTATGATTGATTTTCCATTCAACAATCATTTCCTGTTCCTGCTTAATATCGATTACTTCATTTGAAACAATTACTGGTTTGTTTCTTGCTTTCACTGCCTTCTTTAATTGTTCCATAGTTTGAAGTGTTTTATTTGCCTTAACATGATGAGCATGAACGCCATAATCTTGACCTGCTTTGGTTAATTGATATTGATTCTTTGTCCTGTAGAAGATTGTCTTACGATCATATAAGTATGGACTACCTAAGACCATTCCACATTCACTTAACAACACTACATCACATGTTACCTCGTCCACATACTTAGATGAAATTGAAAATTTGATTGTGCACTGCTTTGTTATGTGCATTTGATGATGATTGCTTATCCATTTAAGTGTGTAAGGCTTATGATGTTCTTGTGTTTTTAACTCCAATTGCTTAACCAATTCTTCTGATATTAGGTTAGATCGAGATCCACTGTCGATTAATGTGTCTATCTTAGTGTGTCTCATGATGGTTCTTATACGAAACAAGTTACTTCTACAATCAATGCCTTCACCAATTTTACCTATCATACCAACCAATGAGACCTTTGATTCATCACCTGAATCCGATCCCAAGTCTATGGGTCTTGTTGTTGCTACAACTTTTTGCCTTCCCTTCTTTTCCTTGAACCACTTTGGCCTTTTCTCAAGATGCAACTGCCAACATCTTTCCTCATCATGTCCATCTTTCTTGCAATGCTTGCAAGATGGATTTCCATCCTTTCTCACCACTGCATTTTCCTTTTTTCCATGCCACTTCCTCTTGTCCTCTTTCCTTGAAGATGATTCCCCTGATATGCCTACTTTACCTGCTTCAATATATGTCACTTGAACAGAAACTTTGTCAAGGTTAGTGGGTCCAAACATGAATACAATGTTTCTAATATGTGTAGGTAAACCTCCTATATACTTCATAAGGTTTTCCTATGTATGTAAAGGGATATCTAACATCAATGCCATTTTTCGAAAGCCATCTTTATACTCTTGCATTGTTTGTCCTTTTCTTAGTTTTAAAGCTTGCCATTCAATTAATGTTTTTTCTTTATAACCCAAATGATAGAATTGCTTCCTAAGTGTAGAAATGAAACTTTTCCATGATGGAAATACATTACCCACTTGTTGCGTTCCATTTTGCAACTTTATTTTCCACCAGATGAGAGCGGTGCCTATAAGTCTCAAAGATGCCAACTTGATTTGTGTGGCCTCATCCTTGAGTTGTTGCACACTGCAGTAAACCTCCATCTACCTGACCCAATTGTCAAGTTTCTCTGCATTTACTTCACCATCATATATGGGCAACTCAAATTTAACATCAAGTTTTAATAATGGCATTTCATTCTTATGTTTATGAACATGTTTCTTCTCATTAGATTTAGAAGTTGAACTTGAAGAAGAAGGAGAAGAAGGAGGTGATGATGGAGGTGAAGGAGGAACCCGAGGAGGATCCTCTTCCTCTTCATTTTTTCCTTTTAAATATTTCCCAAGAACTGGTCTCTTTCGTTCCAAGTAATCCTCATACAAAACTTTCACCATCTCCGACATAGCAAGGAATGTTTTCTGGAACTCTTTCTCATCCTGAGAAAGCCCTTCTTCCGATGCCATCTTCTCACTGTGAGAAGCTCTCTTTCTCAATCCAATCAATGGATTATCTTTAACAAGTTTGCCTTCACCACCCTATAGTTTTTCCCTGGTTAACATGCAAAACTCAAATCCAAATGTCAACTAGCTCTGATACCACTTGATCCAAAAAGATCTTTTAATGACTGTGATTGAGTTATTTTTGCATGCATTTATTAACCATTTAAGAAGCTAATGAAAGAGGATGAAGATAAGAGAATTATATCACATCCATAAACTCATATATAGAACTAAACATAAGCAATAAGAACAACAAACCATAACAAGAGAAGTGATAATGGAGTTCGACACAAAATTGCCTACGTCTCCGGGCCTTTGTCTTAGTGGGGGAGGCTTCTTTATTTCTAATCAAAGCTCAAAAATAAATCACAGTAGTGCCATAGGGATATAAGAATGATCTATTCTTTTTCTTCTAGATCTCTAGAACCCAACATAAGAAACATAACTCAAAATGGATGTCCAGAGCTCCCAGAAATGGGTCGCAAGCGTCTGCTCCTCAACAACTTCCCTGCATAAAAATGGCTTTGGCTTGGCTTTTCTTCAGCATAACTCTAATCTGACTGTCCTCATGGCCTCAAACAGGCCTAGTTTTTATATATCTTAAGTTGGTTATCCTTCCCCAACTTCCTCCCAAAATCTGGGCTCAAAAAGATCCCAATATCTCCCAAAATGGGCCAAATCCTCCATTAACAGGCCTGAAAATCAATAAAAATCCAATAACATAGCATAAAAACCCACAGTTGCAAATATTTGGTGATAATCCCCCTTTGTTCGACGCACACCCATAAACTTGGTCATATGGATAGACATGTGGCCAAGCGCCAGCCCAAAGGGTTGTGCGTTGGCCCTTTTCTCGTAATCATAGGTCACATGCTAAGTTAACATAGGACCATGTCCTAAATATGTGCCCGAGATATTGGTTATATCCCTGGTCATGTGCGCCAAAATTGGAGGTGGTTAGCCCCTGAACCATGGCCCCACGCTGGTGGTTAGTTATATGGTTTTCGTACCCCTGTCGTTATATGAAACAACATAAAGCGTGGGCTGGGGCTTAGCCCCAGCCCCCTTCCGCCATAAATTAAAACAATGCACTTTATTTTTAATAAAGTGGGTTTGACATAATAAGTCCCACCTCTGGCGCAATGATAATTCGACCATTGTGAAGGCTTTACTTTGATGGAGAGGTTGTCAGTTCGATTCTTTCTACTCCACAATGTTTTTGTAACAATCCTTGAACCAGTGACTAGGTGCCACGTGGCACCACAACCTTTGTCAAAAACTTGCCACTTGTCAAAACAGTAGTCGCCCACGTGTCAGCATACTTTTGGTCCCTGTCACTGCCCATTCACCCTATTTTCGTGTTTCCATATGTCACTATGCTAACATCATCATGGTGATGTCATGATGATGTCAGCATTGAATTTTTACCAGTTTGACTGTTTGACTTTTTCGCTGTTTGGAAAAACGATCAGAGTGTGATAAATCTCGCATACAATGTCCATTTGAGAAAGTAAATATATGGTTGGAATCAGCGCGATGAGTTGGTCACAATGGAATTAGTTTCGTTCGATTCCGAGAACTTTCAATTTTTAGCCTTTTCTGGACCTGGAAGCCTCCTGGATCCGATTCTGGATCATCCAAAGACCACAAATTCATCTAAAAAAGGATTTCAAAATAAATGAACACCAATATCTACTCATAAAAGAATGCTTGGTAGGGTGAATGCATCCAATATTGGGAAATTGTCTATCTTGAAATATTCTACTAAAAAAATGAGAGCTAGAAAGTGTCTGTGTTATGTTCATCCATGGATTGGATGATGATCAATTAAAGAAAAAATGAAATGTAAATTTTGAGTGTTCAATTATTTTATGATTTTAGAGATATTGGTGTTGTATTTCTTACAAAAGGTGATTGGTTGGAAAATATTGACAAGGCTCAGAGGTCATGGCATAATGTTGCCTGCATGTTGTACTCACTTTGTCATAGAAAAGTTTGCTCGAACCAGGAACATGCTAGAAATAATGGTTGCTTGTAAACCCATTGTCACGCACTAAGGGGTGGGGATATCTAGCCAACCAATATATTTCATTGATTAAAATAAATACATTTGGGAGGATGTCAAGAAGGAGAGAGAGATTGGTTTCAACATGTTCGCTTCTTTGGAAAATGCACAACAAAGGCTTCTCTTGTAGGTATGGTAGTTATGAGAAATTTATTTCATATTAATAAAGTAATTGGAATATCATCTCATATGGATAGGTATTGGTTGAATACTTTTAAACCTTTTGAAATAATTTTCACTATACCATTTGTCTTTTTCTACAGTGCATTATCTTTTTCATTTCCTGTGCTTATAGTATGTACATATTTTTGTAACTCCTTCCCTTGAACTTATACATAGTATTTAATGAGATCTACCTTATTGTGCAAGATAAAAGAGTATTATCACATAATCAAAATTTGGAGGAATATACATATGTGTATGTGTGTGTTTGTGTTTTTCAAATGGGTTTAGCTTGCATGGTTGGGAGGAATGATTATCATCCTCCCCATCGAGGTTCAATTCTCACAAGTGACATGTTGAGCTCATAAAGAGTATGTTGTTGTAATGGATATGAGCCTTCTTGTTGATTCACATTATTCCCTAAATATTCTAGGGTTTACCCTGAGTACCATCCTCAAAATGAGGGGAGGTATAGCTATGGAATACATATCCCCAATAAACCGACCAGGTACTTCCCCTCCTTTTGAAGGTGGTACCAAGGGTAAACCAAATCTGTCAAAATCTTGAGGCTTTGTGGGCTCAAGCCCATTGTTGGGTATGTGTTATATTATTTGCACGAGTAGTAGTGTTTGAACATATGCACCAGGCGTGCAGGGGGGCAGAGCCCCCCGTGTGGGGGTCTAGGGGAAGTGCCTCCCAAAAAAAAAATTCTGCCTCGGGAAACGTGACACCTACCTCGGGAAACATGTCATGTATTTAGGTGGTTTTTTCAGCACATGGTTTTTGCTGATGGTTTTCTATTTCTGGTTAAGGAATTAGGGTTTTGGACTAATCCAGGTCATTGGGTTAGGGTTTTGGATGTTGTTGGCTCCTATATGTATATTGTATTGTAAATAATGTAACAAAATGAATGAATATAATATATGCTGGTTTTCTCAGTTTGGGTTTCCAGGGGAAAAATCTCTATGTAATGTTTTTTATTTGCCATTGTATCTTTTTTGTTCTTTTCTGAAAATCTGCTTACAGTAGACATTGTACAAGGTTAGAATTTACATTTGGTATCAGATCTTTATTGTCTTCAGAGGGATGCCTTTGTGGTCAAGGGTTTGGCTCGGGACTGTGATAAGCCTTGTTACAGTGGGAGATCTGCGGTATTGTTTTTCAAGTGAAAAGAAATGGCAAGCAATTCGAAGATGGAGATCGAGAAGTTTAATGGGAAAAGATTTGAGTTGTGGAAGCTCAATATGGAAGATCTTTTAGTGGACAAAGATCAGTGGATCGTGGTAGATCCAAGTACTGCACCTACAGGAACTTCTGCAGATGACTAGAAAAATATGGATCGGAAGGAAAAGAGCACAATCCGACTGTGTCTCTCCGATTTAGTATTACTGAATGTGTCAGAGGAAGATAAAGACAAGGATTTATGGGAAAAGTTGGGAAATTTGTATCAGTCTAAGTCCCTGTTAAATAAACTATTCCTGAGAAACAAGTTGTATAACTTGAGGATGAGAGATGGAGACTCGGTGGCAGAGCATTTGAATGCCTTCAATACTATGGTAAGTCACGTAGTATCTGTTGAGATTAAAATTTCAGATGAAGATAAATGTATCAGTTTGTTGTGTTCTTTACCAAACTCGTGGGATAGTATGGTTGTGGCCATAGGTAGTAATACAACTTCTTTAAAGTTTGAAGAAGTGGTCTCATCCTTGTTTTCGGAGGATATGAGACGAAAGAATATGGAAGGACATAACACATACACATTATTTGCAAGAGGACGTTCCCAGGAAATAAATAGATCTAATTTCTCAAGTGGGAGATCTAAGTCTAAGGGTAGATCTAAATCTCCTGGAAAGTTTGTAAGGGTGTGTTGGAGGTGTGGAAAATAAGGGCACTACAAGAAGCAGTGTAGATCCAAAGTTGAGAAAAAAGAAGGGATCTGAAGAATCTTCTTCTACAGAAGACAAGACCTCCAAGGAAGAAGGAGGGGATGTGTACTTGGCCTCTTCAAACACACATGTAGATCATGAGGCATGGTTGATTGACTATGGTGCATCCTTTCATATGACTCCCCACAGGGAGTGGTTCTGCGAATATGAAAAGTATGATGGAGGTAATGTTTTCTTAGGTAATGATTCGACAACCAGAATCATAGGAAGAGGAAGGGTCAAGTTGAGACTCATAGATGGAAGGATTAGAACACTACCTGGTGTTCTACACATCCCAGGTATGGCCAGAAATTTGATTTCTGTAAGAAAAATGGAAGATGCAGGGGTAAAAACAATTTTTGAAAAGGGAACTTGCAGGATGGTGCGAGGAGAAATGGTGTTGATGAAGGGAGTTCAGTTTGGAACTTTGTATAAGCTGCTAGTAAGCACTATTAGTGATGGGTGTAATAGCTCCATTGTTCCTGATATTGGAGTTGAAGAAGAAAGAACTCATATAGTCTCTGGAGAAAAGGTTATGTTGTGGCATCAAAGATTGAGGCATATTGGAGAGAAGGGTCTTCGACTACTACACGGTAAAGGTATGGTTGAAGGTATGTCTAACTTCTCTCTGGATTTTGATTTCTGTGAACATTTTCTATATGGGAAGCATAATCGAGTAAGATTCCCCTCTGGTGCAACGAGGGCAGAAGGAATTTTACAACTAGTTCACAGTGTTGTTTTTGGACCTGTGTCGGTCCCATCATTGGGAAAATATGTGTACTATGTATCATTTATAGATGACTTCTCAAGGAAAACTTGGACATATTTCCTCAGGAATAAATCTGAATTCTTTGACAGGTTTAAAGAGTTTAAGGTTCTTGTTGAGAATCAAACAGAGAAAATAATTAAAGTGTTGAGAACAGATAATGGCAGAGAGTTCTGCGGGAATGAATTTGAAGAATTCTGTAAGAAGTGCGGCATAGCAAGGCATAAGACTACTCCATATACACCTCAGCAGAATGGATTTGTAGAAAGGATGAACAGGACGTTGATAGAAAAAGCAAGGTGCATGCTCAGTGGTGTTGGGTTAGGGAAAGAATTCTAGGCAGAGGCAGTGGGTACTGCATGTTATCTGGGCAACAGATCACCCTCATCAGCGTTGGGTGACAAGACTCCACAAGAGGTATGGACTGGTAAGGAACCTTCTCTCACACATATTAAGGTATTTGGCTGCGATGCATATGTTCATGTTCCAAAGGAAAGCAGGAGTAAGCTGGATAAGAAGGCTGAAAAATGTATCTTTATTGGATATAAAGATGGTCTCAAAGGTTATAAGCTTTGGAACCCAGAAACTAAGAAGGTAGTGTATAGCCGAGATGTGGTATTTAGAGAAATGAAGGATGTTGTTAAACATGAAGTCCTACCAAGTAAGGAAGAACCAAAGAAGATAGAGTTTGATTTAAAAGATGATGAAGTAGACTCTACATAAGAACATGAATCAGAAGATGAAGATCCTCATACTCCAGTATTGAGGATATCGGATCGAGAAAGAAGGCTACCGGAAAGGTATAGTCCATTTGATTTTCATTCAAATTTTGCTTTGTCTATTACTGATGATGATCCTAGAACTATCAGGGAGGCAGTGGATTTAGAGGATGGAAATCTATGGAAAAGGGCCATGGAAGAAGAAATGGCATCTTTATATAAGAATGAGGCTTGGGATCTAGTGGAGTTTCCAACTGGAAGAAAGCCCATTGGCAACAAATGGGTATTTAAAAAGAAGTTGAATGCAAAAGGAAAAGTGGAGAAATACAAAGCTTGGTTAGTAGCAAAGGGTTATTCCCAAGTTGAGGGAATTGATTTTGGTGAGATTTTTTCTCCTGTTGCCAAGTTAACCTCTGTAAGATTTTTGTTATCTGTTGCTGCTACATTTGATTTTGAAGTAGAACAGATGGATGTGAAGACATCATTCCTGCATGGGGATCTAGACGAAGAAATATTTATGAAGAAACCAGAAGGTTATGTTGTGAAAGGAAATAAGGAGCTGGTATGCAAGCTGAAAAATCCTTGTATGGTTTAAAACAATCACCAAGGATGTGGTATCAAAAATTTGATACTTATATGCTAGGACTTGGCTTCACAAGAAGCAAAGAGGATCATTGTGTGTATTCTAAATTAATTGGTGATCATTTGATTTATTTGGTCTTGTATGTGGATGACATGTTGCTGATAGGAAACAACAAGGAGAGTATCTAGGATGAGAAAACTCAGTTGTCCTCTAAATTTGACATGAAAGATCTTGGTGCTTCAAATTTCATTTTGGGCATGGAAATTAAAAGAAATCGAAAAAAGAGGAAACTCTGGTTAAATCAGAGAAAATATGTCGAGACAATATTGCAAAGGTTTAATATGCAGGAATGTAAACCGATCAAGGTTCCTATTCCTGTTGGTGTAAAGTTATCTGCGGATCAGTGTCGCAAGACACATGAAGAAGAGGAGGACATGTCTCATGTTCCATATGTGAGTGTAGTTGGCAGTTTGATGTATGCAATGGTCTTTACTAAACCAGACATTGCACATGCAGTGGGAGTTTTGAGCAGGTATATGTCAAAACTAGGGAAGGAGCATTAGACAACAGTAAAAAGGGTTTTCAGGTATTTGTGTGCCACTGCTAGCTATGGATTATGCTACGAAGGAAGACCGTGATTGAATAGATTGGTCGATATACATGGCTTTGTGGATGTAGACTAGGCTAGAGATTTGGATCATAGGAGATCTACAAGAGGGTATGTGTTTAACCTATTTGGAGGAGCAATAAGTTGGATGAGAAAAAGAGAGGCTGTAGTTTCACTTTCAACTACAGAATATGAATACATGGAAGCCACTCATGCAAGTAAGGAAGCAGTATGGTTACAAAGATTGTGTTCAGGTATTGGGTTGGTACAACAAGCTATAAGGATAGAGTGTGACAGTCAGAGTGCATTTTTTCTGGCGAAGAACCCTGCTTATCATTCAAAGACAAAGCACATTGATGTTCAATATCACTTTGTGAGAGACATGATTGAATAAAAGAAAGTATCACTGGTGAAGGTGGACACTTTGAAGAATCTTACAGACTCATTAACAAAATCAGTGAGAACTGAGAAATTCTCTTGGTGTAGAGGATCCATGGGCATTGTTGCCTTGGATTTTTGACTATGTAACCCTGTAACCCCCTGTATGCAAAGAAAACAACAAGTGGGAGAATGTTGGGTATGTGTTATATTCTTTGCACGAGTAGTAGTGTTTGAGCATATGCGTCGAGCGTGTAGGAGTGAGGAGCCCCTCGTGCAGGGGTCCGGGGCAACGCCCCCGGAAAAAAAATACTGCCTCGGGAAATGTGACACCTACCTCGGGAAACGTGTCATGTATTTAGGTGGTTTTTTCGGCACATGGTTTTTGTCGATGGTTTTCTATTTCCGGTTAAGGAATTAGGGTTTTGGACTAATCCAGGTCATTGGGTTAGGGTTTTGGACTAATCCAGGTCATTGGGTTAGGGTTTTGGATGTCGTTGGATCCTATATGTATATTGTATTATAAACAATGTAACAAAATGAATGAATATAATATATGTTGGTTTTCTCGGTTTGGGTTTCCAGGGGAAAAATCTCTGTGTAATGTTTTTTATTTGCCATTGTATCTTTTCTGTTCTTTTCCGAAAATCTGTTTACAGTAGACATTGTACAAGGTTACAATTTACACCCATTACAACAATATACTCATTAAGAGATCAACATGTCACTTACAATAATTGAACTTGGGTGGGGAGGATAACAATCATTCTTGTAAGTTTTAAACCTGTGAAGTAAAGAAATGCATATAGATTCTTAAGAAAAACTAAAATTAATCAACAGCTCATACACATAGTAAACAAAGATTTATACCGGAAACCCTTAACCGGGAGAAAACCTTTCAATGCTTCATTTTATTAATTTCACCATTCACCATACAATATATATACAATTTTTTTAGGTATTTCGTAGATACCAAAACCCTAATCCCTTAATCTGGGATTAATTTAGAAAACCGCTAAAAATAGAAAAATCTGTTAAAATAGAAAAAACGCTCAAAAAACATTCTAGGGCACTGCCCCGAACACTACTCATAAGCAGGGGGGTTATACCTACCCCCCCAGGGAGCCCCCTAGGAAGCGCCCAATGCATACGGAACGAAGAGCACTACTAGGGAGGGATCGTCAGACGCAGTTGTCAAATCTAACACACCCACACACACACATGCAAAGAATATAACACATACCCAACAATTCTTCCCAGCCACTCTAGCTAGACCTAATTGACAAGAAAATACATACATACATACATACATACATGCATGCATGCATATATATATATATATATATATATATATATATATATATATATATATATATATATATATATATATATATATATATATATATATATATATATATATATATATATATATA
>ML776714.1:907471-951909 GCA_009831015.1 Picea engelmannii | reverse complement strand
GCTTATATATATATATATATATATATATATATATATATATATATATATATATATATGGTTTGTATGGTGATTAGCTCAACATATCTCCATCTTTGTGTGCATAACTATTAGCAATGGCTATGCAAAATGGATCTTGTGGAGAAACATTCTCTTTTATTCAAGACGACTAGGAACCTGTGATAATAGGAATTGGGTCTATTCATTATAACAATCTCTAGCATGAAAATATTTCCTTCTTGATAGCAAAGTAGTTTTTTTTTTGGTTCGAGTTAGGGTTCATCGAGGTTGCGGATATCGAGTTATTTTGGCTTGTCTATTATAAAATACTAGAATTTTTTTCTCTTCAATATCGATATAAATCCCTATATACTAAATGTTATCTATATTTTTATTTAGGGTTTTTCTAAGATCATTAAAAAATACTTGCAAAATCCATCTCCCATAGTGAGTTAAAGCCTAAGTTTAGAAACTATAATTAGAGATCAAACTCAGATCATTTTCTTCACTTTCAAACTATCAAGCTTATATACTATGCCAATGTTGAGACAACTAATACATTTCACGAGGTTGCAAATAGAAGGATTTATAGGTTCATTGGAATATTGAGCAAGTGGGAAGGGTTCCACATATACTACTAAATATTAGTTGTATTAAAGGTTGAGAGTTTTGGGAAAACAACTTGTTAGTATCTTGAATTATCATATTTTGTCACACAACATACAATAGGAAAGTATTTTTCTCTCCTCTGTTTCACATTAAATCATCCATATCTTCCAATAGCTTAAATGGGCACAGAAGAGAAAGACCATAAAATTTTATTTCTATATCTTGCAGTAGGGTATTTACCCCAATCCAAAAACCTCATCCAAGGGAGAAATATTCATAAAGCAACTTATATCACTAGCATATTGTCTTTGACTCCTTCAACAATTTACTGGGCTTTATTAGAGAGTGAATGAATAATGGTTTATACACTAGTCGATCATATTGTAGTTAATGAATTGAAGTATAGTTAAGTAATCAAAGAGAGTCTCTCAATCTAATATACTAGCTTATATAAATATCAATTCTTATAGTCTATAATCCTCAAAGAAGGTATACATTGCTAGAATCATGCTTAGTGATAGCTCAACTTAGAACAATATAGTATCCTTACTAAATTTCCAAATTCATTGGCAAGCAATTATCAACCTCCAATATTTATGATGGTATTGAATCATTGTTTGCTCAGCAGTAACACCAACCCCATTGTTTTCATTGTAACAACACATCCAAATCTAAGGAAATTTTTTCTATATATGACTTCAAATTAGAAGAAACTTTCGAGGTTTCTCTAAATCTGACCATCGAATATGATGGTGAACAAGGAGGCAACATTCAAGCAAGAGAAGAGGATGTGAAAGACTAGAATCTCATCAATCATTTACGATAGAATAGAGGTAAGTGAATAGGAGTAAATTCCTTACACAAAACGATTATTGTAAGGTGTTTCCATACTTCAAGGGTTTTTGGATATGATCAAGTAAAGAGGATTTTCTATCCTATTCTTGGATTTCTTGTGTGTGATAGAATTTTCAGATCTAATGTACATAACACTATTTCTTTTCTAAAAAAAGGTGGGGTTTAGGTACATTTTATCATTATTTCCTCTAATTTGTGTAGTTCTTTGTTTTGAGAAAAATCTATTTATGACATTTTTCTTTCTATGTTAAATTCTTCATCTTTCTATTCAAATGCATCATTATGTTATGTTGAGTTGGATTGTTATTGTCATTGATATTCAATTCAAGTCACCACTCCAAACTTGAGCTCGAACTCCAACTTCTATCTTTGATTTGAGAAAAAATACATTTGTGACCTTTTCTTTCTATGTTGAAAATTTTTCATCGTTCTATTCAATTCAAATGTATCATTATGTTATGATGAGTTGGATTGCTATTGTCATTGGTATTCAATTCAAGTCACCACTCCAAACTCCAACTCGACCTTCTCTAGCTTTGGCTCTCTTTACATATCAATTGTTTAACCATGTTTATTAAATCAATTCTTCATTAATTAGGTATTGTATCTTGCCTCTAGTAGTTTAATTAAGTTAATTGTGTTAATTTTTTCATTTAACCCACCTATATAATGGTTTAAGTCTGATTACTTTAATTCGATATAAACTTGTTTATTGTATTAGCCTCTAGAACTTCATTAATTAATAAACATGACTAATGATAATGTGTGAGAGCGAGAGCCATTCATACGCAATGCTTATTTTTGGATGTCGAGTTGTATAGTGTATAATTAAATGCAAGGACATGTGGAGGAAAACAAAATTGTTTTACAAATTTGGTTGTAATGATAAGATTTGTGATGTAAGGTAGTCCTAATTGGCATCTTAATATATCTACAAACGTGAAGAATAAAGGTTTCATACAAAATTTGCTAAGCAAACCTTCATACATTCATGTGTATGTATATCCATGGATGATCTCTCCCTTATCCACGTGCAGACATTAATATCTATTAGCATGGATACGTTAATAACAACCACTCATCGATCTTTGTGTCATACTTCAGGGTGATTCAATATTCCTAACATCGATATTGCTTCATTCTTCAAAGGGAGACTAGGATGTCATCAACTATTCTTTCTAATTTCAATGCCTTTCCTTCAACTCGAAGCATTTTATATATTTAAGGTAATACCTCTAAAATAGAGGAGAGGTAGTCGCAGCAGGAGAAGCGGAGAAGCACCCCTAAACCCCTGAGGTGTTGATCACTCGACCCCGACCGGTGTAGGTAGTTCCTAAGGATGCAACCGATAGATAGGAGCTCTTTGACATGTCCTTCTTCTATGATACCTTGAAGAAATATATGGATAACTTGGAAATTTAAATATTGCCACGATGATTTAACTAAATAATTCTAGTGTCACTAATTTAACTAGATACTTGTAGTGTTTTCATTAAAATAAAAATATGGTTACTCTTATACGAGGATCAAACTTACATGTAATTTATATCAACGATCAAACTTACATGTAATTTATACTAACTTTGCATACCATATACACATGTGGATATATAACAAAAGTGGAATTATCTTTGAGTTAGCATATTAACATATACAAATTCAACGGGTAGATTCTAAGAGAAGTTGGGTTTATGCTCATGAATTGAGCTCCACGTTACACTTTGTAAAATTGATACTATTCAATGTACTTTCATCACTTGGCAAATATGGTTTTGGTCGGCACCTTGTAAAATGGATACCATTTAATGTACCTTTATCACATGGTTATAGGGAATATGGTTTTAGAATATTGCAACTTTATAAACCTCAAAATTTGTAGTTCTTCATTGCTCCTATAAATTCCTTTGACATCAATGGGAACCTTCAACCCTAACTATTGAGGTTATTACTGCTTTCCTTAGGCATTGATGAAAACATGAATGATGAATGAAAACATTATAATGATTACCTTCATGTGGGTGACTTCATGTGGGTGAGATCATTTGTGGGTAAGTTTTCATAGAAGAAGTCATCCACGGGTAAGCATGTTAATGGGTAGAAGAATCGCAGGAGAATTGAGATAGGGAGATAACCCGATCCCATTACTAAGACATCACATGTTTGTGAAGAAGATAGTCCCACTTTTATCTTATGAGAAGAACCTCGTGAGCCCTTTCATCCTCTAAAAATACCTCGCAAAGATTGTCCATTGCAAATGAGAGGAAGAGACACACCGTGTGAAGAGAAAGAGTGGCCCAATTTGTGAAGATCTATTTTAAAGTCACTATGTCAAGAAGAATAAGAGAAAACAACAATCCGTCCTAGTGGAAGAAAGATCAATAAAACCCTTTCTTGGAAGAGATTCATCTTCAACAATAGGATAGTTCGGTGCCCTAACTCGAGCAACATCAATATGTGAGAGTTGGTGAATATAGTATTTAGACAAAAGTACTATTTATTGTGTTTAAACTTGAAACAAAAATAATTTCTTTTAATCCTTGTTTATTAATTAATTTTATCCACATGTTTATAAGTTTTCATTGCACTTGTTTATCAATTAATCCATCTATTGTTTATTGTTTATCATATTACTTTCTCATTAATTTGTTTCCTCTACACAAATCCCTACCCATTAAATAGTGTAAATTGTTTATCATATTACTTTCTCATTAATATATTTCCTTTACACAAATCCCCACCCATTAATTAATGTGACCCACTTAGTCGAGGTCAACATACTTGTTTTGTATATTCATTTGTTCCACTTTTTTTTCCACAGAAAATGTCACTTTATATTATATTGAAATATAAACAGTTCTATTATAGAAAAAACAAATAGGCCCATGTGCTACTATATCTCCCGCAGCAAAGCCAAAACTAAAACAAAATAGGATATTACCCATCCCTTATACATATACCTGCATATCCCATCCCCATCAGAGATTCCATACACCACAAAAAAAAACTTCCATCAACAATGAGACTCAATCATGCAGTCCCATATCAAGTTACAACAATAGTTTCTCCTACTATTCACCTAACAACAGAAGTGGATAATATAATTCTAAAAACATGTGAGGCCCTTCATGGCCTTCTTCAACCTGGAAGAATTCGATGGTACCTGGAGCTTTTAACATAGCCAATTTTGAAAGACTATCCGCCTCTGTATTATCTTCTTGATAGATATGCTTGAAAGAAATATTTTGAAATAAAATTAAAAGTTCAGATAGTCTTTCCTTCCAGCATTCCAGAGAAAGCACATGGATGCTTCCTTTTCCTCACAACCAATCTATAACTGTCTTTGAGTATCCTATAACCGTGAGCTTTGATACGGTGAAACGAGAAGCCAAAGTTAATAAAGCCCAGGCACCCATCAACTCAGCTCTAGTGTTAGTCCCAGGCCCACAATTAATTAACCAATTGATAATTCTGTGTCCACTGATCTTCAATATCCCCCCCGCTCCACAACAATTCCTAGATGTTTCTACTGCTCCATCAAACCAACCGATCGATCCTTCCTTCACCATACACAACATCCTTTTTTTTCTTTTCTTTTGTATTTTCTGTGTCCTATGTTCAGCCAAATGAAGTAATGACAGGTGTGCAACTTTCTGTTTGGATGGCATCCCATTTTCGAAAATTTCCAGGTTCCGCTCTTTCCATATATTCCAGCATATATAAAGAGGAAGAGTGGGATATTCAGAATACAACAGTCTCCAATTTTTAAATCGCTCATTCATGCAATTCTGAGTCCAAGCCCCCGTAAAATTTAATTTTAATGTAACTCTTTCACATACAAATCGGGTATAAGGACAGTCAGCAAAAAGATGAAAAGTGGTCTCCAGATTCCTCTTGCAGAGTATACACTAGCCAAGACCTAAAAAACCTCTACGTTGTAGAATTTCCCAAGTTAATATCTTGTTTTCTACCATCAACCAGATAAATAAATTTATTTTAATTGGACATTCCCAAGACCACGGAGATTTTCTCCAACCACCGATCACCACACCATGATTTTTGTTTTCAATGGCCTCATATCTATTTTTAACTGATATCCTTCCTGAAGTGTATCCTCCCATCCACAAAAGGGTGTTCGGTTTCCTCATCAACTTCACACCTTTATTTATGATCATACACCTGAAATTATGTCATTCTAAAGACAACGGACCCTCAATTCCTAGCTCAATGCTTGTAATCCAATTATGTCCTGACGCGCCCAGCCTGGGATTCCTGCTCGCTTGATATAAGAACTATATACCTTGATCATTTAGAATTGTTATCAGTTCATCAGACAACATCTCTTTATCTCCCATCCCCAAAATGTGGTCTTTGCCAATCCTTATTATTTCCCCTGAACCTGGGAGCCAAGCTAACCAATGCAATAGAATATATAAATATTTTTGCAGGTATCTCCAAGTCGGAGAGATTTTTGTTCCTTCCAGTCGTGCCATACATAGCCAACATGTCACTGGAATAGAGGAGAAATACTTAGATTTTAGAACGCGGTTCCATAGACCATCATGCATCAAGGCCTTGCACAAGGTATTTACTGCCAAAGATTTACCAAAGTTGTCCAAATTTATCAATCCCCAACCCCCATACTTCCTCGGGCATGCAATAATCTGCCAGATGCATAAATGGTAACCCTTCTTTTTTCTTTTCCCATTCCAGAGAAAGTTGTAAACCATTTGATGAATTTTAACTATAACCGTAGAGGGAATGTTAGCCAAAGATATCCAGTATACTCGTTGGCTTTCCAATATCGCCTTTATCAATACTAGGCGACCACCCAGTGTCAGCCACTTATTACACAAGTGTCTGATGCACCTTTCAAATTTTGCAACCAACCAATCCCACTCCTCCACTTTGTACCTGCCAAACTTTTAAAAATAACCAAGATAATTAAATCTAGTAGATAGATCATTGAAGTTATAATAGAAGGTAGTTTTTAAGGAGTTCAAAACATCATGTTGGGCGCCATGATGGTAAAATGCAGATTTATGAGCATTGATCATTAGCCCAGTTGAAGTACAAAAACTGTTCAATATCCTATGAATCTCTGCCCATTCAGAGATCTATGCTTTTGTCATAATTAGGATATCATCTACGAATAGTAGATGGATAATCTGAATTATCCTGGATACCTTGATTCCCATCACTAGACCATCCTCTTTTCCTTTTTTTAAAGCTAGGCTCAAAATTTCCAGAACCAGAAGAAAGAGAAATGGGGATAATGGGCATCCCTGCGTGAAGCCCCTTCCGCTCTTGAAAAAATCTGTTGGTTCTCCATTTATAAGAATTGCAAATTTCACAGAAGTTATACATCCCATAATCCATTTGGTAGTCCACATTCCAAAGCTGCACTGTAGAAGAACCAACCGTGGGAAGTCCCAACTGATACAATTGTAGGATTTTTTCAAATCAATCTTTAGTATGAGAGCCTGTAACTTCTTTTCTTTTATGTTGTGGATGCATTCTTGTGCTATCCCAATAGCGTTTATAATTTGTCTACCCTTTAGAAACCCAAATTGTTCCTCTGATAGAGTCCTTGATAAGATCGGTTTAATACGGTTTGCAATTATCTTCGATATGACTTTGTAACAGAGGTTACACAAAGTGATCGGCCTGAAATCGCCAAAAGAATCTAGTCCACTAACCTTGGGTATAAGTGCAATGAACGTCAAGTTTAGGGAACTACTCACCACACCTGGTAGTCTAGACTCCTCGACCGTCCTCAATAGATCATCTGCCACCATATCGAAAAAATATTAGAAGAAATCCATTATCCAACCATCTAGACCGGGGATCTTATCTTTTTTAGATCCCCTTAGAACCTCAAGAACTTCCTCCCTTGTACACTGCTTTTATAACATAATCAATTCCTCCTCATTTACTAACCTTGGATACCGACAGATCAAAGCGATATGCTCCACTATCACATTTTGAGAAGATTCTTTATAAAAAGAGCTAAAATGTCTAAACGCTTCTTTCTTGATAGCCTCCTATCCAATATGTAAATTGTCACTTTCATCTTTAATCTCCCATAGGTGTTTTTTATTTCGTCTATAGCTGGAAAACCTGTGAAAATATTTTGTATTCTTATCCCTTGACTGGATCTAGGTTGCCTTGCTCTTTTTCTGCCATAGCTCCTCCTTGGCCACCAATGACTTGTTCCTCTTTGCTTCAAGAGTTTTCAGACGTTCCAATGGAAATCCAATGCCATGTATCTCCGTACTCTGTTTTGTGAGAAAAGTAATCTCCCCTTCAATATTTTCCAGAGTTTTTAGATCAATTTTTTTCTTGTCCACTAACCAGTGTTTTACCTTGTTTTTTTAAATACTTAACTTTTTTTCCAATCTGGATTGTTCTCCCTCCACCCCTCACTCCTCCTATGAATACCGAACCTCTCGAACCAAAACAACAAATGACTCTTCTTTTATTAACAATGAATTTAGTTTGAAGGGGTAAGCCACTGGCTTGACTCCGTAGTCTAATTGAAAGACCATTGATGTGTGGTCAAAGATAAACAGTAGCTCCACCCAAGATCTATAGCAAGCTAAATCCATGAGAATATCCTATGATGCGTAAACCCTGTCTAATATTTTTTGAATCCTATCCACTCTGCTCCTCCCATTACACCAGGTTTGCATAAGCTCCACTAGAATTACATCCACTAAATTATGTTTTGGGAAGAGTTCTTTAACGAATGTCACCAATGGATCTAAAATAGACTATGTTCCCCACACTTCCTCTATGTTGTTAGAGAAATTTAAGTCACCCGCAAGAATACAATTTCTCTGATCTAATAAACCATTTTCTTCCACCATTTCCCAGAACTGTCTGCAATTTAAACACGGGCCATATACATTCAACATGCATATCCTTTTCCTATCTGGAATGTACATTCCTATCAGTAAGATGCCACCTGCACATAGATAAGGATTTATCTCCACTATATTAGGGTTCCAATCCACCAATAGTCCACCCGATTTTCCAACTGAACTAACTACACTGTACATCCAATTAGGGCATAAGGAAAACATAAAATTCCAGGTCTTTTCCTCGTCCACTAAGGTTTCTTGTAGGAAAATGAGATCAAGTTTAATAATATTAATCAGTATGCGCATGGAAGGCAATTTAAGGGGGCCTCCCACCCCTCTAATGTTTAGGGAGAGGAGGATCATGATTTCTTCCTAGCTAGGGATTTCATGCCTCTAAGTGCCCCTAATTCTAGATTTGTAGATAGTGTTCCTACAGACGTTGATGGTTGATTCCCTAACTTCTTGCGAGAACTCCTTGTCTTTATAGGAGATATCTCATATCCTAAACCCCTCGACCAAGCAGGTCTTTTCCCCTGGACTTCTAAATCAGTACTAGGTTCCTTATCTTTGTCACAACCCAGGTTCTCCATAGGAACCGACCCCCAAAACGATTGTAAAGGAATTGGACTAGTGGTAACCCTGAGAGGCTAGGGATGAGGGAGATTCACTGGTTCCTTAACCGACTCCATTACCAGATGATTTGTGGTATGAGTCTATTGTAATACATTTTCCATTGGGGGAGAGTGCACTAATAAAGGATTATTAGTGACAATCGGTTTGGCTAGAAGAGTATCGCTAACAGGAAGGGTTTGTAACATCTTTTCAGAAACACAAGGTTGGTCACAACCAGATAAAGAGTTCTTCTCTTGACTAGCCAAAAACAAAGTCAGAGTTACTGTCGAAAAACTACATTACCCAAGTAATCTCTTTCCCAAGAAGATAACTTATGAAATAATATTGGGAAAAATGATTTTAACTTACCAAGGAAGGTCTCAGAAATCTCTTCCATAACATCATCATCACTCGCCACTCCACAATGATCCATACCCAACATGTCAGGTTCATCTTCGCTCATATAATAATCCTTAGAGATTTCCTCCAAATTTTCCTCGACCACTGGATCCCCATGAAATGTGTGATAGTCCTTGTGCAAATGTCATGTCCTTTTGCATAAGGAGCATCAAAACGGGATGCCTTGGTAGTCTAAGCGTTGAATAGATACTTGGCCATGCCATTCCACTTCTATCGAATCCATTAAACTAGACTGAGTATCTAGCTCGACCAACACGCTTGCCATACATTTATCAGATGAAAGAAGATTTTCTTCGTCAACCTTCAAAAAATGACCCATCAAATTCCCTATCGCCATTAACACAGTTTTGTTCCATAGGTTTAGTAGTAAACCTGGAAGCAAAACCCAGACATGTCGAATGCCAAAACATTCCATTGTTGGGTCAAAGCCAAGTCTCCATCGCTTAGCTCTGCCCTAGCATGAAATTTAACTATTCCCTTTTATGGCTAACATCTCTTCTAACATGAAACAAAAATGGGTAGAAAATATCAATATATTACTCATAAAATCTACAAAGGCAAAGGCTATCAATACCAATTTCAAAAAAGTCTGTTAAAAAGAACATGGTTTTCATTTTTTCATTGCTAATGATAAGATTTCCTCTAAATCAAAAGATGGTCAAATAATAATGATGAGACTTCCTCTTAATTGAAATATGGTAAAATACTAATTATAGTAAAAGGATAATAATAATAAAATACTAATTATTTTAGAAGATAAGGATGTAATCCAAAAAAGGAAGACAAAAAACTTTAATATATTTTAAAGCATTGTAATAAAAAGAATATGATTTTCATTTTGTCATTGTTGATGAGACTTTCTCTCAATGAAAATATGGTCAAATACTAATCATGAAACTTCCTTTCAGTTAAAAGATAGTAAAATATTGATTATAATAAAAGGCTAATACTAATAAAATACTAATTATTTTAAAAGATAGAATATAATCCAAAAAAAATACAACAAAAAACTTTAATATAATAAGAAAGAGGAGATAAACAAAAAGCATGAAGTCCACCTTTGAACAAGAAAAGTTTATAGCTCAATATGACCAAGTATGCAATAGTGTGCAAGTTAATGATTTTGACACCATAAAAGTCCCCCCACATAATTTTAACTACCCTTCGCAAGTTAATGATTTTGACACCATAAAAGTCCTCCCACATAATTTTAACTATCCTTCATAGTGCAACTATATTCCGTAGAGAGTGGAACTAATAAGTATCCTTAAATAAATAAAGATAGAATTATAATTGAACAAAGTTTATAGATTTTAATGGTCACTTATTTAACACTTTCAATTTCTATATGGTAGATTTAATGGTCACTTATTTAACATTTTCATTCATTTTATAAATTAAAAAATATTTTATCAATTAAAAGTTATATTTGAGAAAAATAAAATTAATAAAAAATTTTATACACATTATATAAATTATATAAATTTAAAAGTAATATAGAATTTAAAAGATTTCATTAAAAAATAGATTAATAACATAAAAATGTAAATACAGGTAAAATTTAACCTTCATATAAATATATAAATGTTTTTTTGTTTGTTTGTTAGTTTGTCTGTGACTTGTGGGACTAACCTGTGGCTAAGAAACCGTGACTCAGGGGCATCTAAGCTGTAAAAATCACACGGGGATCACACCCGGCCTGAGCCACACCAACCCTTAACATGGCTGGATTTTTTGTCCCCGTAGGTTTTGAACCGGTGACTTTAACATCACAGAGTGACTTAACAACACACTCTGTCACCGACTGTCCTACACCTTGGTGTATAAATATAGAAATGTTAAATACATTTTCTATGTTATGTTTTTTACTTAGCCCTTGATAGAGTGGTAGAGGCGTTACTGCTAGAATTCCCTCCTTAATGATAGACATAACCCCAAATACGTACTCATGTCTTTCGTAGCACACACATATCTCTCCTGGAATGGGGACCACAATGAGTATAACCAAGTCTCGTAATTCTCTATAAGTGGTAAGGCACTCTCTGAAGAACCTTACCTTAATTCCCTCCTCTAGTTAATGATATTGACTCTTATATAATGGATAATGACTCCTCAATTGGGTTTGACGGGAAGAATATAAAGGGATGAAAACGACTCCTCGAATTAGAAGTCAGTCTGATAATGACTTATTTATTGATGAGGTAAATATGAGAGTGACTCCCGGATCGAGAAGGTAAGTATTATCACGACTCTTTGATCGATGTTTGACAAGAAGAATATAACGGGCTCAAAAGGACTCCCTTATTTATGAGGAATTATTGACTTGATGAGGAGTTGCTTGTAAGGCCTGCCCAGACAGAGCCTTATAAAACATAAGTTTAAAACATAAAATGCTATAATAATTTCTATTATGTTCTCTATTCAGCAAAATAACAACTCACTATTCAACATAATTTAAAAATTAGCAGCATGATAATGAATAACATATTCAACATAAATAATAATAAAAAATGAACAACATAACAATAATGATCACAACATAATAATGATGATAAATACCTCAAACTGATGTTGTTTTGAAACTCTTCCCAAGCTGAAGCTCTGCCCAAAACTGACTAACCTCCCATATATCTAGGAATAGCCTATCTGGATCCCTAGCCCCAAGATTCCTTATGGTTTCCTAGCCCTAAAGCCCAAAATTCCCAGCAACAGGTGCCCCCTGTGAAAGTCCTCAAGCAAGCTCCTCAAGTAAACCAGTAATCTAGATGCAGTCCAAAACTAATATAGAACCCCCCAAAAACTCAGTTCCCAAACTGCCTCCTCTAATATGAAAATATTACTCCTACCAAAAAAAAGCTCCCTCTCCCAAGTGCTTTCCTTTGCCTTATCTCCCTTCCCTTCCATTATCCACCGCCTTCTCCCCCCATTAAACCTCAACCACCTTATCCCCCCATTAAACTGCAACCACCTTATCCCCCCTTTCCATAAATGGGTCCATCTACCGATACAAATGTATTATTAACTAAGTCTTCATAATAAAAATTAATAATTCATTAAACTAATATTAATTAAAAAAAAAAATTAATCATGATAATTAATTAATTAAACGAATATTCATTAAACAAATATTTAATCATGATAATTAATTAATTAATTAGGGTTGTCACATTGGTGACTCGTATAGAGTGCCAACTGTCTTGTTAAACTAGCCCCAAATGTGACTAGGAGTATGGTGCTCTTCAATTCAACTCCATACGGTTGCAATATTGTTTTTTTTTGGTTTTTTGGAGAGATGAAATCTCAATAATTCAATTTCAATCAAATACTTGCTTGTTTGAAAAAAATGATTCTTCAGTCCGCAAAGAAATAGTCACGGGCGGAAGTGGTAAAGGGGAAGAAGCACCCGAGCAGCTAAGTTGGATGAAGTGCCAGGCTATACAATCAAAAATTGATATGCTATTACCCAGCCACCATCGTCCGGTCGCAAGAGACAATTTTATTCAACTCAGTCAAATGTTTGTTTATAAGGTGGTTTGACGAGTAGGAAATTCAATTGAATTCAATATTAGGGGACCCTGTTCAAGATAAGTTGTTGTTTGAAAAGGCGTGAGTCCCATCAGCCTTATCATAGTGGGATTAGGGAATAAAATTGGAATAGTTAGCAAGTGTCTAAATACATACCCCTCCATCGGGCTTCCTATACTATTGTGGTGTGGGGGAAAAACAAAAGTGGGGTGGGTAGACTACCTACGTAGTTCCGAGCGACCTAGCCATACTGCATTATACTGTAGGGATGGAGGTAAAATCTATAGGCCAACTAGACACCCCCTAAACGTGCCCGTAGTGGTGGGCGTAAGGGTCAAGGGTGAACCTAGATGATTTGAGAGAAAGTGAACATGGATTCTAGTTTTTGGTTCACTCCCTTTACCACAACCTCGGTATCGATAACACCAACACCCGCTAATTCCCGTGATTGATTGATAGATAGTCAAAATACATGATGAATAGCGTTATATCCCTCATTAACCTCGAGTTAAGATAATGAATATTGACGGTATTCAACTTTCCAAATCAAAATGACAAAGTCCACTGCTCCTACCACACAATCTTTGTTCGTATACAGCCTATAGATAATAGATCAATTGAGATTCTAAGATACCTAGTATATTATGATACAAGATATCACGGTAATTAGGATGGATATCCGGCTCCAAACAACACAACTATTTTCAATTAGTTTGAAATCTATTATTCATATAGAATAATGAACTCACCTTGCTTACGCCCGCCCTCAGTTGAACAACTTAGATTGTAATAAGCTTTATCTCACATTCATTCATCAAGTGCAAGAGTGGAAACTACATATCGATCGTAGTATTGAATTGAAGAGTATGTGGCTGGGATATAATAGAATGGCCATTCCAAAACAACACACATCATTGGAGTAATGTCCTTGGTATGTATTCAGGGAGATAGGTATGTATTCATGGAGATAGGCGCAGGAAAGTGACTGCATATTGCAAGAGATAGGTGTACACCAGTATAGTGGAAATGAATGCCATTGCATTAAAAGTGGTTGGTCCTACAATCACCTTTCTATCACCCTCAAGGGTCATAAGAATAAACTTTGGGAGATAAGTGTAGGACGTTCTACACTGACTCATGGTAAGCCTAAATTGAGTTCAATCCTTTAGATTCTTATTATGAAGCTTCCGTGTATTCTTGGGGAAAATTCTATTAAATTAGCATGCGAGTACCAACAAATGGTTGGGTCAAACACGTGTCTTTTCATTCCATCTCAAGTCAATATTGACGAAAGAAGTGGGTTTATTATTAGATGAAAAGAAACAAAAGGTAATTACACTGAACAAAGTGCTCCAGAAATCCGTGATCATGCCAGTATTCCAACTAGAAAAAATATTCCAACGCGATATGTACTCTCATGTATCCTAACTATAGAATAAATTTTAATACAATTTCTACAAGGATCGAAGGCAAGGAAAGTACGCCATAATTAGTTTGAAGGGATACTTAAGTGATTCTAGGTCACTCACAACCTAAGTGAATGAGACAATTGTAATTCTGGGGTCGACAAGTGATAAGATAGTAAAATCTCACAGCTAACTAAGTGAACGTCAACATAATCCCATCATTCAATTCGGAAAAATTCCCAATACTTAACCACGAGATTTCATTACGTTGACATTGTTGTCAACAGGTTGTAAATTTAACACCCACCCTTGGAATTGCTTACATCAAGTGTTAATCCAGGAGGTTGAATGAATGCTAGGGTAAAAGATATAGATTAATTTAATAGAAATCTGAATGATGACCAAATTGGTTTTTCGTTTACTACGTAACCAACACATGCAGTTTAGTCCATACCCTAGAACTAACGACAAAATTTGTTCAAAGTAAGGCAACTGAAAAAGGGTGGAAGTCCAGATGATACCTAGGTATACAATATCTATTCTTATCGACCTACTATAGTAATCAGATACAGGTTAGCGAAGAATTAAATACAACAAGGATTTGGGAGACATGCATTAATATTTGTATTCGTGGAGTTTGAATTGTTATGAATCTGAAAATCCTAGTAAACTAGAAACCCTAAATGTAAAGTTATTTTAGTAATTCTCCTAACAATTGATCATGATAACTTGAAGTTGAATATCTAGTTACTCTCGCCAGACTTATTGCTATTGGTTGATTAGACAAAACGATAGGACTCTCACATTTTGAATATGTATTATCAATCTGTTACTTCCCATTGTTCAAGTGAAAACTTATACACATTTTATTTCAAAATAGGTATTTAATGCCCATTCGGTAGCATAGTAGGTTTTGGTTATATTCCAAACATAATTCTATTTTCTCTGTCAAAAAGGGTGAATGAGGCCAGTTTCTAGAAGGATTAGAACAAATTAGGTAAGCAGGGAGAAGATTTATATTTAATGTGAGAATATCTACCTAGGGGGAATAAAATAAGCACCTGGCATCTCATGAACATTAAAATAGAAAAAACTGACTGGCTGAAGAACTACACGTCTTCGCTTGCAATCAAGACCACTTGTACAACTCTCAAATGGGTATCCAAATATGATTTAATCTTTGCAAATCAATAAATTTTCTTTTCAAAAATCACCTTCATTCAGGGTTAACGAGAATCATTGATGTGGGAGCATCACTCCACGTCATCAAGCGCCAACCACCCAACACATCAAGCGCGCATTCAATGGAAGGAGAGAGGCTCAACCCTCTCGTTTTCAAATTTTGAAAATGTAACTAAATGATTGTAAGGCCGAAGAGCCAAGCCGTGCCTTTGAGCAGGCTGTAGTTAGTGTCTCCTTTAATGGTTAACATGTTGATGGGGATCTATATCCAATTCGGATTAGATGGCCCATTCAATGTAATTCATTGTAATTAATGAGAGTTGGTGAGATGGAGGGAAGAGCTCGAGGAGCCCCCTTTTGTAAAAAGATCCTTTGTAACTATAGGAATTAGTCTGTAGAGAGGCAGATACAACATAAGATAGAGAGAGAGAGTAGAGAAAGTTGTGACTCTGTTGCAGTCTGAGCTCACATTGTAAAGAGGCATTTCATATTAATACAATTAGAGAAGTTTTTCCTGCATGTTATTATGTGTTTGTTGATGAATGTCTTTATGCATTTATGATATGTTGTAGATGTGTGTTAGTTTTCATTTGCAGGTTACAGACAAAATTCGTTGTTTGTTGGGTTCTTTGATTCCAAGTCTGTTTCTTTGTGGCTTCATGCAAGAGGTTGCATGATATAACACTGCGGGTTCTATAAGCCAATGCATAGAGTGCACTTCTGAATTCTGTGGAATTTAGACAAATACGTGCCAGGAGGGTGCACCAGAGGAAGTCATTGACTCAAGGAGGAGGCCTCAAGGTTGATGAACACCTTGAAGGAAGAATTGTGCAGAGGAGGTCATAGAGAAGACAAAAATTTTGAGAATTCTGGAGAACTTTGCCAAGAGGGCATTGAGTGGATGCACAGGGTGTACGAAAGGAACTCTATTTCGAGTTCAGTGAGAAGATAGAGTCACTGAAGATTCTGTAGAAGCTCTGCTAGGAGGGAATCAAGCGAGTGCAAGGAGTGCACTGAGAAGAAATCTCTTTCGAGTTATGAGATAAGGGAAGTGTCATAGGGAAGAAACTCACAGGGTTACTGAACACCCTGTAGGCTCAGCAAGGCATGCTTGAGCGGGAAGTTGCAGAAGAGGGAACTTCCATCCCTTCAAGGAGAGAAAGGGACAGAGACCATTGAGGTCTGAGTAGTTGAAGCTCAAGTAGGAAAAAGACCTATGAAAGGAGTGCACCAGGCCAACATTCTGGTGAAGTGGTGATAGACAATCGTCTGAAGGCTCGTCAGGCACAAGGACTGTGAAGAAGTGAGAACTTGTCTCAAAGTTCTTAAGATCAGGAGGGATCACATCTTTGTGTGAAAGAATCCTCCAAGGAGTGCAGAGGTCAAGAAAATTGCGAGGTTTCAGAGTGAATCAAGCTCAAGAGTGACAATGTTCCTAGAATGCAGGCGAGTTCATCAAAGTTAGATCGAGCTCAAAGAGGAAGCAAAGGCCGAGGCATTTGAAACTTTGAAAATATTCCAAGGGGAAGAAAGAAGCACATGCTCAAGGTAGAGCTAAAACTACCGTTGGATCTAGAGTGCAGTGGCCTGAGAGCTGTTGGATCAAGGATACATGCATGGGATTAATCCCTGGGAAGCTGCACAGAAGGGTAGAATGGATGGCAGAACTTCGAGGGAGAAGTGTTGAGTTGCCATGAGCCGTCGGATCCAGAGAAGGTGCACGAGGTTTAAGCCTCATAAAAGCAGCAGGGAGAGGACTCGTCAAGTCTCGAAAGCATAGGGACCGTCCATTTTGGAGGATAGGTGGCAGAGATCTGGATCATTTCGTGAATTCGAGTATCATGAGCAGGGAGGTGGAGTTATTTGTGCTTCAAACCCTTGAGTCGTGAGATCGTGATTCGACCTGAACCATCGAACAAGGAGGAAGGAGAGCCATGAGATTTGGTGCCTCACTACATCGTGTATCGGGGTTTCATAGGGTGAAGGAGTTTCACCTTGATCGCTAAGGTTGCGAAGTGCCGAACGTCGAGGGATCGGGCGAACACGTGTCATGTCCATTTGGTGGGGACCATGTGGTTGACAGGTGGCTCAAACATAGAGCGCAGAGAAAAGACGGAAGCAGGTGACAGGTGGTGGACACACGTCGCCTGGGAAGGGGTCAACCCATCACTGACTTTTCACGTTTTGGGGCTTCGCAAAGGAGGAGCACGAGGGCTCAACACTCCAACTTGCGAAGTCGCGAGTTGCGAGTAGTGCTAGCACTTAGCCCTAGCCGGTGGTTATGTGTGGAAGGTGCTAACAAGGAGGAGCCATACCTGTATCTCATCTCGGGTATCAGTGTTTGAAGAAAGAGGAGTCGAGGGTCTTCAACTCACGAACTCGCGAGTTGCGAACGAGGCTTACACTAAGGCCCAGTTGTGGTCGCATGGAGATGTAAGACTCGCGCCTGGTGTTAAGTTGCATAGGGCGGGTTTTCACGAAGGACTTGTGGATCAGATTCGTGAGGTTCCAATAGGGATCTGAGGGAGCCGCTTCATCTTGAGGAGAATTTAGAACCATCCTAAACGGATCTCGACCAGGGGGTCGGGGGTCTGCTTCAGTGTGGTATCAGAGATTGATTTTGTCTGTATATTGCAGGCAAAGGGAGCCAGAGGAAAAGGAAGATAGAGTGTTGAAACTATGTGACGATTCTTACAAGGTGCACAACAGTCAATAGAAAGTCAGGAGGACTGTACGAAAGGCTGGAAGCACTCACGGTTGCAGAGTGACAACAACAAGTTTTCCAGGAGGGAATATAGGAACAGGAAGATGGCTACTGAAGGCCATGGATGCAGTGGAAAGAAGAACCACCAACAACAAAGAAAAGATGAAATGGATGAAGATCTCACCGAGATAAGGGCGATAATGGAAGAGTACTGTGGGTGCAGCAGAACGCAAAGACACATTGGGTGTATGAATGGCCTCTAAGGAGGAAAGAAAAGTGGTCATTCAAGAAATTGTTGGCCAAAGGACAACGAAGGTTGTTAATAGGATGGTTGAGGCATGTTGAACACCTCAGAGGTGAACAGGAGATGGTTCATGCCTGTGAACCGGAAGCCGAGAGAAATCTCAGTGATGATGAAGAGGAGAGATTGAGCAGAGATCTCATAGACTGCCAAGTGGGTAGAGATGGACTTTCAAATTTCCAGGTGGGAAATAGAAAGAGATCATGTGAAGGTCTCATATACTGCCAGGAGGGCAGTGATGAAAGTTCAAATTTCCAGGAGGGCACTAAGATGGGATCGACTGATCTCATAGACTACCAGGTGGGTAGAGGAAGAGGAGAAACTCCATATTGCCAGGAGGGAAAGGGAGAGCAGATGAACTCAGAGGTGAGTTCATATCAGCAAGAGGAGCTGACAGAGAAGGAAGGTCAGAAAAGTATTCTGATGATTGGGGGAATTCGAGTATTCCTGCCAAATAGTCCTGTAGAGGCTAATACAAGCATTGTGCATGAGAGTATAGTGCAACAAGAATCTGAGAAGGAGGCCATGGAGCCAAATGATTTTAAATTTAACTTTGTCTGTGATGTAGGTACAAAAAAGGAATGACAACCATTAGAGACTGTCATGATGAAGGAGCAGGAATTAGAAGCTGCCCAAGGAAAAGAAGAGGAGCACATAGATAAGATGCTCACTCCATGGGAGATGGAGTTGGAGATGCTGGAGGATTGATTGAACCATCCAGAGTCAGTATATGATTTCCATGAGCAGACAGTCATGCAGACATTAGCAAAGGAGAATTCCGAGGAATCGCTCAGAAATTTCAGCCAGGGAGTTGAATAGATGATGATTGCAGTGTCGAGGCATGCAGTAGGAGGTGAATCAAAATTATAGTCTGAGGAGCAGCTGGAGGAAGCTGGAGATGCACCAGCAGGAGAAATGGTAGAAGAAAAGATGTCAAAAGGGGAATATGAGAAGAGACTCAGTGATCAGACTATAGAACTGAATTTTGTAGCAGAGTGGCAAGCTGAGGCCACAGAGGAAGAAACTAGCATGGGGGATCTAGTTGATCTGCCCATTGATAAGGACGAAGAAGTGCAGCCGAGGAGACTGCATAAAGAGAGCCAGCCACTAGATCAGCTGGATGAGGTAATTGAGGGAATCAAAAGGCTGATGTTGAGGTCAGCAGCAGAAAATGCCAGTGAGGAGGAGTTGAGCAGAGGAGAACCTGCCATAGCAGAAGGGCAGCAGCAGCAACAACAACAAAGCAATGGAGCAGATGGACAACTCCAGATAACTGTTTTGGATCCAGGTGGGTTTCATCAGCAGTGCTGGGAAGCTCATGAGCAGGAGCTCATGATTTTTGCAGCTGAGGAGTATTATGCAAGAGCATCACTCCACGTCATCAAGCGCCAACCAGCCATCATATCAAGTGTGCATTCAATGGAAGGAGAGAGGCCCAGCCCTCTTGTTTTCAATTTTTGAAAATGTAATTAAATGATTGTAAGGTCGAAGATCCAAGCCATTCCTTTAAGTAGGTTGTAGTTAGTGTTGCCTTTAATGGCTGACATGTTGATGGGGATATAGATCCAAGTCGGATTAGATGGCCCATTCAATGTAATTCATTGTAATTAATGAGAGTTGGTGAGATGGAGGGAAGAGCTCGAGGAAGCCCCTTTTGTAAAAAGATCCTTTGTATCTGTAGGAATTAGTCTATAGAGAGGTAGATAGAATGTAAGATAGAGAGATAGAGTAGAGAAAGCTGTGACTCTGTTGCAGTCTGGGCTCACATTGTAAAGAGGCATTTCATATTAATACAATCAAAGAAAATTTTCTTGCATGTTATTCTGTGTTTGTTGATGAAAGTCTTTATGCATTTATGATATGCTGTAGATGTGTGTTAGTTTGCATTTGCAGGTTATAGACAGAATTCGTTGTCTGTTGGTTTCTTTGATTCCAAGTCTGGTTCTTTGTGGCTTCATGCAAGAGGTTGCATGACAGAACATTGTGGGTTCTGTAAGCCAATGCATAGAGTGCACTTATGAATTCTGTGGAATTTAGACAAAGACGTTCCAGGAGGGCACACCAGAGGAAGTCATTGACTCAAGGAGGAGGCCTCAAGGTTGTTGAACACCTTGAAGGAAGAACTGTGCAGAGGAGGGCACAGGGAAGACAAAATTTCTGAGAATTCTGGAGAACTCTGCCAAGAGGGCATTGAGTGGATGCACAGGGTGCACAAAAGGAACTCTATTTCGAGTTCAGTGAGAAGACAGAGTCACTGAAGATTTTGTAGAAGCTCTACCAGGAGGGCATCGAGTGAGTGCAAGGAGTGCAATGAGAAGAACTCTCTTTCGAGTTCTGAGATAAGGGAAGTGTCATAGGGAAGACACTCACAGGGTTACTGAACACCATGTAGGCTCAGCAAGGCGTGCTTGAGTGGGAAGTTGCAGAAGAGGGCACTTCCATCCCTTCAAGAAGAGAAAGGGACAGAGACCATTGAGTTCTGAGCAGTTGAAGCTCAAGTAGGACAAAGACATGTGCAAGGAGTGCACCAGGCACACATTCGGGTGAAGTGGTGATAGACAGCCGTCTGAAGGCACGTTAGGCAAAAGGAGTGTGCAGAGGTGAGAACTTGTCTCAAAGTTATTAAGATCAGGAGGGATCGCACCGTTGTGTGCAAGAATCCTACAAGGAGTGAAGAGGTCAAGAAACTTGTGAGGTTTCAAAGCGAAGCAATCTCAGGAGTGACAACGTTCCTAGAACGTAGGTGACTTCATAAAAGTTAGATGGAGCTCAAAGAGGAAGCAAAGGCCGAGGCCTTTGAAACTTTGAAAATATTCCAAGGGGAAGAAAGAAGAACATGATCAAGGTAGAGCTATAGCTATCGTTGGATCTGGAGTGCAGTGGCCTGAGAGCCACTGGATCAAGGATAAGTGCACGGGGTTAATCCTTAGGAAGACACACAGAAGGGTAGAACGAACAACAGAACTTTGAGGGAGAAGTGTCGAGTTGTCGTGAGCCATCAGATCCAAAGAAGGTGCGCGAGGTTTAAGCCTCGTAACACCAATAGGGAGAGGACTTGTCAAGTCCCGAAAGCATCGGGACCGTCCATTTTGGAGGATAGGTGGCAGAGATCTGGATCATTTCATGAATTTGAGTATCGCGAGCAGGGAGGCGGAGTTCTTTGCACTTCAAACCCCCGAGTCATGAGATCGCGATTTGACCTGAACCGTCGATTGAGGAGGAAGGAGAGCTGTGATATTTGGCGCCTCACTACATCGTGTATCAGGGTTTCGTAGGGTGAAGGAGTTGCACCTTTATCGCTAAGTTTGTGAAGTGTCGAGTTTCGAGGGCTTGGACGAACACGTGTCATGTCCATTTGGTGGGGACCGCGTGGTTGACAGGTGGCTCAAACATAGAGCGCACAGAAAAGATGGAAGCGGGTGATAGATGGTGGACACATGTCACCTGGGAAGGGGTCAACTCATCACTGAATTTTCATGTTTCGGGGCTTCACAAAGGAGGAGCAAGAGGGATCGACACTCCAACTCGCGAAGTCGTGAGTTGCGAGTAGTGCTAGCACTTAGCCCTAGCCGGTAGTTATGTGTGGAAGGTGCTAACAAGGAGGAGCCATACCCATATCACATCTCGGGTATCAGCATTTGGAGAAAGAGGAGTCGAGGGTCTTCACGAACTCGTGAGTTGCGAATGGCGCTTATGCTAAGGCCCGGTTGTGGTCGCATGGAGATGTAAGACTCGTGCCTGGTGTTAAGTTGTGCAGGGTGGGTTTTCACGAAGGACCTGTGGATCGGATTCGTGAGGTTCCAATATGGATCCGAGGGAGCCGCTTCGGCTCGAGGATAATTTAGAACGATCCTGAGTGGATCTCGTCCATAGGGCCGGGGGTCTGCATCAATCATCCCTAAAACGATACGAATTTGATCGAAATGGGCCAAAGAATGCCTCAACGTTGTGAGAGATCGATAACCCATCTATATCTCTAAAATGGGTAGCAAAAAATTATTTTATATTTTTAAGCCCATAATTTCACTTCTTCCAAATAACCTTCGTTCGAGGCTAGTCAAACTTGGGCATACAATGACCCAAAGTTGAGAAAAAGGGGTCCAAGAACTACACATCTTCGCTCTCAATTGGGACCATGTGTAGAAGTCTCAAATGGGTATCCAAATATGATTTCATATTTGGAAATGAAGAATTTTTCTTTTCAAAAATCACCTTCATTCGGGGTTAACCAAAATGAACCCTAAAACGATATGAATTTGATCGAAATGGGCCAAAAAATGCCTCAACGTTAAGAGCGCTTAAGAACCCACTTGCATCTCTCAAATGGGTATCAAAAAAATATTTTATATTTTTAAACCCATAATTCCACTTCTTCCAAATAGCCTTCATTTGAGGCTGGTCAAACTTCCTCCTAAAATGACCCGAAGTTGAGAAAAAGGGCCCCAAGAACTACATGTCTTTTCTCGCAATTAGGACCACATGTAAAAATATCAAATGGATATCCAAAAATGATTTCATATTTCCAAATGAAGAATTTTTCTTTTTAAAACTCACCTTCATTCAGGGTTAACCAAAATCAACCCTAAAATGATACGAATTTGATCGAAATGAAGAATTTTGCTGTTTAAAAATCACCTTCATTCGGGGTTAATCATAATCAACCCTAAAAAGATACAAATTTGATCGAAATGGGCCAAAGAATGCCTCAACGTTACGAGCACTCGAAAACCCACTTGAATCTCTCAAATGGGTATCAAAAAATTATTTTATATCTTTAAACCCATATTTCCACTTCTTCCAAATAGCCTTCATTCGGGGTTGGTCAAACTTGGGCCTAGAATGACACAAACTTGAGAAAAAGGGGACAAAGAACTACATGTCTTCGCCCACAATCGGGATCACACGTACAACTCTCAAATGGGTATCCAATATGATTTCATCTTTTGAAATGAAGAATTTTCCTTTTCAAAAATCACCTTCATTCGAGGTTAACCAGAATCATCTCTAAAACGAGACGAATTTGATCGAAATGGGCCGAAGAATGCCTCAACATTACGAGCTCTCGGGAACCCACTTGAATCTCTCAAATGGGTATCAAAAAATTATTTTATATTTTTAAACACATAATACCACTTATTCTAAATAACCTTCATTCGGGGTTGGTCAAACTTGGGCCTAGAATAACCCGAAGTTCAGAAAAAGGGGCCCAATAACTACACGTCTTCGCTCATAATTAGGACAATGTGTACAAATCTCAAATGGGTATCCAAATATGATTTCATATTTGCAAATGAAGAATTTTACTTTTCAAAAATCACCTTCACTGGGGGTTAACCATAATCAACCCTAAAATGATACGAATTTGATTGAAATGGGCCCATTTCGATCAAATTTGTATCATTTTAGGGTTGATTCTGGCTAACCCCGAGTGAAGGTGTTTTTTGTAAAGAAAAATTATTCATTTGCAAAGGTGAAATAATATTTGGATACCCATTTGAGAGTTGTATATGAAGTCCCGATTGTGGGCAAAGACGTGTACTTCTTGGGGGCCTTTTTCTAAATTTTAGGTCATTATATGGCCACTTTCGACTAGCCCTGAACGAAGGCAAGGCGTAAGATGTGAAATTATCGGTTTACAAATATAAAACAATTTTTTGGTACCCATTCAGGAGATGCAAGTGGGTTTGCGAGCGCAGACAACGTTGAGGCATTTTTTGGCCACTTTCGATCATATTCAAATTGTTTTAGGGTCGATTATGTCAACCCCAAATGAAGGTGATTTTTTAAAAGAATTTTTTTTTCGTTTCCAAATATGAAATCATATTTGGATACCCATTTGAGAGTTGTAAATGTGGTCCTAATTGCGAGTGAAGACATGTAGTTCTTGGGCCCATTTTTCTCAACTTTGGGTCATTCTACGGTCACTTCCGACTAGCCGTGATCGAAGGCAAGGTAGAAAAAATGAAATTAAGAGCTTACAAATATAAACTAATTTTTTGATACCCATTTTAGGGTTTACAAATATAAAATATTCATACTCACATTTATTATTCTTTTGTGTTTTCTATGTAGATCGAGAGATCAACAAATTCACATGAACACAAATTTTCATCACCAATAAAAAAAATCCCAAGGGTTTAATTTTTTGTGGAGGGGAAACTAACTCCTCCAAAAGCTTTAAGTAGGGTTATATCGTATAATCCTCCTTACAGTTGTGTTTCTTATGCTTGTGGTTTCTCATGTCATTTCCTTTATAGTAGCTTCGACACATACATACTCAAATTTCTTCCCTGCATTTTAACACATTTTACACATGAAATCAAAGATATGTTGTTATGATAAATTTATAAATATGTTTTTGTATCTCTTTTCAACATAAATACATATCACAAATTATTCATGCTCCCATAAATTATACACATCAAAATACATTTTACACATTTCTCAACATAAATACATAAAACAAATGATTGATACTCACATAAAGTATATACATCAAAATACATTTACACATTTCAAAAGATAAATACATATGGTAAATTATTCATGTTCCCATAAATKATACAATTTACAAATTTCCCAACATAAATAATACATATGACAAATTATTCATACTCACATAAATTATACACATCAAAACACATTTTACACATTTCCCAACAAAAATGCATATGACAAATTATTCGTACTCACATCAATTTAATTTATCATATTCATAAAATTATATTGATTACATTAAATTATTATAATCTTTTACAATAAAATAATTATATAATAAAAATATCAATTTCCTTGGATTATTATGAAGGTAATTTTTGAAAATAAAAATTCTTGAGTTGCAAATATGAAATGATATTTGGATACCCATTTTAGAGTTCTACAAATAGTCCTGATTGCGAGCGAAGACATGTAGTTTGTTGGGCCCCTTTTTCTCAACTTCGGGTCATTCTAGGCCTAAGTTTGACCAGCCCCGAACATAGGCTATTTGGAAGAAGTGGAATTATGGGTTTAAAAATAAAAAACAATTTTTTGATACCCATTTGAGAGATACAGGTGGGTTCCCGAGCTATCACAACGTTGAGGCATTCTTTGGCCCATTTCGATCAAATTCATATCGTTTTAGGGTTGATTCTGGTTAACCCCGAATGAAGGTGATTTTTGAAAATAAAAGTTATTGATTTGCAAAGATGAAATCATATTTGGATAACCATTTGAGAGTTGTACATGTCGTCTTGATTGTGAGCGAAGACGTGTACTTCTTGGGCCCTTTTTTTCTCAATCTTAGGTCATTTTATGGCCACTTTCGACTAGCCCCGAACGAAGGCAAGGAGGAAGATGTGAAATTATCGGCTTACAAATATAAAACAATTTTTTTCTACCCATTTGGGAGATGCAAGTGGATTTGCAAGAACTCACAACGTGGAGGCATTTCTTGACCCCTTTTGATCATATTTGTATCATTTTAGAGTCTCTTATGTGAAACCCAACTGAAGGTGATTTTTGAAAAGAAATTTTTTTCGTTTCCAAATATGAAATCATATTTGGATACCCATTTGAGAGTTTTAAACATGGTCCCGACTGCGAGCAAAGACGTGTAGTTCTTGGGCCCCTTTTTATCAATTTCGGGTCATTCTACGGTCAGTTCTGACTAGCTCTGAGCGATTTCAAGGTAGAAAAAGTGAAATTAAGAGCTTACAAATATAGAATATTTTTTTGATTTTGTCACTTCACTTTATCATTTAAATAATATTCTTTGATTTTGTCACTTCACTTTATTATTTAAATAATCCTTATTGACTTTTTCACTTTAATTTATTATTTAAATAAAAATTTCTTCTTTACAAGTTCTTTTACTTCTTTGACCTTTTTGGGCTTCAAGCCCACATATGAGGGTCCTCCAACTTTGTAAGGCCATAACTCTCAAACCGTGAGGAGTTATGTGACGTTCCACATACCACCAGAAATGGAATGACATGTACTATCCATATAGAATAGTCTTGCCTTCAAATATATCAAAAATCATACCATTATCCATCAAACAAACTTTGGTCCATTACCGAAACCTGAGTTCTCCAACTTCTCATGGCCATAACTCTCTAACCATGAGGAGTTATTTGACGTTCCACATACCACCAGAAATGGAATGACATGTACTATCCATATAGAATTTTCTTACCTTCAAATATACTAAAACACATACCATTATACGTGAAACAACCTTGGGTCCATTACCCAAACCTTTGTGCTTCCAGAATTCTCTATCGGGCTTTCTCCAAGGGTTGACATCAATATACAATATCATTGTCCAATAGTTGACATCAATGACAACAAAAAATCCATACCAAATATCCACCAACCTAAGCCAATTGTATGACATTTGAGAGTTATACATGTGGTCTTGATTCTGAGCGAAGACGTGTACTTCTTGGGCCCCTTTCTCTCAACTTCGAGTCATTCTAGGCCCAAGTTTGACCAACCCGGAATGAAGGCTTTTGAAATAAGTTAAATTATAGGTTTAAAAAAAAATAAAAAAAATTGATACCCATTTGAGAGATTCAAGTGGGTTCCCGAGCGCTTGTAACGTTGAGGTATTATTTGTCCCATTTCAATCAAATTTGTATAGTTTAGGGTTGATTATGGTTAACTCTAAATGAAGGTGATTTTTGAAAAAAAAAAAAATTATTTGCAAAGGTGAAATCATATTTGGATACCCATTTAAGAGTTGTACACGTGGTGCCAATTGCGAGCGAATACATGTCCTTCTTGGTGCCCTTTTTCTCAATTTTAGGTCATTCTATTGGCCACTTTCGACTAGCCCCGAACGAAGGCAAGGAAAAAGATGCAAAATTATTAGTTTACAAATATAAAATAAATTTTTGGTACCCATTTGGGATATTCCAGTGGGTTCACGAGCGCTCGCAACCTTGAGGCATTTTTTTGCCCCTATCGATCATATTCAAATCATTTTAGGGTTGATTCTGTCAACCCCAAATGAACATGATTTTTGAAAATAAAAATGTTTTCGTTTCCAACATTTGACATGAATTTTCATCACTAAAGAAAAATGTTTTTCGTTTCCAAAATATTAGTGATGAACATGAATTTTCATCACTAATAAAAAAAATCCCAAGGGTTTAGTTTTTTGTGGAGGAGAAACTAACTCCTCCAAAAGATTCAAGGAGGGTTAAATCATATAATCCTCCTTACAGTTGTGTTTCTTGTGGGTTTTCATGTCATTTCCTTTATAGTGGGTTCGACACATACATACTCAAATTTCTTCCCTGCATTTTAACACATTTTACACATGCAATCAAAAATATTTTGTTATGATAATTTTATAAAATGTTTTGTATCTCTTTTCAATATAAATACATATCGCAAATTATTAATGCTCCCATAAATTATACACATCAAAATACATTTTAAACATTTCTCAACATATAACAAATGATTGATACTTGCATAAAGTATAGACATCAAAATACATATACACATTTCAAAAGATAAATACATATGGTAAATTATTCATGTTCCCTTAAATTATACAATTTACACATTTCCCAACATAAATACACATGGTAAATTATTCATACGCACATAAATTATACACATCGAAACACATTTTACACATTTCCCAACAAAAATGCATATGAAAAATTATCCGTACTCACATCAATTTAATGTATTATATTCATAAAAGTATATTGATTACATTAAATTATTATAATCTTTTACAATAAAATAATTCTAAAATAAAAATATCAATTTCCTTGGATTATTATTCAGGTGATTTTTGCAAAGCAAAATTCTTGATTTGAAAATATGAAATGATATTTGGATACTTATTTGAGAGTTGTACATGTGGTCCTGATTGCAAGTGAGGACGTGTAGTTCTTGGGCCCCTTTTTTTCAACTTCGGGTCATTTTAGGACCAAGTTTAACCAACCCCGAACGAAGGCTATTTGGAAGAAGTGGAATTATGGGTTTAAAAATATAAAAAAAATTTATATACCCATTTTAGATATACATGTGGGTTTCTGATCTCTTGCAACGTTGAGGCATTCTTTGGCCCATTTCGATCAAATTCGTATCGTTTTAGGGTTGATTCTGGTTAACCCCGAATGAAGTTGATTTTTGAAAAGAAAAATTATTGATTTGCAAAGATGAAATCATATTTGGATACCCATTTGAGAGTTGTACACGTGGTCCCGATTGCGGGTGAATATGTGTACTTTTTGGGGCCCTTTACTCAATTTTAGGTCATTCTATGGCCTCTTCTCTATTCCGATATTTTTGAAATTTTGGCCTTCCTGGATCCTTTTTGGATCAAGGTAATAGAGAATAATGGAATAGAGAAGAGGGAATGGAAGAGAGGGAAGAGAAGATATAAGAGGGAAGAGAGAAGAGAGAGTAGGTAGGAGAAGAGGGAAGCAAATAAGAGAGAAGAGGGATGAAGGGAAGAGAGAAGGGGGAAGAGGGAAGAAGGGAAGAGAGAAGAGGGAAAAGAAGAAAGAGAAGAGATGTGAAGAGAGGGGAGGGGACAAAGGAGCAAAGCGGGAAAAGAGAAGATAGAAGAGGGAGAAGATAAGAGGGAAGAATGTAAGAGAGAAGAGGGAAGAATGTTCTTAACCATTTAGGAAACACATGTTATAATATTAATAATGAAATACATGTTTATTTTTATTTTGAATCATTATATTTAGGTACAATATAAATATTATAATATTAATAATGAAATATATCTTGATTTTTATTTTGAATTATTAAATCTAGGTACAATATAAATATTATAATATTAATAATGAAATACATTTTAATTTTTATTTTGCTAAAAACCAATCAAAAACTACATTTATGTACAATATATTAATTTTTATTTTGAAGCATTAGATACATATACAATATAAATATTATAATATATTTTGAGCGAGACACACCAACCCTTAACAATTATATTAATAATGAAATATATTTTAATTTATATTTTACTAAAAACTTAATAAAAAAAATGAAAAAATAAAATATAAAAAATAAAATAAAATAAAAATATAATTATCCCAGATGGAGTGATTATAGACATGATGGGTGGACATCCATTGGGGAGGAAACATGGCCTAGCCTCCTACCGCCTCGAGCCAGCTCAACCTCCACCATTAACTCATGAATTTAAAGCCTCGGTCGTCGCTCCTCGACGACTCTAGTATGGTTTAATGTATTCGCACCTATGTTTATGGGAACGTTAATGGTAATGGGATGGACGTAGTCATAGTCCCATCACCCTTCCCGGCTTGATGGTTTTAGGCCCGCGTTCTGGAGTGCCATGACTCATTCGAGCCCTTGGCCTCCAGACTCTTGGCCTCCTCTGGACGTTGGTCCACTCTTTTGCCTTTGGCTCAATCTTTTGGAGTGAACTTGGCCCTCTAAGCCCTGCACTAAGCCTTTGGTAAGTCATTGCCTTTGTGTCTAGTTGGTATTGCGTTCTTCACGCTACAACTTCCATAACATTCACGAACTCATCATCTGGTTTCAAGTGGCTTTATTGATGCCTTGTCTTAGAGAAAAATCGAAAAGGGGAGTGGCATGGTATGTTGCTAGAGGAAGGGGCATGAGAGGGCATGGCCAGTAGGTTCGACCAAGCTCACCTCAAGTCCATTAGTGTGTCTCCACCCCAGAGCCTCTCGTCACTCCCACTCCTTCCATCACACTTGATTTGCCTCCTCGGGCCACCACTCCTAACTTTCCTCCATTGTCATGTCCATATGGTTGTTGTGTCAAATGGTTCGAAAGTCATGGTAACTCCCTCATCTTCTCTCCAAGGCTCAGTCCATCCTCCCTCCCGCTAACCTCCACCTCCACCTCCCGTCACCCCCACCTCCCCTCTCCCCTCTGCTCCTCTCTCTTCTTCATCTTCCCCCTTACCTTGCTCTGACCCCCCCACCTACTCCTCTGACTTACCTCCACTTCCTCTACCCTCTTCTGCTTTCTCCCGCTGCGCTGTAAGGAATGTTTTCAAGGATTCGTTGGATGCCATCAAGCGAGGAATCGAGGACATCAAGGGCATCATCAACGTGATGCAGCACATGGAAAAAGAAAAGTTGCACTGAGAGGATTTTTTTATGACTCTTCTTTAGGACCTCAAGAAGGTTATCTCGGATAGAGGCAAGCTTGGAAAAGACACTGTGCAATATTGATAGGTTATCTTGGAGCAGAGGATCGACCCCAGCATTGGCTAGCTCTTTCTGTCTCAGGTTACCTGTGTTTTTTATGTTCTTAGCTAGTATAATTCACAAGCTCTTAGCCCTTATGTGGCTTCTTGACCCTATGAATTTTCAGTCTTAGCTTAGTCCAGTGTTTTGGTTTTGGTCTATATAGTTTAGCCTACAGAACTTTCGCCCTGCGTGACACACTAGTTCTAGATCCTTTATTACAACTTAGCAAGTTTTGCATGGACATTATGAATTTTGCGGCCATGTGGTAGCATTGGTTTCCCATTGAGGAAATGTTGTCACAGCCTCCTTTGATAGCTTGAAAGATGTAACTTTTTCTGCTTAGCAGGTTTTAATACAAATCCTAACTCGACAAAAAAAAAAATACAAATATAATTATATTAATAATGAAATATATTTTAATTAGTATTTTGATTTTTGAAATTATATTATGTGTTTTTATGATATTTTGTAAAGTTTTAAAGTTTTACTTGTTTATACATTATTTACATATTTATACATTATATGTTCTTGCATTAGTGTTTGTATAGGAAATCACTAAACAAAAATATATTTAAGTTTATTTCATTTCTTTGAATTATAAATCACTAATAGTATGTTTATTGAATTATATGTTCTTGAATTACTGTTCTTAAAAACACTAAACAAAAATACATTTAAGTTTATTTATATATTTTCTGTCATTTTTATAATCCTTTCTTCTGAAAAAGAAATATCACCCAATCTTATTTATTAATTATTATTTTAAAAACATTTTTAATATTATTATGATGATGATGATTAAAGTCCAATAATCTTAACCTTGAATTTAACCTTAACTTTAAGAGGGTAAAATATTACTTGCAATTATTTATATCATATAATAAATTTATTTAAATTTAAATTTATATCATTATTATATAATTAAATTTTTAAAATTTTAAAATAATAAAAATAATGTTTCATTTTTTTATTACATTTTAAATTATTATTATTATTTTTTAAATTCTAAAACTAATAATAATATTTATGTAACCCTGGATGGGGTGCCACCTAGCACAGAGTGGCCACATGGTACAATGTTGGGCCAAGCCTTAAATATAGGCCATTGGCCCCCATTCCCTCGCCATTAAGAATGGGGGAAAGCTGGTTCAGCCAGGTTGATGAGCCAAGAATTCTCGTGCACGTGATGGGAACAAAACCACAGAGCACTCAACGAACTGCCTTAATGGCAGGTCTGGTCACTTTACTCTTCATGATTTTACTCGATTTCGGTGAGGGAGAGGCTCATTTGGAGCTGGAGCTGCAGCCTTGGTGCATTATTGAGCTCTGGTGTGACTGGAATGGTCTAACTATCGCTAGAGCCTCTGCTTGACACCTCCAAATGCCAAGGGAGCGAGGCAAGCCCTGCAGGGGGGCTGCCTGGTATGCTTTGGTCGCGCACAGGAAGAGACAACAAAACTTCGAGTGGGCACTGTCTATGGTAAGGACACAACTTGTCCAAAATCACAGAAGACTTGAGTCACCTCCCATGGATTATATTGAAGATATTATCCCAGACGAACCCACTCAAGTCCCCCCAGCACACCTGCTCTTCACAGTCCTAGACAATTGGAACCCGTCAACTTGTTTTCCCTGGGAAACTATCTAGTGGGTTGTCAAGGAACATCACACCAACACAAGAGAAGTCCAATTAGACAATTTCCCCCCTTGTTATATTGTAGAGGAAATTCTGGAAGAAATGGATGCAGAACCGACCGCAGGAGAAGTCGAGATCCCTCCAAGAGAAGCCCTGGAACAAAAAGATGCAGTCGAGGCCGAGGCAATTGGTATGGAAGGTGAGGCATTAGAGGCTAGTCTGGATAGGGAGGGTGGCACCACTCCTATGCCACATCCTATGTCTGTCATGCAGGAGGAAGGGCATGGCCACCTGCCACTCCTCCACCCGGACCACCTGAAGTTAATCTTTGAACTACGGAGCTTGGTTGAGGACCTAATCCACCGAACCAGTCTAGTAAGACAACGATTAGACCTTCTCTATGAGGCCTACTCCAATACACCACCAAGAAAGTGTTGCCCGACATGTGCACAGACCTTCATGCTGATAGCCACCAAGGATTGCAAGGGTGATGTGGATGGAGGGGAGGCCACTGGGTAAAATGTCACAGTTAATAGTTTCAGTCTTTTTCTCTGTTTTTCTCAGACTGAGCATGGCTAAACACCATTATTTTGTAACTCTAACACTCCAAGATTGCTCTTGGACTTATGGCTGCCAGTCATCTTGGTTTCCTTCAGGCAAGACAAATGGCAACCAATCTATCTCCCTCATAGATTGCATAGATAGCCAGTTGTCTCGGTTTCCGCTTATACGGCGAGATAGTTGGCAGACATGGTGTTTATGGTTTAACCTTTTTTTCGAAAGTTAATACAACAGGCTCTGCTCTTTTTTACTTAAAAAAAATAATAACAATGTTTATGTAATTTTAAATTCTTCTTCTTATTTTTTTTTTTAAATTCTTATTATTATTTTTTAAATTTTAAATTCTTAAACTAGTAATGTTTACAAAATTTTATAGGCATAAATTCATAGGCATACAAGTTCAGATACAATCAAAAGCATATTCATACTTTCACAAACAATATACATACATATACAATCAAAATATATGCATATATTAGCAAATATGAAAACAACACACAAACAATTTACATACAAATACAATAAAAAATATATTCATGTATTCACAAACAATACATACAAATAAAACACTCAAAATGATACATTCATAGGCATAGGCATACAACTTCAGATACAATCAAAAGCATATTCATATTTTCACAAATAATATTCATACATATACAATCAAAACATATTCATATATTAGCAAATAATGAAAACAACACACACACAATTTACATACAAATACAATAACAAATATATTCATGTATTCACAAACAATGAAAACAACAGACAAACAATACATACAAATACAACACTCAAAATGATACATTCATAGGCATACAAGTTCAGATACAATCAAAAGCATATTCATATTTTCAAAAACAATAATCATACATATACAATTAAAACATATTCACATATTAGCAAATAATGAAAATAACACACAAACAATTTACATACAAATACAATCAAAAGTATATTCATGTATTCACAAACAATGAAAACAACACTCACAAGCATTTGAAATGATAAGTTCACATATATCCAAAGAATGAAAACATCTCTAGCACTCAAAATAATACATTTAAAAATAACGAAACAAACATTTCAAAGAATTAATACACATACAAATGGAAATAACACTTGCAAACAATCAAAATCATTGATGTTTCCATGCACATACAAATTTAATTAAAAGTGCACTCATATACTCACAAACAATGAAAACATCACTCCAAGAAATCAAAATCATATGTTGATACATATTCTAGTAAAAACTAAAGAATACATTCATACTTTACAAGTAAATCCTAAAGAATATATAAGAGCAAGAAAAACACCATTTTCACATTCACAATGATAATTCAAATATATATAATTAGACATATTAATACTATTAAAAAAATATAGTTCAACAATGTAGTTCAAATATAATACAAATAATAGAGAAAGAAATTTATAATAATAAGTAAAAAAATAATAGAGACATAAATTTATAATGATAAATATAAAAAAATAATATAAAAATAATAATAAGTAAAAAAATAATAAAGAAATAAATTTATAATAATAAGTAAAAAAAAAATAATGTAAAAAAGATATTAAGTGAAAAATGAAAATTTTCATAATAATAATAATAAATTTTAAAAAATAAAGAAAAAGATAAAAAAAAAAAATCAAATTTTATGTATTTAAAATGTGTAAAATGTATTTTGGTATTAATTTATGTATGTATAATTTGTCATTTGTATTTACCTTAAAAATATATATTAAAACATATTTATAAATTTATTATAACAAAATGTTTTTGATTGGATGTGTAGAATGTGTTAAAAATGTAAGTAAAAACATTTGAGTAAATGTATGTGTTAGAGCCACTATAAAGAAAAGGACACAAAAAACCACAACCACAAGAAACACAGCTCAAAGGAGGGTTACAATTTAACCCTTCTTAAATCTTTTGGAAGGGAAAATCCCCTCCACAAAAAAACAAACCCTTGGGTCTTGTTATTAGTGATAATTATTTTCATGTATCAGGCCATCTACATACAATAATTAAAAATATAAATTGTTCTAAATACAATACTAGAAAATCCAAAACTAATTAATGTCGTTCATTTGTAGACAACTTGGTTTTGATAGGCAATGAATTCATCCAACTTAGTCTTGTGCAACCTAAAACATCGAAATGACATTGTTAGTACACAAACCTTCATAAATCCATGCAATAGAATTAAATGCACTATAGTAATAAATTTAACCATTAATTACATCTGAAAAAAAGAAAAAAGAAAAACTAACTCTAAAAGTATTATATAGAGAGAGAATCACCTTCATAAAATTATATTCCTATGGTCTTGTAGATAGTTAACTATTTCCATACAAATCAAACAATCTTGGAAATCCCAATGAATACAATTTGGAAGCAAGAACCCACCAATGTCTACCTAAACTGTCAAATGACATAAATAAATAAGGTCTTTTAACTTCTTATTAGGGCAATTGAGATTGAGCTAATGTAGATATAAAAACATAAGGAAGAATAAGAAAACATATTCCATAACTTAACTTTGCCCTAGCATGAAATTTAACTATTCCCTTTTATGACTAACATCTCTTCTAACATGAAATAAAAATGGGTAGAAAATATCAATATATTACCCATAAAAATTACAAAGGCAGAGGCTATCAATACGAGTTTCAAAAAAGTTTGTTAAAAAGAATATGGTTTTCATTTTTTCATTGCTAATGATAAGATTTCCTCTAAATCAAAAGATGGTCAAATACTAATGATGAGACTTCCTCTCAATTAAAAGATGATAAAATACTGATTATAGTAAAAGAATAATAATAATAATAAAATACTAATTATTTTAGAAGGTAAGGATGTAATCCAAAAAAGGAAGACAAAAAACTTTAATATATTTTAAAGCATTGTAATAAAAAGAATATGATTTTCATTTTGTCATTGCTGATGAGACTTTCTCTCAATCAAAATAAAGTCAAATACTAACCATGTAACTTCCTTTCAGTTAAAAGATAGTAAAATATTAATTATAATAAAAGGCTAATACTAATAAAATACTAATTATTTTAAAAGATAGAATGTAATCCAAAAAAAAATAAAACAAAAAACTTTAATACAATAAGAAGTAGGAGATAAACAAAAACAATGAAGGCCATCTTTAGACTAGAAAATTTTATAGCTCAATATGACTAAGTATGCAACATTGAGTGTGCAAGTTAATGATTTTGACACCATAAAAGTCTCCCCACATAATTTTAACTATCATTCATAGTGCAGCTATATTCCAGAGAGAGTGGAACTAATAAGTATCCTTAAATAAATAAATTAAAAGAGATGATTGAACAAATTTTATAGATTTTAATGGTCACTTATTTAAAACTTTCAATTTCTATATGGTACATTTAATGGTCACTTATTTAACATTTTCATTTATTTTATAAATTAAAAGTTATATTGGAGAAAAATAAAATTAATAAAAAATTTCATACAAATTATATAAATTATATAAATTTAAAAGTAATATAGAATTTAAAAGATTTCATTAAAAAATAGATTAATAGCATAAAAAAAGTAAATACACTTAAAATTTAGCCTTCCTATAAATATAGAAATGTTAAATATTTTAAGTACGGTCAAATATGTTTTTCTATGTTAAATTTTTTACTTAGTGCTTGATGGAATGGTACTGAACCAGGCGTTACCACTAGAATTCCCTCCTCAGTGATAGACATAACCCCAAATACTTACTCATGTCTTTCGTAGCACACACATATCTCTCATGGAATGGGGACCACAATGAGTATAACCAAGTCTCGTAATTCTCTATAAGTGGTAAGGCACTCATTGAAGAACCTTACCTTAATTCCCTCCTCTAGTTAATGAGACTGACCCGTATATAATGGATAATGACTCCTTGATTGGGTTTGATGGGAAGAATATAAAGGGCTGAAAATGACTCCTCGAATTAGAAGGTCAGTTTGATAATGACTTATTTATTGATGAGGTAAATATGAGAGTGACTCCCAGATCGAGAAGGTAAGTATTATCGTGACTCTTTGATCGATGTTTGACGGAAAGAATATAAAGCGCTGAGAAGGACTCCCTTATTTATGAGGAGTTATTGACTTGATGAGGAGTTGTTGACCTATATAGAGTGCCAACTGTCTCGTTAAAGTATGGAGCTATTCAATTCAACTCCATACGGTTGCAATACTGTTTGTTTTTGGTTTGTTGGAGAGATGAAATCTCAATAATTCAATTTCAATCAAATACTTGCTTGTTTGAAAAAAATGATTCTTCAATCCGCAAAGAAATAATCACGGGTGGAAGTGGTAAAGGGGAAGAAGCACCCAAGCAACTAAGTTGGATGAAGTGCTAGGCCAGACAATCCAAAATTGATATGCTATTCCCTAGCCGTCATCGTCCGGTCGCAAGAGACAATTTTATTCAACTTAGTCAAATGTTTGTTTATAAGGTGGTTTGACGAGTAGGAAATTCAATTGAATTCAATATTAGGGGACCCTATTCAAGATAAATTGTTGTTTGAAAAGGCATGAGTCCCATCAGCCTTATCATAGTGGGCTTAGGGCGTAAAATTGAAATAGTTAGCAAGTGTCTAAAGACCTACCCCTCCATCAAGCTTCCTATACTATTGTGGTGTGGGGGAAAAACAAAAGTGGGGTGGGTAGCCTACCTGCGTAGTTTCGGGTGACCTAGCCATACTACATTATACTGTAGGGATGGAGATAAAATCTGTAGGACAACCGGACACCCCCTAAACGTGCCCGTAGTGGTGGGCGTAAGGGTCAAGGGTGAACCTGGATGATTTGAGAGAAAGTGAGCATGGCTTCTAGTTTTTGGTTCAGTCCCTTTACAGAAACCTAGGTATCGATAACACCAACACCTGCTAATTCTCATGATTGATTGATAGATGGTCAAAATACACGATGACTAGCGTTATCTCCCTCATTAACCTCGAGTTAAGATAATGAATATTGGCGATATTCAAATTTCCAAATCAAAACAACAAAGCCCACTGCTCCCTCATTAACCTCGAGTTAAGATAATGAATATGGATGGTATTTAGCTTTCCAAATCAAAACGATAAATCCCACTGCTCCTTCCATGCAATCTCTGATCATATACAGCCTATAGATAACAGAGCAATTGAGATTCTATGATACCTGGTATATTATGATACAAGCTATCATGCTAATTAGGATGGATGTCCGTCTCCAAACAACACAACTATTTTCAATTAGTTCGAAAGCTATTATTCATATAGAATAATGAACTCACCTTGCTTACGCCCGCCCTCAGTTGAAAAACTTATATTGTAATAAGCTTTATGTCACATTCATTCATCAAGTGCAAGAGTGGAAACTACATATCGATCGCATTATTGAATTGAAGAGTATGTGGTTGGTATGTAATAGAATGGCCATTCCAAAGTTGAAGAATCAATTGGATGCAAGCACTTCAAGCGAATAAAAATGACACACATCATTGGAGCAATGTCCTTGGTATGTATTCAGGGAGATAGGCATAGGGCAGTGACTGCGTATTTATTGAGATATGCGTACACCAATATAGTGGAAACAAATTCCATTGCATTAAAAGTGGTTGGTCCTATAGTCACTTTTCTTGTACCCTCAAGGGTCATAAGAATAAACTTTGGGAGACAAGTGTAGGACGTTCCTGACTCATGGTAAGCCTAAATTGAGTTCAATCCTTTGGATTTTTATTATGAAGCTTCTATTTATTTGTGGGAAAAAATCTATTGAATTAACATGCGAGTACCAACAAATGGTTGGGTCAAACACGTGTTTTTCATTCCATCTCGGTCAATATTGACTAAAGACGTGGGTTTATTGGTAGATGAAAAGAAACAAAAAGTAATTACACTGAACACAGTGCTCCGGAAATCCGTGATTGTGCCATCATTCCAACTAGAAAAAATATTTCAACGCGATCTATAGTCTCACGTATCCTAACTTTAGAATAAATTTTAATACAATTTCTACAAGGATCTAAGGCAAGGAAAGTATGCTATAATTAGTTCGAAGTGATACTTAAGTGATTCTAGGTCACACACAACTGAAGTGAACAAGACGATTGTAATTTTGGGGTCGAAAAGTGATAAGACTATAAAATCTCACGCTAACTAAGTGAACGCCAACATAATCCCATCATTCAATTCGGTAAGGAAAGGAAAGTATGCCATAATTAGTTCAAAGCGATACTTAAGTGATTCTAGGTCACGTACAACCTAAGTGAACATATAACTAAGTGAACGCCAACATAATCCCATCATTCAATTAAATAAGGAAAGGAAAGTACACCATAATTAGTTTGAAGTGATACTTAAGTGATTCTAGGTCACGCAAAACCTAAGTGAAGGAGACGATTGTAATTCTGGGGTCGACAAGTGATAAGACTGTAAAATCTCATAGCTAACTAAGTGAACGCCAACATAATCCCATCATTCAATTCGGTAGGATTCCCAATACTTAACCACGAGATTTCATTACGTTGATATTGTTGTCAACATGTTGTAAATTTAACAACCACCCTTGGAATTGCTTACTTCAAGTGTTAATCCAGGAGGTTGAATGACTGCTAGGGTAAAATATATAGATTAATTTAACAGAAATCTGAGCGATGACCAAATTGGTTTTTCCTTTACTACGTAACCAACACACACAGTTTAGTCCATACCCTAGAACTAATGACGAAATTTGTTCAAAGTAAGGAAACTGAAAAAGGGTGGAAGTCTAGATGATACCTATGTTTATAGTATCTATTCTTATCGACCTACTACAATAATCAGATACAGTTTAGCGAAGAATTAAAACTATCGTTGATATTGAAACAAAATCGTGCAAGTATGGGGTCTATGCTACTAGAAAAAATGAGAAAGGTTCTTTGAACCACAGATTAATACAACAAGGATTTGGGAAACATGCATTAATATTTGTATTCATGGAGTTTGAATTGTTATTAATCTGGAAATCCTAGTAAACTGGAAACCCTAAATGTAAAGTTATTCTAGTAATTCTCCTAACAATTGATCATGATAACTTGAAGTTGAAGATCTAGTTACTCTCGCCAGACTTATTGCTATTGGTTGGTTAGACAGAACGATAGGAATCTCACATTTTCAATATGTATTATCAATCCGTTACTTCCCATTGTTCAAGTGCAAACTTATACATGTTTTATCTCTGAATAGGTATTTAATGCACATTCAGTAGCATAATAGGTTTTTGTTATATTCCAAACATAATTCGATTTTCTCTGTCAAAAAGAGTGAATGCGACCAATTTCTAGAAGGATTAGAACAAATTAGGTAAGCAGGGAGCATATTTATATTTAATGTAAGAAGATCTATCTGGCAGAGCAGGGGAATAAAATAAGCACTCGGCCTCTCATGAACATTAAAATAGAAAAAACTGACTAGCTAAAGAACTACACGTCTTCGCTGGAAATCAAGACCACTTGTACAACTGTCAAATGGGTATCCAAATATGATTTAATCTTTGCAAATCAATAAATTTGCTTTTCAAAAATCACCTTCATTCAGGGTTAACAAGAATCATCCCTAAAACGATAAGAATTTGATCGAAATGGGCCAAAGAATGCCTCAACGTTGCGAGAGCTCGAGAACCCATCTATATCTCTCAAATGGGTATTAAAAAATTATTTTATATTTTTAAGCCCATAATTTCACTTCTTCCAAATAGCCTTCGTTTGAGGCTAGTCAAACTTGGGCCTACAATGACCTGAAGTTGAGAAAAAGGGGCCCAAGAACTACACGTCTTTGCTCACAATCGGGACCACGTGTAGAAGTCTCAAATGGGTATCCAAATATGATTTCATATTGGGAAATGAAGAATTTTTCTTTTCAAAAATCACCTTCATTCGGGGTTAACTAGAATGAACCCTAAAACAATACGAATTTGATCAAAATGGGCCAAAGAATGCGTCAACGTTATGAGAACTTGAGAACCCACTTGCATCTCTCAAATGGGTATCAAAAAATTATTTTATATTTTTAAACCCATAATTCCACTTCTTCCAAATAGCCTTCATTCGGGGCTAGTCAAACTTCCTCCTAGAATGACCCGAAGTTGAGAAAAAGGCCCCCAAGAACTACACGTCTTCGTTTGCAATTAGGACCACGTGTACAAATTTTAAATGGGTATCCAAATACGATTTCATATTTGCAAATGAAGAATTTTTCTTTTTAGAAACCACCTTCATTCGGGGTTAACCAGAATCAGCCCTAAAACAATATGAATTTGATCAAAATGAAGAATTTTTCTTTTTTAAAATCACCTTCATTTGGGGTTAACTAGAATCAACCCTAAAACGATACAAAGTTGATTGAAATGGGCCAAAGAATGCCTCAACGTTATGAGCACTTGAAAACCCACTTGAATCTCTCAAATGGGTATCAAAAAATTATTTTATATTTTTAAACCCATATTTCCACTTCTTCCAAATAGCCTTCATTCGGGGTTGGTCAAACTTGGGCCTAGAATGACACAAAGTTAAGAAAAAGGGGCCAAAGAACTACACGTCTTCGCCCGCATTCAGGACCACATGTACAACTCTCAAATGTGTATCCAAATATGATTTCATCTTTTGAAATTAAGAATTTTTCTTTTCAAAAATCACCTTCATTAAGGGTTAACCAAAATCATCTCTAAAACGATACAAATTTGATCAAAATGGGCCAAAGAATGCCTCAATATTACGAGCGCTCAGTAAACCACTTGAATCTCTCAAATGGGTATCAAAAAATTATTTTATATTTTTAAACACATAATACCACTTCTTCTAAATAGCCTTCATTCGGGGCTGGTCAAACTTGGGCCTAGAATGACCCGGAGTTGGGAAAAAGGGGCCTAATAACTACACGTCTTCACTCATAATTAGGACCACGTGTAAAACTCTCAAATGGGTATCCAAATATGATTGCATATTTTCAAATGAAGAATTTTTCTTTTCAAAAATCACCTTCATTGGGAGTTAACCATAATCAACCCTAAAACGATATGAATTTGATCGAAATGGGCCCATTTCGATCAAATTTGTATCGTTTTAGGGTTGATTATGGCTAACCCCGAATGAAGGTGTTTTTTGTAAAGAAAAATTATTCATTTGAAAAGGTGAAATCATATTTGGATACCCATTTGATAGTTGTATATGCGGTCTTGATTGCGAGCGAAGACGTGTACTTCTTGGGGCCCTTTTTCTAAATTTTAGGTCATTATATGGCCACTTTCGACTAGCCCTGAACGAAGGCAAGGCATAAGATGTGAAATTATCGGTTTACAAATATAAAATAATTTTTTGGTACCCATTCAAGAGCTGCAAGTGGGTTTATGAGCGCACACAACGTTGAGGCATTTTTTGGCCACTTTCGATCATATTCAAATCGTTTTAGGGTCGATTCTGTCAACGCCAAATGAAGGTGATTTTTTAAAAGATTTTTGTTTTCGTTTCCAAATATGAAATCATATTTGGATACCCATTTGAGAGTTGTAAACGTGGTCCTAATTGCGAGCGAAGACGTGTAGTTCTTGGGCCCCTTTTTCTCAACTTTGGGTCATTCTACGGTCACTTCCGACTAGCCGTGATCGAAGGCAAGGTAGAAAAAATGAAATTAAGAGCTTACAAATATAAACTAATTTTTTGATACCCATTTTAGAGTTTACAAATATAAATTATTCATACTCATATTTATTATTATTTTGTGTTTTCTATGTAGATCGAGAGATCAATGAATGAACATGAACACAAATTTTCATCACTAATAAAAAAAATCCCAAGGGTTTAATTTTTTGTGGAGGGGAAACTAACTCCTCCAAAAGCTTTAAGGAGGGTTATATCGTATAATCCTCCTTACAGTTGTGTTTCTTATGCTTGTGGTTTTTCATGTCATTTCCTTTATAGTAGCTTCGACACATACACACTCAAATTTCTTCCCTGCATTTTAACACATTTTACACATGCAATCAAAGATATTTTGTTATGATAAATTTATAAATATGTTTTTGTATCTCTTTTCAACATAAATACATATTGCAAATTATTCATGCTCCCATAAATTATACACATCAAAATACATTTTACACTTTTCTCAACATAAATACATAAAACAAATGATTGATACTCACATAAAGTATATACATCAAAATACATTTACACATTTCAAAAGATAAATACATATGGTAAATTATTCATGTTCCCATAAATTATACAATTTACAAATTTCCCAACATAAATAATACATATGACAAATTATTCATACTCACATAAATTATACACATCAAAACACATTTTACACATTTCCCAACAAAAATGCATATGACAAATTATTCGTACTCACATCAATTTAATTTATCATATTCATAAAATTGTATTGATTACATTAAATTATTATAAGCTTTTACAATAAAATAATTCTAAAATAAAAATATCAATTTCCTTGGATTATTATGAAGGTGATTTTTGAAAATTAAAATTCTTGATTTGCAAATATGAAATGATATTTGGATACCCATTTGAGAGTTGTACAGATAGTCCTGATTGCGAACGAAGACATGTAGCTTGTTGGGCCCCTTTTTCTCAACTTCGGGTCATTATAGGCCCAAGTTTGACCAGCCCCGAACGAAGGTTATTTGGAAGAAGTAGAATTATGGGTTTAAAAAAAAATAAAAAAAATTGATACCCATTTGAGAGATATAGGTGGGTTCCCGAGATCTCGCAACGTTGAGGCATTCTTTGGCCCATTTCGATCAAATTCATATAATTTTAGGGTTGATTATGGTTAACCCCAAATGAAGGTGATTTTTGAAAATCAAAATTATCGATTTGCAAAGATGAAATCATATTTGGATAACCATTTTAGATTTGTACACGCAGTATTTATTGTGAGCGAATACGTGTACTTCTTGGGCCCCTTTTTTCTCAATTGTAGGTCATTTTATGGCCACTTTCGACTAGCCCCGAATGAAGGCAAGGAGGAAGATGTGAAATTATCGGATTACAAATATAAAATAATTTTTTGCTACCCATTTGGGAGATGCAAGTGGATTTGCAAGCACTCGCAATGTGGAGGCATTTTTTGGCCCCTTTCGATCATATGTCAACCCCAAATGAAGGTGATTTTTGAAAAGAATTTTTTTTCGTTTCCAAATATGAAATCATATTTGGGTACCCATTTGAAAGTTTTAAAAGTGGTCCCGACTGCGAGTGAAGACGTGTAGTTCTTGGGCCCCTTTTTATCAATTTCGGGTCATTCTACGGTCACTTCTGACTAGCTCTGAGCGATTTCAAGGTAGAAAAAGTGAAATTAAGAGCTTACAAATATAGAATAGTTTTTTGATTTTATCACTTCACTTTATCATTTAAATAATCTTCTTTGATTTTGTCACTTCACTTTATTATTTAAATAATCCTTCTTGACTTTGTCACTTTACTTTATCATTTAAATAATAATTTCTTCTTTACAAGCTCTTTGACTTCTTTGACCTTTTGGGGC
>ML776714.1:811904-905203 GCA_009831015.1 Picea engelmannii | reverse complement strand
TTGTATATGAGTCTAGGCCTCGTAGTGTTATTATTACTTTGAACAGGAAATTGTACAGGATACCCGAGGCAGTCCCACCTAGTGTTATTTCCTTGATCTCTGCTAAGCAATGCAGGAAGGTCATCTCTCAGACGGGGAAGTTTTTCTTATTCATGATTCACTCTCAGAATAAGCGAAAGATCGCAGCCACATCTAGGGTCTCTGTGGCCGAGCTCTCCACATAGCAGAAGCAAGTAGATAAGGTCGTGGAAGAATACTCGGATATCTTCTCCTCACCTACAGGGGTACCTCTGCACTGCCAGGTCAAGAACCCCATCGATCTGACCCCCGACACACCGCTGCCCAATGGGCCAGTCTATCGTCGTTCTTTGTTAGAGAATGAGGAGATCAAGAGACAGATCCAAGAACTGCTCCACAAGGGGCACATACGCCCTAGCTCATCACCTTGCGGGAGCCCAATCGTGATGGTACAAAAGAAAGATGGAACCTGGTGACTCTGTATTGATTATCGGGCTCTGAATAAAATCACTGTCAAAAACTAGTACCTGATTCCCCGAATCGATGACCTCCTTGATCAACTCACGGGGGCCAAATACTTCACTAAGATTGATCTGAAGTCTGGCTACCACCAAGTCTTGATAGAATAGACAGATGTATGGAATACCACCTTCAAGTCAAAGGAAGGACTTTTTGAATGGTTGGTCATGCCCTTTGGTTTGACAAATGCTCCAACCACTTTCATGAGGATGATGGACGATATCCTGCGACCATTCACCAATAATTTTGTAGTGGTGTATCTGGATGACATTCTAATTTACAGCAAGACTTGGGATGAACACTTGTAGCATAGTCAATAGGTTTTGCACACCCTACGGCAGCACAAGCTATACGCCAACCTAGAAAAATGCTCCTTCGGCATGGACAGGGTCCATTACCTGGGCTACATCATTGATCAGCATGGCATACATGTGGATCCAGCCAAGATCCAAGTCATCCGTGACTGGCCAGCCCCAACAACACTCACTAAGCTTCAGAGCTTCTTAGGAATTGCTAGTTTATACCGCAGGTTCGTGTTGGGTTTCTCCCATATTGCAAGGGCCCTCAGCCAAATAAACAGGGGTGGTGGTAAGGATAAATTTGCGTGGGGCCGGTCCCAACAACAAGCGTTCGATGATTTGAAGCAGAGCTTGTGCTCAGCCCTAGTACTTTCACTACCAGACCTGCAACATCCCTTTGAGATCGAGACAGATGCTTCAGACTATGCCATGGGCGCCGTTCTCACTCAACACGGCCACCCCGTGGCCTATCATAGTGAGACACTGTCAGATACTGTCTGTAAGTACCCTACTTATCACAAAGAAATGTACTCCATTGTGAAATCATGTCGCCAGTGGAGACATTACATTCTTAGGAAGGAGACAATCATCCACACTGATCATAAGTCACTGCAGTTCATGCAGACACAGGGAAAACTGCAAAATGACCGCCATCAAAAGTGGTCCACATACTTGCAGCAATTACACCTCAACATCAAGTATAAAACATGAAGCACCAATCGCGTCGTTGATTGCCTCAGCAGACTGCCAGTCACGGCACTCACCACGGTGCTAGACTCTTGCAGCCATGAGACATCTGGATGGCCCCAACTCTATGAGATAGACCCTGACTTCGCCACCACCTACCAAATGTTGGGTGAAAATGCAGTTGTCGATAATTTCCATCTTCAGGATGGGTTGTTGTGTTGTCTGGGCCATATCTGTGTTCCATCAAGCGAGCGAGCGAAGCTGATCTGGGAAGCCCACTACAGTCGGGTGGCAGGACACTTCAGCATCGAAAAGACAGTGGCGATGCTATAGAAACATTTCTACTGGCCGAAACTTTGACAGGAGGTCAGCAAGTATATTAGGTCCTGCACTGCCTGCGCTATTGCCAAACCGACCACTAAGAAACAGGGCTTGTACACCCCGCTTCCTACTCCTAACAGGCCATGGGAATCCATATCAATGGACTACATGTCGGGCCTCCCATCCACCAAGCGGGGAAATGACTGTGTTTTTGTGGTTGTTGTTCACTTTTCTAATATGGCGATTATGGTTGCCTGCAAGAAGAGCATCACAGCAGAGGCCACTGCTAAGCTCTTCTTTGAACAAGTTTGTGTACATTTTGGAATCCCACAAACCATTGTCTCATATCGGGATAGTCTATTTCTCATCACATTCTGGTCGAGCCTCTGGTCACTGCTGGACACCAAGCTCACCAAATGCACGGCCTTCCACCCCCAGACAGATGGCCAAACCGAGGTTGTAAATCGAATGATTGTGCATATCCTTCGCATGTATAATTCAAAGAACCCTCGCACATGGGATGAGAGCCTTCCTTATGTCCAACATAGCTATAACCGAGCCTTGCATAGATCAACCGGCCACAACCCCTTTCAAGTGGGGTTGGGATTCCAACCATTGGGTCCCATAGATGTTGCACTTCCCCTTGCGGTCACCTCGACTGACTCATCTCCTGCTCCAACTGAAGTTGACAAAGCCACCTGGTTCATTGAGAGGATCCAGCACATCTACCAACAGGTTCAGGATATCCTACAGAAGTCCAATGACAAGTACAAACAACACCGTGATCAACATCGGGTGTCGCATAAGTTTCAGGTGGGTGACAAAGTTTGGTTGCACTTGCAGAAAGAACGCCTTACAGGACCCCATAGGAAGCTTTGACCACTCCGTTATGGGCCGTACACTATCACCAAGGCCATGGGGGATAATTCTTTTGAGCTCAACATTTCTCCTTTCCTTGGCCTGCACCCAATGTTCAACGTGGATCTCCTTCGCCCTTATTTCCCACCATTATTGGACACCTCAGAAGTAGCAGAGAAGCTGACACCAACAAAGCTCAACCCCGACTGCATACAACAGGAATCCAATGATCATATTGTGGACAGACAGATCAAGGGCACTCGACAACAAAGGATCCATCTTTATCGAGTCGTCAAAGCAGGGCAGCTCCTGCACCAAGGCAAGTGGCTCACCCGTGGCCAAATTCAACAGAAATTTCCTCATCTAATGGGGGACCTCAACACAATGGAGACAATTGATTCCTAAGGAGGGAGGATTGTTCCATATGGATATCGATGTCCACCCACCTTTTCCAACTAGCTCAAAACATCTTTCTGACATTTTTGGCAATTTACTATTTTTAGTAGTTTTTACTTCCGGGGCCATTTTGAGGGCCTAAATGAAGGTTTTTTGGTATCGAGCTCCTCAATGATATCCGAAGGAATGATTGAGCCCCCAAAATGAATCTCCTCGGCGATACCTTTCCAACGGGCTATCACACGCCTAAAACAGAGATCGTATGCAAAAGTTACGACCCCGGGAAGTTGATGTACTAGCTTACCCAAACAGGGCCCACATGACTTTTGGCGTTTCATCTCCTAGGGTTAGGTTTTTGGATGTATAGGGTTTTTGGCATTCTTTCTTATTGTAAAAATTCCTTCAGAGCCTCATTGTAACTTTCTTCTTGCGAATGCGTGCTGCTGACACATCTCTTCTCAAAGATAAGCTGCCACCATTCCAGCAAGCTTGTTTCCGCTGCATTTTACAGTTTCAGCTTATTTCGTTATTGAATAGAAAACCAGTTTTACTGTATCTCTTTTATTTTGTGTTAAGCACATGTTAATAATCTGTATTCATTTCATTCTGCTCATAAAATCCGGATCACAGAATTCTCTATCGGACTTTCTCCAAGGGTTGACATCAATCTACAATATCACTCTCCAATAATTGACATCAATGACAACCAAAAATCCATACCAACTATCCACCAACCTAAGCCAACTGTATGACATTTGAGAGTTATACACGTGGTCTTGATTGCGAGTGAAGACATGTACTTCTTAGGCCCCTTTTTCTCAACTTCGAGTCATTCTAGGCCCAAGTTTGACCAACCCAAAATGAAGGCTTTTCGAATAAGTGAAATTATGGGTTTAAAAATATAAAATAATTTTTTGATATCCATTTGAGAGATGCAAGTTGGTTCCCGAGCTCTTGTAATGCTGAGGCATTATTTGTCCCATTTCGATCAAATTTGTATCGTTTAGGGTTGATTATGGTTAACCTCGAATGAAGGTAATTTTTGAAAAGAAAAAAATCTTTATTTGCAAAGGTGAAATCATATTTGGATACCCATTTAAGAGTTGTACATGTGGTCCCAATTGAGGGCAAAGACGTGTACTTCTTGGGGCCCTTTTTCTCAATTTTAGGTCATTCTATGGCCACTTTCGACTAGCCCCGAACGAAGGCAAGGACAAAGATGAAAAATTATCGGTTTACAAATATAAAATAATTTTTTGGTACCCATTTGGGAGATGCAAGTGGGTTCGCGAGCGATCGCAACCTTGAGGCATTGTTTTTCCCCTATCAATCATATTCAGATCGTTTTAGGGTCGATTCTATCAACCCCAAATGAAGGTGATTTTTGAAAATAAAAATATTTTCGCTTCCAACATTTGACATGAATTTTCATCACTAAAGAAAAATGTTTTCGTTTCCAAAATATTAGTGATGAACATGAATTTTCATCACTAATAAAAAAAATCCCAAGTGTTTAATTTTTTGTGGAGGAGAAACTAACTCCTCCAAAAGCTTCAAGGAGGGTTAAATCGTATAATCCTCCTTACAATTGTGTTTCTTGTGGGTTTTCATGTCATTTCCTTTATAGTGGCTTCGACACATACATACTCAAATTTCTTCCCTGCATTTTAACACATTTTACAGATGCAATCAAAAATATTTTGTTATGATAATTTTATAAAATGTTTGGTATCTCTTTTCAATATAAATACATATCGCAAATTATTAATGCTCCCATAAATTATACACATCAAAATTTTTTTTACACATTTCTCAACATATAACAAATGATTGATACTCGCATAAAGTATAGACATCAAAATACATATACACATTTCAAAAGATAAATACATATGGTAAATTATTCATGTTCCCCTAAATTATACAATTTACACACTTCCCAACATAAATACACATGGTAAATTATTCATTTCCCATAAATTATACAATTTACACATTTCCCAACATAAATAATACATATGAACAATTATTCATACGCACATAAATTATACACATCAAAACACATTTTACACATTTCCCAACAAAAATGCATATGAAAAATTATCCATACTCACATCAATTTAATTTATCATATTCATAAAAGTATATTGATTACATTAAATTATTATAATCTTTTACAATAAAATAATTCTAAAATAAAAATATCAATTTCCTTGGATTATTATGATGGTGATTTTTGCAAAGAAAAATTCTTGATTTGCAAATATGAAATGATATTTGGATACTTATTTGAGAGTTGTACACGTGGTCCTGATTGCGAGCGAGGACATGTAGTTCTTGGGCCCCTTTTTTTCAACTTTGGGTCATTCTAGGACCAAGTTTGACCAGCCCCGAACGAAGGCTATTTGGAAGAAGTGGAATTATGGGTTTCAAAACATAAAATATTTTTTTTATACCCATTTTAGATATACTTGTGGGTTTCTGAGCTCTCACAACATTGGGGCATTCTTTGGCCCATTTCGATCAAATTCGTATCGTTTTAGGGTTGATTATGGTTAAACCCGAATGAAGTTGATTTTTGAAAAGAAAAATTATTGATTTGCAAAGATGAAATCATATTTGGATACCCATTTGAGAGTTGTACATGTGGTCCCGATTGTGGGTGAATATGTGTACTTTTTGGGGTCCTTTTCTCAATTTTAGGTCATTCTATGGCCTCTTCTCTATTCCGATATTTTTGAAATTAGTATTTTGATTTTTGAAATTATATTATGTGTTTTTATGACATTTTCTAAAGTTTTAAAGTTTTACTTGTTTATAAATTATTTACATATTTATACATTATATGTTCTTGCATTAGTGTTTGTATAGGAAATCACTAAACAAAAGTATATTTAAGTTTATTTCATTTCTTTGAATTATAAATCACTAATAGTATGTTTATTGAATTATATGTTCTTGAATTACTATTCTTAAAAACACTAAACAAAAATATATTTAAGTTTATTTATATCTTTTCTGCTATTTTTATCATCCTTTCTTCCGAAAAAGAAATATCACTCAATCTTATTTATTAACTATTATTTTAAAAACATTTTTTATATTATTATGATGATGATGATTAAAGTCCACTAATGTTAACCTTGACCTTAACCTTAACTTTAAGAGGGTAAAATATTACTTACAATTATTTATATCATATAATAAATTTATTTAAATTTAAATTTATATCATTATTATATAATTAAAATTTTTTAATTTTTAAATAATAATAATAATGTTTCATTTTTTTATTACATTTTAAATTATTATTATTATTTTTTAATTCTAAAACTAATAATAATAATTATGTAATTTTTAATTCTTATTATTATTTTTAAAATTTTAAAATTTTAAACTAGTAATGTTTACAAAATTTTATTATATTAAGAACACATTATATGATATATATTTTATTTGTGTATTAAATTAAAAGAACACATAAAAATGTTTTTATATTTTTTCATTAATTATTTTTATCTTTAAATTGCAACAATATTAATAAAAATAACAATTTAAAACCATTTTGAATATTGAATACATTTTTCATCATCAAAATATATTCAAATATTTGTCATTTTTTTAAATACACATTTGATCAAAAATATATTGAAATTATATTTAAACATTTTTTTCATTATTATTTTTTGTATATATTCTGTAGGTATGGGATAGATGTGAATCAGATGTAATAGTTATGTTTTTTTTTAATCCAAGATAATAAAATTTAACTGAGAAAAAGAAAAAAGGACCCTTTGAAGGGCAATACTCTAAGCTTGAATTTAGTATATTTCTTGATGGGGAAAAAGCTTGATCTGACAAGGTTAATGATAAAGCGTTTTTGTTAACAAGTGAGATAATCACATTTTTATGATGCCATTGACACCATGCATTTATAATGTTCCTGACTTGGCTGGTCTAGGAAATGATGCTAATGTGTGTGTAGGATTAATGGTTTACAGCATATAAATGATCATACAAATAACAAATGCGACAAAATACTGCAAAGTTTATATTATGATATCTCTGCGGAGTACAAATGTCGAATGCGACTGAATAAAATGAATCACTCGGCTAGATCAAATGAAAAAAGGATCTTAGCCGAAATACAATAAGCAAACTAAATGATAATACCCGATAATAGATGAGCACTGCAGGATCGATGGATAAGCTGAAACTGTGGCAGTTCGCACGGTAACTGCTGAAAGTCCGAAAAGTTCACCCTAGTGGCTAAACCTCTCAGAATGGCTTGGGAAATGTTCCAAATGGTGTGCCCTTCTCTAGCTCTCAGTTCTGGTGACTGACCAACCCCTCTGTTGGTGTGTCTGGACCCCAGATGGATCCCCCTGGGGGAATTCGCCCCTCTCTCACTGGAAAACTGTGCCCTAGTGATTCCACCATCGAAATCGGATGAGATGTGTCTTGAAATGATAGCCATGGACTACTAGGAAATGGGTTGGAAGGGTTTCTATGGATCTAATCTGATGACCGCTCGGGAACTCCGAATTTGTCTGCCAAAAGTGTCGCACTCCCAAGTCTGGAAAATGCGCCCCAGATGATTCCTCCGTTGGAATCTAATGAGGAACTAGGAGAAATATGCGCCTTTCCTTCCTCTCAACTAGGTTGGAGGGGAATCTCTGAACTTTCCCTGGATGGGACAATTCGACCCACTAAACCTCCTCAGAAGTTGTGCCCTCACCATGGATAAGTGTGCCCTTGTTGCTGGACCCTGTGTAACTATCGTTGAAGAATGATGGAAGACCTATGTGATATTCCTGATGACAAGGGTGTGTCTCTCAACACCGAATTCAACCAACTGGTGTCTTCCTCCTGGAATCCACTGAACTATCTCTCCTGAGATGAACCTCTCTCCTCAATGACAAGTCAAAATTTGCATAATGTTGAATTAGGCAGTTGACCCTTCTCTTATAGATTTTCTAAACCCTAATTCACTGCTGAAACCCTAATTCATTGTTGACTTCTAATTTTAGCTCGTTTGTTCTATTTTTAGATCATATTGGCTTAAAAGCGTTGTTAACCACTTTTATCTCAATGTCACTTTCTAAACATAACACCTTTGACTGGAGTGACCTCTAGTAATCATGTTTACCCCTTTTCTGGATCTGGATATAGTCTAACGGGGTAGTTTAGACCATTAAGCCTCCTCTCTAGAGCTCCTATTTGGAAAGGGACATTACAATCCTCCCTTCACGAAATTTCTTGTCCTCAAGCAATACCAATCCAGGGTGTTGCAACACCTACTCGCTCTTCCAAGTAGTGTCCTCTACTGGAAGCCCTCTCCATCGGATCAATCACTCTCTGATGACCTTGCTCCTCAGTTTCTACTCCTGGAACTCCAAAACCTCCTCTAGAACCAACTCCAATTGTCCCTCCTCATCCAATGGGGGAAGCTCCTCTGATGTGCTAATGAATTGTCCCACTACCTTTTTGAGGCAAGATACGTGGAACACATTATGTTGCTTTGATGCAGGAGCATCGTTAGCGAGCACGCGGAGGGCCACTCAATGCTTGGGAATCTTTTTGGAATCTCAACACTAGCGGTTATGGAAAATATTTTAAAGCACACCTAAACTCAATGACTGGAAATCTTTTGGAGGCATGCCTGAACGATCATGAGTGAAGTGGGAGACTCCACTCCTACTCTAGAATGTGATTGATCTAAGATAGTTGTTAGGTTAGGTTTTGGAGTAGATGAGTATTCGGGGGGAACCCTAATAACCCTTTGAGATAAATAGATGTTTTGTACACCCAAATGAGGCTAGCTGCAAGTTAATAGGATATTTCTAAGTTTTAGTTATTGTTTTGATTATAGTTGTAGCCACTTTACTTTTGAATGAATACAACAGAGGAAAATTGATCCAATGTGTGATGTTGTTATTTCTTGCAAATTTCCTGTTGTTGTTGTTTCTGCAAATGAATTTATGAAACTGTGATATGTTAGTATGAGTTTCAATTGTTTCTCTCAGGAGAGTTTCGAGTGTAAGGAGTGCACATAGTCCACAAGGAGTGTGTGACAGAGGTGAGTTAACCTCTCAGAAGCTTAGGAGAGATACCATTGGAGTTTCACTTACAAAAGTGAAAGGAGTGCATGGGAAGAACTCTGGTTTGAGTTCAGAGAGAGAGAGAGAGAGAGAGTTACTGAACACTCTGTAAGGAGAAAATCTGCAAGGTGTGCATTGAGAAAAAGGAGAATTCTAGGAGGGCAAGAGGAATTTATTTTCAAGAAATCCTTCGAATCTGAGTTATAGAAATCCCCGAAATGAAAGGAGTGAGTGGGAAGTCGAAATCTTCGCAAGACTGATCTCAGGAGGGATAACACTTTTCAGAAGTGTAGTCGAGTTCCGAGGGGCAGAATCACAAAAGGAGAAAAGGTTGAAAACCTTTGAAGACTTAGAAAACTTTCTAAGTTAGAAGAGATTATAAGCTCAGGAGGAGGAGTGACAATGACCATTGGATCATAGTGCAAGGGATCAACAACCGTATGATCAGAACAAGGTGCATGATCTTTAATGCTTCGCACACATAGGAGAGAGAACTCATCAAGGTTTGAGACTTGAGATTTTCGAAGCCCGAAGAGCCAAAAAACTGAAGTGAAATCTCAGTTGTTCGATCATACGAAGCAGACATGAGCCGTCATATCGTCCGAAGTGAACCACAGGTGTCGGATCGATCAAGAAAATATGAGTCATCAAATATCATGAGCTCCGAAGGAAGCAGGTTTGAAACTTGAGATTCCCGAAGCGTGAAGATCCAGAGAGATGAAGCGAATTCAGACCGTTAGATTTAGAAGGGTATGTGTCGATGGGTCGTGAGATATAGAGGAAGGTGAAGGTAAAGCGTTGAACCACCCAAAGCCCGAAGAATCGAATAGATGAGAGTTGTCGATCTGTAAGGGGACACTTGTCAGCAGATTGCGAGCTCTGGGAAAATCGTAGTGGGGTTTCAGTTTGAAAACTGATATTGTCGAATTCTGAAGACCCGAAGTGAATCTGGATCGTCAGATCTAGAGGAAACATGGCATATATCTGTGAGCTTCGGGTAAATACCCAAAGTATCTCTTGATTTCCAGATCATTAAAGACGTGGCGTAAATCCAAAATCTCTGGGTGAAGACCCAAAGTAATCCTCGATCGTCAGATCAAGAGGACAAGTGTCAGGGGATTAAAGTCTTCAAATAAAATCCAGTGGGGAGAAAGGGTGAAGTTTGAGATTTGAAATATCTGGAGTCCAGAGACCTGAAGGAGATCTCGACCATTGATCGAGAGAGGTTCATAGAACCATTGATCTAGGTTGAAAGGTCAAACACCTGAAGCAAGAGCCAGACCGTTGATTGAGTAGGATAGGTGTCCGCAGATCGTCAGCTCTGGGAGATCGAAGTACGAAAGAAAGCAGGGGTTGAGACTTCAAAACCCCGAAGTCCAGAAACCCGTAGAAATCACAGCTGTTGATCGAAGGGGACATGTGTTAGTAGATCTTCCACTCTGAAAGATTTCTCTGCAAAGGAAACCAAGCTTTGAGATTCGAGAACTCCAAAGTCCAGAATTCCGAATCGACCATAGTCGTCGATCTAGGAGAAGGATATCCCAACTGTTGATTCCAAGAAATAGATCTCGGTTGTCCGTTTGAAAGCGTCATCAAGATCGTGAGATCAATGATCATCTTGCATTTCAGGGACAGGAAGTGCTCAACCTTTATGATATTGAGGGTGAGCCACAATCGAGACCACGGTTTTAAGGAAAAGAGATGTGGAGGCCCAGGGTGAATTACGGAGTGAAAAATGGTTTGACCCGAAACCACTCTTGAGTGTGCCCGCAATCACACATAGGTGTGATTTCATCGCCCAAGGTCACATATGAGGAGGGGCCGAGAGAAAAGGTGCTAACACCATGATGCAGGAGCATCGTCAACAACAAGCAAGCGCAGAGGTGAAAGACAGCTGGGACAAGCGCCAACACATTTTAGCACATTGCAAAAGTGTTTTGAAATAATGTGTGGATATTAATGAAATAATTAAGAGGAGGCGCACTTGTAGATTGTAAACAGATCATGAGCGATTCGTTCTCATCTGTAGTAAGTGGAGGCATTTATTGTAGTTAATGCAAGTAGGTAGCTTTGAATTTCATATTAGACATTTTTAGGAGCCGGAGGGAAAACAGATATAGACACCCTCACTTGTATCATTGTAACAATTATCATCGATCGAAGAGAGCATAGGAGAGAAGAAGCAGAGAGTTGTGTAGAGTAAAACCCATGTATAGAGGTTTTGTATTAATACAAAGATCTTTAGTTCAAACTCATGGTGTTCAATTGCTTTCTGCATGTATATGATGATTGATATATGCTTGTTTACTCTCTGTTATGCATTTTCTTTGATGCTATGTATGTATGATTTCTTGTTAAATGTATGAAATATGAGAGAGGAAGAGTAAGGAATGAGTTTCAATTGTTTCTTTATCTGAGCAAGAGTTCCTGCAAGGAGTGCAGTGAAGTCGTCCGCAAGGAGTGCATTGACAAGAGTTTAGATTTCATCTCTGAAAATCTCAAGAGAGGTAACGTTGTTCTCATTCCCTGCAGACGTGCAGGTGGAGCACAGAAGCTGTGCAAGGTGTGCGCAGGCTGGTTGAAAGTTATAACTTATCAAGCCAGGGAAGAATTGAAAGACTGTTGTTGCAGAGGGTTGCACAGAGTCTAAGAATTCAAATACTTGGAAGTATTTGAAGGGTTTCCATAAGGAGTGCGTGCAGGAGTCTTTCTGAAGACTTGGGTTCGTGGTACAAGCTCGGAAGGGTTAGTGCCTTGGAAGCGTTCAAGAGGAGACGTAGAAAAGTTTTTTTGCAGGTGGATAAGTTTCGAGAAGGAATAACTTGTTCAACTTGTAGGAGTTGTCAAGGAAGGAATCAGACGGTCGAACTTCTCCGTGGAGAATTCGCGAAGTTTCGATAACCGTCAGATCTTACAGAGGAGCAAGGAGGGTTACTGTGAGTATTTTTCTAAGTTTAAACTTAGGATAAATAGGGATATAGGATCCAAGTGACGAAGGCCATTGGATTGCTCGTGAACACGCATTTCAGAGATCGGAGGTTTGAAGGGACAGATAAATCCGTGTCAAAAATAGAAGATAGTGGAGAGTGGACAGGTGGCTTACTTGTTGACATGGAGGTCAGACCTTTGTTGACCATTTCGGGGTTTCGTGAGTTGGAGGATCGAAAACCTTGCAGCAAGATTCACGAAATCGCGAAGTGCGAAGTCCCAAAGGGGCAAAAAGTTCCTTTGTGGGCCAGTTATTGGTGAAGCATGTTGGAACTCGGCATTTCAACATTTCGGAGGACAGGAAATTGAGACTTTTGCTCCGAGATTCCTGAAATTGTGAAATGCGATACTGTCGTGGGAGAGGATGCGACAAGCGTTTTAGCGCATCGGAAATTTGGGTTTCGGCATTTGGAAGGTCGAGACACTCGGAAAGAGAAGTAGCGAAGTCGTGAACTCCAAAGTTCCGAAATCATGAAGAAGTATGACCGCATTGTTTGGTCAGAGGGAGGTATGAATTGATGCTTCGTGTTTGATCACGCGAGTTCAATTCATAAGGACCTCTGGAGAAGCACCATTGTATGTGTGTGGTATTCCCCGAAGTGGAATCAAAGAGTCCATAGAGACTCAAGGGCGGGAATTAGAACAATCATGTAGCGGACCTTGACCCGAGGGTTAGGGCTCTGCGTCAGTCTTGGTATCAGAGCACATAAAGGTTTCTTTGTTTTCTGTAGCAGGGAAAAGAGGAATTTTACAGGCATGTCGCTGAGGAGAAGAGACATAAAAACACCCGATCCACTAGAGGAGAGGTAAATTCCAAGAAGAAGGGGAAGGAAGATGCCTGATCTAGTCATAGAAAGAGAGATGCGTGACCTATGTGACAAACTCGAGGACATGGATACGGCACAGAGGCACACAGCCGGTGTTGGAGATGTCAGTGAATCTAAAAGTGAAGATGAAGATGGACATGACAGAGAAGAAGTTGCAGCAGAGGATGCAGCAAATGAACTCCTACTCAGAGCTGTTGCAAGGATGGGTTCTAGAGAAAAAATGGACATTCCAATATATGAGGAAAACCTAGATGTTGAGGAGCTTCTAGACTGGATTAGAGCTCTGGACACATATTTTGACTATGAAGATGTCGAGGAAGACAAGAAAGTTAAGCATGCTGTCACAAGACTTAAAGGACATGCAACATTGTGGTGGGATGAACTACAAGATGACAGATGTTGCAAAGGCAAGCAGAAAATCAAGAGTTTGGATAGGATGATCGCAAAGATGAAGGCGAAATTCATTCCTATGGATTACCATATTACTCTATTTCGGAGAATGCAAAATTTGAGACAGAATTTTATGTCAGTGACAGAGTACACTGAAGAGTTCTATAGGTTGAACATCAGAGCAAGTCATCAGGAAAGAAATGATGAAAAGGTTGCTAGGTACATGAATGGTCTGAGATATGACATTCAAGACGAGATGAGCATGATGACTATCCGAACGGTGGAAGATGCTTATCAGATGGCTCTGAAAGCTGAAGAGAAGTTGAGTCGAAATCAGGTTCATAGAGGCTGAGGCAGAAGTCAAGCCAGAGTCAAAGCAGTTGCCCGGGATAGGAATCAGAAGCCTAAGGAGGAATGGAAGAAACCTCAAAATCAGACTGAGAGAGGTGGAAGTTCACAAAGAGGTCAGTATGCTGATGGAAATACTTTTCCTCGAACCAGAGGAAGAGGAAGAGAAAGAGGCAGTGAAATAAAATGTTTCACTTACAGAAAGAATGGGCATAAGTCTTATGAATGTCCAGATAAGAGGAAAGAAGGTGGTGAGACTCACATTGCCAAAGCACAAATATGGAATGTGGAGGCAGAGGATGTTGAAGGAGGAAGATCGTTGATGATGCAGAAGTTTCTCTTAACACCAGAGAAGGAGGCGACGAATCCAGCGCAAAGAAACAGACTTTCTCGAACAACTTGCAAGACCAAAGACAGGGTATGAAAGGTCATCATGGACAATGGTAGCACATACAATATCATTTCTACAGAGATGGTAGAAAAGATGGAGCTGGAGACAATTGAAAATCCAAGTCCATACAGAGTTTCATGGCTACAAAAAGGACACCAGGTAAATGTCACTAAACAATGTTTAGTTGAATTTAAAATAGGAGGATATAAAGATGAAATACTGTGTGATGTCATTCCCATGGATGTTTGTCATATATTGCTGGGTAGACCATGGTAATATGACAGGAACGTGATTCATGATGGGAGAATGAACACATACACCCTAGAAAAGAATGGGCAGACTCACATGTTACCTTCGATTAAGGAAAAGGAGGCAAAGCCAGAAGTAAGCAACACTGTACTTCTCATGAGTGTGAAGGAGATTCTTACAAAGATTAAGAAGAGAGAAGATACACAATTCATTGTGGTGAGAAAGCCTAGAATTGTTTTAACCATTACAAGAGTGGATGATTTACCGGAAGAGATCCAAAAGTTGCTGGAAGAGTTTTCTGACATAGTAGTGGACGAACTACTTCGTTCGTTTCCACCGACTAGAAGTGTGAATCATCACATTGATCTCATACCTGGAGCTAGTTTACCAAACAAAGCAACGTATAGATTGACGTCGTGGGAGAATGAAGAGGTCAAAAGGAAAGTCCAGGATTTGATGGACAAGGTATTAGTAAGAGAAAGTTTGAGTCCATGTGTTGTTCCGACAGTGCTTAGCCCAAAGAAAGATGGAGGTTAGAGGATGTGTACGGACTCAAGAGAAATTAACAAGATAACCATCAAGTATAGATTTCCATTGCCAAGGATGGATGATTTGATGGATTGCTTGAGTGGAGCAAGATTTTTTTCAAAGATTGATTTGAAAAGTGGTTATCCTGAAATTCATATGAGAGAAGGAGATGAATGGAAGACAACATTCAAGACTAACGAAGGGTTGTATGAATGGATTCTTATGTCATTTGGCTTAACAAATGCGCCAAGTACCTTCATGAGATTGATGAATGAAGTCCTGAAGGATTTCATCGGAAAAATTTTCATTGTGTATCTTGATGACATACTGATTTTTCAGTAAAACAGAAGCAGAGCATCTGAAAGATTTGGCTACAGTGATGAAGAGGTTACAACAAGAGAAGTTGTTGATAAATGTGAAGAAATCCTCATTCATGAAGACAGAGCTCATTTATTTGGGGTTTGTTATTTCTGCGGATAAGTTGAGGATGGATCCGGATAAAGTGGAAGTGAGCAAGAATTGGCCATCGCCGAAGAGTATATTTGAAGTACGAAGCTTTCATGGATTGGCTAGTTTCTATTGAAAATTCATCAGGAATTTTAGTGGAATTAGCGCATCGATGATGGACACAGTGAAGAAAAGACATAAATCTTTTCACTAGACGGAAGAAGCAGAGAAAAGCTTCAATTTGTTGAAGAAGAAAATTACAAAACAACCAATTTTGGTGTTGCCTGATTTCAAGAAGACATTTTAGGTAAAATGTGATGTAAAATGTGATGCAAGTGGATTTGCAATAGGGGCAGTCTTGAGTCAAAAAGACAAGTTGATCGCATACCTCAGTGATAAGCTGAATGAAACCAAAATGAAGTACTCCACGTATGATAAAGAATTCTATGCAATTATCCAGGCATTGAAGAAATGGAGACATTACTTAATCCCCAAGGAGTTTGTCTTGTATAGTGACAATAATGTTTTGAAATTTGTGACTCAACAGGAGAAGTTGAATCAAAGACATGTTAAATGGGTTGAATATATGAAAAATTTCACTTTTGTAATTAAACATATTTCTGGAACTGCTAACAAGGTTGTTGATGCTTTGAGCAAGAAGTGTTTAATTTTGCAGGAGTTCAGAGTCAAAACATTGGGTTTTGAGGATCTCGGGAACATGTACAGAGATGATCCAGACTTCAAAGAGGCGTATGAAGCAGCTGAGAATCCAGTTCTCAGGAACAGAAGTCAATGGACAAAATACATGATCCAAGAAGGATTGTTGTTTAAAGGTAATCAACTTTGTATTCCAAAGTGCTCCATGAGGGAGAATTTGTTGAAGGAGAAACATAATGGAGGATTGGCCGGACATTTCAGTCATGACAAGATGTTCTCAAAGTTAAACGAGTCATATTTTTGGCCGAGGATGAGGACTGACATCAAAATATTTGTGGACAGATGCAGAATTTTCCAGCATTCAAAAGGAAAGAGGTAGAACGTAGGCTTATATCAACCATTTCCCATACCAGAGAGACCATGGGATGCAGTAAGCAAGGACTTCATATTGGGGCTACCAAGAACACAAAGAGGGTTTGACTCTATCTTTGTAGTGGTGGATAGATTTTCGAAAATGGCACATTTTATACCATGTCAGAAAACCAGTGACGCAACTCACATTGCGATTTTTTTTTCAAAGAAGTCATTCAACTTCACGGCTTACCAAGGAGCATAGTTTCGGATCGAGACACCAAGTTCGTGGGACACTTCTAGAGAACCTTATGGAAAAAGTTGGGAACAAACTTTTCATTCAGTTCAACTTATCATCCTCATACGGATGGATAGATAGAAGCTGTGAACATGAGTTTGGGAGACTTGCTGAGGAGTTTGGTGACTGAACACCATAGATAGTGGGACAACATTCTGCCATAAGCGGAATTTTCCTATAATGATTCAGCCAACAGAAGCACAGGGTAGAGTCCATTCCAAATTGTTTATGGGATGCAACCAAGAGGAGTTTATGAATTAAGAGATTCAGAACAGACTGTGACTAGGAGTGCTAGTGCAGAAGATTTTGTAGAAGCAATGAAGGAACTTCACAACCAGGTGAAGGAGTGATTACAGAAATCGAGCCAGGAGTATAAGCACAGAGCAGATCAACACAGGTGACCACTTTAGTTCAAAGTTGGTGATTTGATTCTTGCACACTTAAGGAAGGAAAGGTTCCCAAGGGGGACATATAATAAATTGAAAATGAAGAAAATTGGATCGTGTTGAATCATAAGGAAATTTGTGGCAAATGCTTATGAGATTGAATTACCCAAGGGGATCGAAATTTCACTGATATTCAATGTCTCATATTTGTACCCATACAAAGAGGGAGAAGACAGTGAACAACCAGAGGTTCAGTGGACTAAACAAATGCTTGTAGCTGAAAATCCACAGATGGAGAAAATACTAGACAAGAGAGTCAGTAAGAGGACCAGGAGAAAATAATATTTTGAATACTTAGTCAAGTGGAAGGAACATCAAGTTGAAGATGCCAGCTGGGAGAATGAAGCAGAAATTCAAAAGCATGGACAGACCGTGCAAGAGCTCATGGAAAGGAGCCCATGAAAATTTTCAAGCGAGGGAGTATGATGTAGGATCATCGTCAACAGCAAGCAAGCGCGGAGGCTGAAGACAGAGGGGACAAGCACCAACGCATTTCAACACGTTGCAAAAGTGTTTTGAGATGTTTTGAAATAATGTGTGGATATTAATGAAATAATTAAGAGGAGGCGCACTTGTAGATTATAAACAGATCATGAGCGATTCACTCTCATCTGTAGTAGGTGGAGGCGTTTATTGTAGTTAATGCAAGTAGGTATCTTTGAATGTCAGATTAGACAGTTTTAGGAGACGAAGGGAAAATGGATATAGACACCCTCACTTGTATCATTGTAACAATTATCATCGATCGAAGAGAGCATAGGAGAGCAGAAGCAGAGAGCTGTGTAGAGTAAAACCCATGTATAGAGGTTCTGGATTAATACAAAGATCTTTAGTTCAAACTCATTGTGTTCAATTGCTTTCCATGTGTATATGTTGATTGATATATGATTTTTTACTCTCTGTTATGCATTTTCTTTGATGTTGTGTATGTATCATTTCTTGTTAAATGTCTGAAATCTAAGAGAGGAAGAGTAAGGAATGAGTTTCAATTGTTTCTCTATCTAAGAAAGAGTTCCTGCAAGGAGTGCATTGACAAGAGTTCAGAGTTCATCTCTGAAAATCTCAAGAGAGGTAACGTTGTTCTCATTCCCCACAGACATGCAGGTGGAGCACAGAAGTTGTGCAAGGTGTGCGCAGGCTGGTTGAAAGTTAGAACTTATCAACCCAGGGAAGAATTAAAAGACTGTTGTTACAGAGGGTTGCGCAGAGTCTAAGAATTCAAATACTTGGAAGTATTTGAAGGGTTGCCGCAAGGAGTGCGTGCAAGAGTCTTTCTGAAGACTCGGGTTCATGGTATAAGCTCAGAAGGGTTAGTGCCTTGGAAGTGTTCAAGAGGAGACGTAGAAAAAAATTTTTTGCAGGTGGATAAGTTTCGAGAAGGAATAACTTGTTCAACTTGTAGGAGTTGTCAAGGAAGAAATCGGACGGTCGGAATTCTTCGTGGAGAATTCGCAAAGTTCCGAGAACCGTCAGATCTTGCAGAGGAGCAAGGAGGGTTACTGTGAGTATTTTTCTAAGTTTAAACTCAGGAGAAATAGGGCCATAGGATCCAAGCGATGAAGGTCGTTGGATTGCTCGTGAACACTCATTTTGAAGATCGGAGGTTTGAAGGGACAGAGAAATCCGTGTCAAAAATAGAAGACAGTGGAGAGTGGATAGGTGGCTTACTTGTCGACACGGAGGTCAGACCTTTGTTGACCATTTCGGGGTTTCGTGAGTTGGAGGACCGAAAACCTTGCAGCAAGATTCGCTAAATAGTGAAGTGAGAAGTCCCGAAGGGGAGAAAAGTTCTGTTTTGGGCCAGCTATGGGTGAAGCGTGTCGAAACTTGACATTTCATCATTTCGAAGGACAGGAGATTGAGACTTTTTCTCCGAGATTTCCGAAATTGCGAAACGCGATACTGTCGTGGGAGAGGAAGCAACAAGCATTTCGGCGCATCAGAAATTCGGGTTTCGGCAATTGGAAGGTCGAGACACTCGGAAAGAGAAGTAGTGAAGTCACGAACTCCAAAGTTCTGAAATCATGAAGAAGTATGACTGCATTTTTTGGTCATAGGGAGGTATGAATTGATGCTTCGTGTTTGATTGAGGGAGTTCAATTCATAAGTACCTGTGGAGAAGCACCATTGTATGTTCGTGGGATTCGCCGAAGTGGAATCAAAGAGTCCATAGAGACTCAAGGGAGGGAATTAGAACGATCCTGTAGTGGACATTGACCCGAGGGTTGGGGCTCTGCGTCACGCTAACTCTGAGATTTGGTAGAATGCGAAAGGGAAGGTCACGGGTATCGTGAAGCCTGTGTAGGGAGCCGAGAGGACTTGTGTTTAACACAGAGCGAGACCAGCAAGGTTTTTAAAGAATTGTTCGACTCCAGAATCAGATATCTTGACCAGGAGGTCGCGCAACCCTTAGGGGAGAAGGGGGTCTACATCAATCTTACTCTCCTATGGAAGCTCTAGCTCATAAGAAACCTTTCCTCCTTGATGCATGATTCTGTAAGGGCCATAAAACTTGGACTTGAGCTTCTTGGCCCCACTCTTCTTCAGAAATGACTGTCTGTAAGGTTGGAGTCTCAAGTAAACCAAATCCCCAACCTCAAATTTGCGCTCTATCCTGTGCCTACTCGCACTCATCTTCTATCGGTTTTGTGCCATCTGTAGGTTCTCTTTTAGCAACTTGAGAATCTCCTGACTCGTTATGATCCAATCCTTGGTCTTGGGAGATCTTCTCTCCTCGAAAACCAATCCTACCAAAGTGGGAGCATCATATCTGTACAAATATCGGAAGGGTGTCATACCAATGGATATGTGGAAAGTGTTGTAGAAATTCTCTCCTAAATGTAGCCACTTGACCCATGTTCTCTACTGTCCACCTACATAGTTCCTCCAATATCCTTCAACCCACTTGTTGACAATCTCAGTCTGCCCATATCTCTGAGGGTGATAGCTAGTGTTGGGTCTCAGCTCTGTCCCCACCAAATGAAACAACTCTCTCTAGAATGTCCCCATGAACTGACTGTTCCTGTCACTGACAATGTTCCTCATTAACCCATGAAGTCTGAAGACCTCCTTGAAGAATAGCTCAACTACCTAAATTGCATTGTACTCTGTCGGTATGGCATAGAAGTGAGAAAAATTGGTCAATCTATTGACTACTACATAGATACAGTCCTTACCCTATACCTTGGGTAGGCTTGTGATGAAGTCCATCGATATACTCTCCCATTTCTGCTCTGGAATGGCGAGTGGCTGAAGTAGCCTTGCTGGAAGAGCATGCTCTAACTTGTTCTGTTGGAAAGTCACACACTCATTGACGTGTCTCATAATGTCATGTTTGAGGCCCTTCCATGAGAACCTCTCCCTGATGTGTCTGTAGGTTTTGAAAAACCCCTGATGGCCTGCTAGTGGTGAATCATGAACTATTGTGAGGATCTTCTTGAGCCCTGATTCTAGCACCAAGTAGACTCTGTCCTTGTAGAATATGACATCGTCAATGACCCTATACATGTCATCCTGTATCTTCCCATCCATAACCTCACAAGCAAACTTGTTCTTTGAATATTCCACTAACAAGTGGGATTTCCAATCTACTAAAATATCCACCAAAGAACATGTCACAGGTCTCCTCGATAGTGCATCAACCACAATTTTATTCTTCCCCTTGGCATACTCTATGTCGAAGTCTAATGCCTATACCTTCATTTCCCATTTATGTTGGCACTCACTGAGGTCCTTCTGCTCAAGGAAATACTTCAAGCTGTTGTGATCTGTCTTGACCACGAATTTTCTGCCCACCAAATATTGTTTGAATTTGGTCAAGGCATGCATGATTGCCAACATTTCCTTATCATAAATGGAGTACAACCTCTCAGGATGACTGAGCTTCCTGCTCTCGAATACAATGGGGTGTCCTCCTTTCATCAAAACTGCCCCGATACCCTCATCGGATGTGTCAAACTCTAGTACAAATGGAAAGGTGAAGTCTGGTAATGCCAACACTAGACAAGTTCCCATGACTTCCTTCATGTGATCAAAGGCTTTACGTGACTCCTCGGTCTAGATGAAATCCCCATTCTTGGTAATATCCGTCAACGGTGGTCCAAGATGAGAAAAAAACTGAACAAACTACCTTTAATAGCTGAACAACCCGAAGAAACTCCTCAACTCTATCAGGTTCCTGGGCATTGGCCAATTCAAAATGGCCCTGATCTTCTCCTGGTGCACCTGTACCCCCTATGCACTGATGATGTGGCCCAAGTAAAGTATCTATGTCATATAAAACTCACACTTGGACTCTTTGGCATATAATGATTGTGCCTCCATGATGCCCAATACCTCATCCAGGTGCCTCATATGCTCCTTCCATGTCTTTCTATAGACCAAGATGTCGTCGAGGAAAACCAATACTGATTTCCTCAACTGATCCTTGAATATTTGGTTCATGCAAGACTGGAATGTAGTGGGTGCATTGGTTAGCCCAAATGGCATAACCAGGAACTCGAAATGTCCAAAGTGACATTGAAATGTCACCTTCTCTATGTCCTTCTCTCAGATGTTGATCTGATGATACCTAGAGTGTAGAGCAATCTTTGAGAAGAAAATTGCCCCATGCAGTTCATCCATCAATTCATCAATGCACGAGATAGGATATTGGTTCTTGATGTTTTTCTAGTTCAAGGTCCGTTAATCAATGCACATCCTCATGGTGCCATGCTTCTTCAGAACTAAGACAACTTGAGGCAGGAGCATTGTAAGCAACCATCCAAGCAAGCAACGTAAAAGGCGAAACACAGCTAGAAAAGCACCAGCGCACGTTTTTGAAATGTTTTGAAAAATTAATGAAGCGGATATTAATGTGATAGCTGGGGGAAGCGTACTTGCATTTATATATTAGATGTTGTAAATAGATCTTGAGCATTGCTCTCATATGTAGAATGTAAAGGCATTTATACGTAATTAATGAAAGTAGGTAGATTTAAATTCATAGATTAGACAGTTTAGAGAGTAGGAGGGAAAATGGATATAGACACCCTCACCCTTGTATCATTGTAACATTATGATCATTCTGAATTCATAAGCTATAGAGTTTTAACAGAGAGTTGTAGAGAAGAACCCATGTACTTAATCACTTGAGTTAATATATGAAGCTTTGACTCAATTTTCATGGTGTTGTGATGCTTACTGCTTACATTTGTTGAATGGCATGTTTACAGTTGCTTTGTTTCTCTGTATGCATTTGTTTCAATGTTGTGTTATGTGTATGATTTCATGTTGAGTGTATGAAGTCAGAGAGAGGAGAAGAATGAGTTTCAATTGTTTCTCTTCCTGAGAATTCCTGCAAGGAGTGTAGCAAACGTCCGCAAGGTGTGCATTGACGAGGGTCTAAGTTTTATCTCAGAAACCTCAGGAGAGATATCGTTGTTCTCATACCAGCTAAAGTGCAGGTGAAGCACAAAGCCGTGCAAGGTGTGCATAGGCCAATTGAAGCCTTGTATTTTATAAATCCAGAAGGAAGGTTGAAGGACCACTGTTGCAAAGAGTGCACAGTGTCGGAGACTCAAATAACCAGAGGTTATTTGAAGATTTTCCACAAGGAGTGCGAGCAGGGATCCTTTTGGGAAGCTTGAGTTTACAAGTGAAATCTTAGGAAGGTTAACACCTTTGGAGTGCTCAAAGGGAGACGGGGGATGCAATCATCTCATAGAAGTTAAGTTCAGAAGGGAGAACGTCGAGTAATTTGGACATAAGTCATTGAGGAGTACATCTGGTGGTCAAAATTATCTGTGGAGAACTCACGAAGTCGCGAGGACCGTAGGATCCATAGGAGCTACAAGGTGGTTAGGAGTTGGATGAATCCACCACCCTATCATCAAGAACCAACGTGGACCGTTGATCATGGTCTGTCTAAGCCATCAGATCATTTTGGGAATTCGAGATACGTAAGTTCAAAGTGCAGACCAAAATCCTTGGTCACTCTAAAACCCAAATCATGAAAAGGATTGGTAAGGGTGAAATTTCAGTATTTTGGGGTTCGTCATACCAGAAATCTCAATGAAAAGGAATCGGGACCTTAGCATTGAAAATCCCAATGTCGCGAAACGCAACGTGCCTTTGGTGTCAAACATCGGCATTTCGGCATATCGGGATTCGAAATTTCGGAACCTCTGATGACAAGGAGTCGGGATGCTTTGCACTGAAAACCCCAAATTTGTGAAATGCGAAGTGTCTTTGGAATGGAATCCCGACATTTTGGCATTTCGGGGTCCGGGAAGTAGAGGAGATAAGTGATTTTTGGAACCGAGAGTTTCAAACCCCCGGAACACGAAATCTCGAAAAAGGGTCTCTATTTCAGAATTTGGGGAATCATAAGGCAAGAGGAACGATTGTTGGTTCATTCACTCAAGTCCCGAAAATATGAATTTAGTGGCAACATGTGGTGTGCATTGGAGTGGTCAACCATCATTTACAATTCGCATTTCGGCATTTGTCAAGAGCTGTGGAAATACATCGGGACTCTCCAACTCCTGAAACTCGAAGTCCTTTGTGGCATAAACAAAGGGTTTGGTTAACCCTTGGCATGTTTTTAGTGAATATCCAGTGCGGATCTCGGCCTGAGGGTAGGGGGTCTGCGTCACAGCTAAAGAGGCGAATGGGCTGTTGCTCGGTATGATGTGTCCCATCGCTAGAAATTCCTTGATTTCTTTCTCTATCTCATCCTTGAACCTCCTAGGATGATGATATGGGGGTTTGATCATAGGTTTTTACCCCTCCTCCAACTCAATGGTGTGCTCAAACCCCCTGTCAGGTGGTCTCCCTGGTGGAACCAACCCAAAAAATTTATGATGTCATCCCAACAAGTTCCTGATCTCTGTATGATACTGTTGTTGACCCTCAGAATCCTTCCATGTAGTGATCAAGAACTTTGTGGCATATGCTACCTCCCCATGTCTGAATATCCTTTCCATCCTCTTGGTTGAAATTCTCTTGGATGCTCCTGTCAACATACCTCTCAGAACAACCTTCTTCCTGTCACGGTCTCTAAACCCCATCTCAAAGGTTTGGTAATTGGTGGTGATTTTTCCCAAGGTGATCATCCACTGGACTCCCAACACCACATCTATGTCAAATAGGTCAACCACATAAAATGTGTCTCTCACTGTTTAGTTTCCTAACTTTATCTCCAAGTCTAGAACTCTGTATAAACACTCCACTGTGTGGCCATCTGCTACTGCAACATCAAACCCCTCAAAATCCTCTATCTGAAGTGCCCGTCTCGATACCAATGAAGCATCAATGAAGTTGTGGGTGGCCCCACCATTTATTAGGGTGATTTATCATTGCCCCTGAATAGTCCCTCTGATCCAGAGGGTATCATACCTGGGAACACCAGAAAGGGTCGCTATGACTCCTCCCTTTGCTGGTTTCCATCTGTTAGCCTTCTCAGGTGGTTGCGGAACTAACAGAGGGTGGGCTCCTGCCAGTGTCGGTGGTCTATGGGGGGGATTCTCCTCTACCTATGCTCACTCCTCCTCTAAGATAGTGTATCCACTGTCCTTATCCTCCTCCTCTCTGTCCACATTGTCTGCTGCCACCTCAATATAGTGAATCTCTCCCTTGTCCATGCACCTATGGCATGGGACCCAAGGGTCTCTGCAGTTGAAGAAAATCTTCTTCCTCATAATCTATCACCTCGTCTCGTCATCCAACTTATCCTTTCCCTTCCATTCTCTTTGGAATGGCTTCTTGTCTTGATCCTTATGGGGTATGAAGGGTTTGGAAAAGGGTTTAGTATTTGGCACTGAGTCTGCCAAATATCGAGTGCATAGGATGGAATCCTGCAAGGTGTGAGGCATGTATGCCTTTACCCATCCTCTCAAAGGCTCTGTGAGTCCCTCTATGAATAGCATGATCATATTGGGCTCTAATATATCTGTCACTGCCATGACTACCCACTGAAACTCCATGATGAACGCCTTTGTTGTGCCAATTTGTCTCAACTAGGCTAGATCCCTGAAGTGGATCTCGGCATCCCTCTTGTCAAACCTGTCCATGAGTCTCTCTATGAACTCCCTATAAAAGGTGATGTGACTGTGACCCAATGTCACCAATCCATGATGCCACCACTCATGTGCCTCACCCTCCACGTGTAAGGTAGCGAAATTGATGGCCTCTGTCTATGGTTGAGCTTGTAGTATGTGTCTAGCTTCTGTACCCAAGATCTGGTGGTGCATTTGGATGATCTATCAAAAGATGGTATTGTGAGTTTACCAACTTTCCATATGAAATCACTATTATGCCCCTGTTGTTGCTGTGATCCTCCTCTCTGTGGCTCTTTGGGAAGGTTCCTGAGTCTGAGTCCACAATACTTGACTAGGGTCATATCCTGATGGAAGTTATGGCCCAATGCTGCATACTCCCTCTTGTACTCTGCAATGTCCTCTGCATGAGTAAGCGGCCTCTGTGCTATCGACAGTTGTGCTGCTACTGGTGGTGCCCTCTGGAAACTGGGAAACAAAGGTATGGGAATCCTACTCAAAGAGGTGTATGTGTGAGTAGGATACTGGGGTCTACTTCCTGCCCCCGAGTTCCCCTGTGCTGTATTTGGGGCTTGTGTGCCCGAGGTGCCCACTATAGCCAGTATATCAGCCACTTGTGCCAAGGACTGAGTCATGGCCCGCTGACTAGCTAACATATCGTTGATAACCTGCATGAAGGCTACCTCTGTCTCCATAGGAACCTTACCACTTCCCTCTGGTCACTCATATATGTCTCCTAGATTCCTCTCTGCCTCGCGCTCAACCTCATGCTTTTCCCTTTTCTCTGCTTCCCTGTGCACCTCTTCCTCTTCCTCTAAGCTAGGAGGGAAAGGAGTAAATTCAGGCCTAGGCCTTCTTTCCTTGCGCCTATTGTAAGTGACATATTCATCACCTCTATGGGTCTTCTACTGCACTCATTGTCTTTAGTCACAAGCTAGCAGGACTAAAGCTTTGATACCACTGTAATGTTACTGACTTGGCTAGTCTATGAAATGTTTCTAATGTATGTGTAGGATTAATGGTTTACAACATATAAACGATCATACAAATAACAAATGCGACAAAAGACTGCAAAGTTTATATTATGATATCTCTGTGGAGTAAAAATGTTGAATGCGGATGAATAAAATGAATAACTCGACTAGATCAAATGACAAAAGGATCTTAGCCGGAATACAATAAGAAAACTAAATGATAATACCTGATAATAGATGAGCATTGCGGGATCGATGGATAATCTGGAATTGTGGCATCTCGCACGGTAATTGTTGAAAGTCCGAAAAGTTATCCCTGGTGGATAAACCTCTCGGAATGGCCTAGAAACTATCCCAAATGGTGTTCCCTTCTCTAGCTCTTAGTTCTGGTGACTGAATGACCCCTCTCCTGGTTTGTCTAGACCCCGAATGGATCCCCATGGGGGAATACGCCCCTCTCTCACTAGAAAACTGCACCCTAGTGATTCCACCATTGGAATCGGCTAAGATATGTCTTGAAATGACCACCTTGGCCTAATGGGAAATGGGTCGAAAGGGTTTCCCTGGATCTGATCTGATGACCGCTCGGGAACCTCGAATGTGTCTACCAAAAGTGTCGCACTCACACGTATGGAAAATTCTCCCCAGATGATTCCTCCGTAGAAATTTGATGAGTAACTAGGAAAAATGTGTGCCTTTCCTTCCTTTCAACTAGGTCAGAGGGGAATCTATGAACTCTCCTTGGATGGGACAAGTTGACCCACTGAACCTCCTCAGAATATGTGCCCTCACCCTGGATAAGTGTGCCCTTGCTGCTGGACCCTATGTAACTTCTACTGAATAATGATGGAATACCTGGGTGATCTTCCCGGTGACTAGGGTGTGTCTCTCAACATCGAAATCTACCAACTGGTGTCTTCCTCCTGGAATCCATTGAACTATCTCTCTTGACATGCGCCTCTTTCCTCAATGACAAGTCAAAATCTGCATAATGTTGAATTAGGTTGTTGAACCTTCTCTTATAGCTTTTCTAAACCCTAATTCACTACTAAAACCCTAATTCATTGCTGAAAGCCTAATTCACTATTGACTTCTAATTTTATCTTGTTTGTTCTATTTTTAGCTCATATTGGCTTAAAAGTGCTTTTAACCACTTTTAGTTCAATGTCACTTTCCGAACATAACACCTTTGATTGGAGTGACCTCTAGTAACCCCGTTTACCCCTTTTCTAGATCTGGCTATAGTCTAACGGGGCGGTTTAGACCATTAAGCCTCCTCTTTGGAGATCCTATTTGGAAAGGGACATTACATCATCCTCCACTGATATCTAGACAATAAGATATTTTTAGTATGGAATTGGTGCCTAAGAGAAAATTGTACTAGCTCAAGAATAACTTTAATAGGCCATAGAACAACTATTGATGTATGGGGAAAATCATTAATACATTGTTTCATTTATTTACTATGGGATAAAAATAAGATAATATGAACCATGAACATTGTGAAGAGAAACATGAAGATGTAGAACATTTCTTGGAGATGTATACAAAACTTATGTCAGTCTTTGTGATTATAACCTATGTAATATAGTGAGAGATATCAATGATATCGATATAATATCATGCATAAAATATATAGAAACCTAAATGAAAGAAGGATCCATGTTATAAATATTATTATGAATAACAATATTTAGTATTTAGAAACCAAGGACATAAACTGCTTGACACTTGGTAACCTTTCAATATGTATATTTTCCCTTATATACCAAAGCAATGGAGATGGTTAAACCTTATAGGTCACAACTCCTTAACCACTGTTATATTTTAATATAAACTCAACTATCATGTGACTTTCTAACAATTGTATTGCTAATCGACAAATCTATTCAGCATAACCTTAACATTGTAAATGGCTACAATAACATTCACTTGATTTTATTACATTATAATATTTATATTATGACCTTGCAACATGTTATGCTTCAGTATTACATGCCTACAATATTGGTTGGTTTCTTCTTGTAATTAATCCATGTGCATCTTCTATTAACCATATCATCTAACCACAAAACATATGGATGCATTACCATATATTCCTCTAAATCATTGGTCTTTGACTCGATGTAATAACTATTAAAGGAATGGCTTACACACAACCATTTTCCATCCTCTAGCTAGCTACCATGGACACATAATTTCAATGATTGGCAAGTGTTCTTTAATACACCTATGTAGCAATAACACAACCTGCAGCAAGCCTTTCGGAAAATAGGCTGAAAAGGGGTGATAATGGAAGCGATAGTGTGTTCTCTTGTCATTTCTTTGCTTGGAGATGCATTTGACACTCTAATGTACACTTATTTTTGTATTTTTCTACTTTTCCAGTTATCTTGGAGATCCTTTTAGTACTCCAATTTTCCATTTTATAATTGTACTTGTTATAAATCCATTGGTCAACCTTGCATTGGTGGAAATTGATATTTAAATTATATTAATAATAGTCATTGTATGTGTGCATTCTTGCATTTCCTAAACCTATATAGTTTTGAAAATGAGGTTTTGATGCCTCTTATAGGTGCACTTGGAGGGATGGCCAATGGCATGACCACAAAACTCCTTCATTAGCTTCCTACACGGGACATGATTTTGTCCTCAAATGGTCATCTCTTTCTTTTGTCTCAGTGATTTGGACTATAATGCAATTTGCCTTATTAGCCTTGTCCCTTTTGAAGCGTATATGGACTCTTTTTCCCAAGTCCAAATTACTCTATGAACTTTGAACAACACATAAAACATTTGAATCTCATCCCTTTAAAAAACTTGTTTCTCATAACGAGAGAAACTTTTCTTTGTAAAAGATATTTCCAAATGGCTTTCTTCCAAGGGCTTGTTGTACCATTCTATGAGATATTTCCTAGTTTCCCTTTTCCTAAGTTTTTTCATTCTTTCATCCATGTTTTGGAGAGTATCATGGATTTCCTACTCGATTATGTCTACATCCACAAAAGTACACAACACATTATCAAACTAATGAATAGGCATTTTCAAAAAGCTTACTAGAAAGATTTGGTGAAATTTAACTTATGAGATAATTACAACTTTAGTTGTTCCATTAATTTTTTAACTATGAATAGCCCACATATCTTAGGGAGAGTTTGATGCACTTTCTTGTGGATGAAACTTTTATTTTGTTTGAAATACATCTAGTTAACTTTGTGGCAAGTGTACCCTTCCTCAATATGGGAATATTACATTGGAATGTAATTGGCTTACAACACTCAAGAGTCTCTTGGTTGAGAAGTTGTGATTGGGAAGAAATCAACTTCACCAAATGTCCCTAGGGATCGCTCTTGAACCCATCCAAGCAGAGGCTTTCTTATATTTGATTAGGGTTTTTCTTTGAAGATATTTTCCTCATCTGGCGACTCCATGAAGGGAAGAAGCCCTTTTCCTTGCATCTTTTGAAGACTTGTTTCTTGTAAGGTGAAGCAAGCAATATTTGATGAAGAAGTTTCTAATATGAAGGAGAAATCAACAAGTTATGTTATACATGAACATTGCCAAATAATGCAACTGCATTGATGAAAATAACTATATGATAAGCCTATTGACCGCCTCTCCAACATAGGTGGTCAAATCATGTTCCATGAATAGATGCATCATCAAATGCTTATTTTTCGAAGACTTTGGTTCTACAGGGCATTGTTTGGCCCCAACACTTCTTTTTGTAATTGGAATTTCTGCACCCCTGCGTGGGTTAATAATGTAATAGGTCTTCATGAGTCATGTCTAGGTCAGTTACCTTGGGATTGGTTCACTAGGAGAGTTCCTTTCACCGAGGGTTTTTTATCCTCAAGTTATCAATTAGGCTTTTCAGCCTTATTGATTTCCCTTGAGTTTTTCCCTCACACTTGCAATAATTCCTCCAAAGTGGTGAACGACATTCTAGTGGGTTTATCTTTTGGTAACTATTATAGGGAATCATTGTAAATGACCATGCAAGACATCTTAGAAAGTTTCACGGAATTCCGACGAGTCTAAGTTAGTTTTTTTTTAATTAATTAATTTTTAATTAAATTTCCCTAAGTTTGGAGGTTTAATTATTTAATTAATTAATTATTTTTGAGCAATAATTGTAAAAACTAGGTCCTTGGATTTTTGGTAGGGGTATTTGTGCTCAAAATAAATGGAATAGCACCCCCCCACATCCATGGACCAAGTTTCAGATCAATTGGACAACTTTTGCTATGGGTTTGTCCACCCGGAGTGTCAGTCAGTCAAAAATAGCAATTTTAATTGCTAAAGTCCAAACATGGCAAAAATGTAAAATTGTAATAACGATTTAGAAGGATGTAAAATGGTGAAAAATAGTTGGAGAGAGACTCCCTAAGAATATCCTACTCACCCAACCTTTTCCAACCTATTTCTAACCCCTTACCCCCTCACCACACCAAAAAATCACGCCCCCTAGGGGGTTTGACGTTTTTTCTAGTAAGTGGAACGTTATAACTTATGTTTGAGTGTGTGGGGGTCCTCTCTCTCATGTGGTACGCTCCTCTAGGGCCTCCATGTCACCTTTCCATCATCCCAACACCCTCTCACCCATTTACCTCACCTCCCATCCTCTCCTCATCCCAAAATTTGCGCCCTCCAAGGAGAGTTACGCCCCCCTTTGTGGAGATCCAAGGAAAAATCATTTTTTTTTATTCATTGGGGCCTCTTCCTCTCCCATGGTATGTATCCCATGAGCATCCCACTTAACTTTTGTGTGATCCCAACAATTCCCACACCATCTACACCCTAGATCTACTTCCTAAACCCTAGATGGTGCGCCCTAGCCTAGGGATTTCCTCTTTTTCTTGGTGTTGGACACTTGGAATAGATCCAAGAGGGGTGAGTTTTCCTCTCCAAGTATAAAATTAACCCTCTCCTCACTTCTTCCTTACCATATCTTGAGCTATTGTTATGCTACTTGATTTTCCACTCTCTCTCTCTCTCTCTCTATTTCATCCATTTTCATTGTTCTTCTCTTAGGGTTTTGGAGAAAGTATTTCTCTAATATCCCTTTTCTTGATGCAATAATAAAATAATATTTGGAGGATTTTGGGAATATCTACAAGTATTTGTGTTTTTACAAACATATGAGGTAAAATCGTTTCAATTTTATATAATGGTTGCATGAATGGATCTTAGGTAAAGTATTTTATTTAAGTAGATATTGCAAAGAGTAGTCTTGTGAATCTATATATGTGGTTATCTATATAGGGTGCAAGTACTTCACTTTATTAGATTAACCCTCCATATTATCCACTGTATGTATGCTATTGTGTGAGGTTTTGCAGGTTGAACTTCAAGGGTTTCATTAGGGTGCCTCTTGGAAGAGTCAATCTTCTTCTATTGCTCTTCTTCTCATTATTTATTTGCAATCCATATTTCATCTAGCATAATATGGTTGTATGGTCATCATAATACAAATTTTTCATAAAAAAAATTCAAGAAGAATTTTTCCCCAAAAAAGAATTTTTTTTCTTCATTGGTATAGTTGTGTGTAACTTTTCCAGCAAGCATAGCTTGCTGGTTTTTGCAGGTTCAGATCTGGTTGAGAGGGGTTTTGGCTACCCAAAGGCATCCACAAAACACTCAAAGATCCCCCAAGGGATTGGTAGTTATTTCTCAACCTTCTTCCTTCAATTTCTTAGTGTTTTCCTTCATTTTTTATTCCTTTTTGGCTTGCTTGTAGTGGCTCATAGTTGTGGGACAAGAAGGGTACAACCTCCTCCCACATGTGAGCCTTGGGGTAGTTAGGGTTTTGATCTGGATCTTGCATTTTTTTTCCTTTTCCTTTCTAGGACGTGAGGGTTTGTGAGATAAAAGGTATCTCTCAAACCCTAGGACGTGGGGTAGGGTTTGCTTGCTTGCTTCTTGGTTTGCTTGTTTCCCTTTTCCCTTTGCTTGCTTCTTGGTTTTCTTGTCTCTCTCTTGCTTCCTCTTCCTTGCTTGCTTGCTTGTTTCTTTCCTTTTTCAATAATCTCAATTAATAAGCAAGCTAATTAGTTTCCTACCTATTTGGGAGAGGAATACTCCAAAAGGTTAGGTTAGGGTTTTAACTTGTGGTTAATGATCTAAGTGATTAAAGTTACAATATTCTAGATCTAGATATAATAAACCTAATAACACCTTAGCTTAAGCCTATTGGGCACCTCAATCAACTTAATTAGATCTCATGCATGCTTAGTTCACTATGAATGTTTATATTTATGTTTCATTCTTATATCTATACTCTTTAATGTTTAAATGCTTCAATAAGTTGATGGTGTTGTTTTTCATTGCTTTTATCTCTCAATGCTACGTGCTTGAAGCAACTTGTTTCTAAGTTGATAAGTAGGCAAAATCTATATCTTTTTCTTTTTCACACTTAATGCTCTCGAATATGATATAAGTGTGATTGCTTCTCTTCTATTGGTTGGCAAGTTGTTCTTTCCCTTGTTATTTTTTTTTCAAGTTATTTAATTGTGAAATTTGGGGATATACACATGTGTAAATGCTCTTAATCTCATAACAAAAACAACACATTTTTAAGGCCAAAGTGAATTTCGGCCAAGTCACTAAATCACTCTTAAAAGGTGTCATAAAATCCTTAAAACACTCCTCAACACTCCTAAAAGTCTACCCAACTTATATAATAACTTAATAGACTCTTTAGGGTACCTTAGACCACCATCTTCACCATCTAAAATGGGACTTGAGGAAAAAAACGGAGGGTGTAGGCAGGGGACTGTCTCACGGCACATAGGATGTGTCCTCTCTGGGAAGTACTCTTGTCTTAGGACTGACTGAGAAAGATAGGGTTAGCCTCGTTGCTATACTATCTTGAGCATCTGGAAGTTATTTGGCAATAGGGGGAGGAGCCTTTGGTGAAAGCTTAATAAAATTTGAAAACCTTAAGAAATCTTAACAACTCAACCTTGGACTTAACTCATTAAAACTACTTGTGCGTTTAATAATTAGGAGTGGTTGGTCTTCATCCCTAATACTTGTGCTTAACTTTATAAATCTTCCTCTTGATGTATTGATGATGATGATCTTGATGCTTTAATGATAATGTTATATGATTCTTTAATCTTTTTATATCCTGCACAAACACAATATAAGTAAAGTGGTTAGCTTGTTATTGTATTCTAATTGTACATCTTGTATCTAGTATTCATTTGATTAAGTTATTCTTTTGTAAGTAATATTGTAATCTACTTGTAACGAACAACCCTATAACTTTAGTTGACCCCTTGCCCAATCTTAGGCACTAGTCTTAGTTTCCCTAGGAAAGGTCTTGCTTAACATACTAAACCTTGAATCTTGCATTGTTGCTTGAGCATCTTAGGATTAGAACCCCCTAAAACTTGTAAATAATTAAAATCAACTCCTAGAACTTAACTCTAAAACTAATCTATAAATTGGGGACTACCCCCTTGGCTTCCCTAGGAGTGAGCCTAGATGGAAGAGGTTCTAGTCAAAGTGGCAGCTTGGACTGTGAACCTAGGCATTTGCCTCCAAGGACACACTAAGTGAGATGGACTTAGCTCACATTTGCAAGTGTGTATAAGGACGGAAACAAATCCCATTAATATGTTTGGTCAAAACCAATTAGCATATGATGTAATCAATAAATCAAAGACTTCAGTAAAAACAATCAAATAAGATTAATCTTTGTTGACAAACATTGATTACATCAAGGGACAAGGAGGGTATGAGTATCTCTCTGAAACGTCATTCTCTAACATCCAAACGATCCACAAGAAATATGTAATAGATATAAATATAGAGAAATATACCAGCAGAATTTGATATGGCATCCCTAGCATCAATATGATCTATACTCCAACAAAAGATAACATACTTCACCCAAGCTTTTCCTCCCTCTAGCCTACAAATTTACAATACCCTTGGCTTTTTAAGGGAGATTTTCTTCACTTGAGCTTCTGATTTGTGAATAAGAAGAGCTCATCCTTTTATAGCCTTTTCTCTTCAACTATTTTTACAACAAAATATTATTTAGAAAAGTTTAGAGACCCTTACATCCTTATTTTCTCCAAGAAATATTAATAAAAGATATTATGAGAAGGGCCTAGAATTTCCACTTGTCTTCTTTATCATGCCCAAACTCTTGAAGATACTTTCCGACTTGTCTTCTTTATCATGAACTAACTCTTGAAGATGATTTCCTTCTTGAATAAATGGGCTGCTCTAGGACCTTCTAGGATGAGCACTCCCTTCTATATAACCACTCAACTACCCTCAAAATAATAATAGATACAAAGTCAAATAGGCGTTCTTCAAGGTAGATAAATACTCCTTTTGGGATGACAAAAGAATGCCATGCATCTTCATTAGAGATAGGGAATTCCTTCAAAACCTCCTTCAAGTTGGGCACTTGAAACGCAACTAGGGTTTGCATCAAATTTGAAATCATTGTAACTCCCTCAATATTGGTCAGATTTTCTATTATGAGTCATGACCATAAATGATTATGAAATAATGCAGCTAGTCTACACCTACTAGCACTGATCTAATAGTAATCTAGGGACTTTGTCAAAAGATATCGGCACTGCTAATCAACTAGAGAGTCCATTTACTACTCGATGTCTTTGCTCACATTTTCACAGTATGCAGTGGCACTTGTTATCGTCACAACCTTCAGTTCTTGTAATGCCTCATCTCTAACTTGGCCTTTGCCTCTCTAGCTGTATAATTATTGTTTTAGACCTTTACGATTATTTTCTATATTTTTTAATGTTTTATGTTTCCATCCTTGACTCCCAATCCTCTGATTTATGTGGGACCTTGGGGTAGAAATTATTTATGTGATTGATTTGTCCCATGGGAGATTTGTAGTATAACCAACCCTTGTCAAACAACAGAAATAGTTTATATTTTGTACCTAGATTTTCAGTTTCGTTAGTACTAGAAGCGTACTATTTTCTATTCTCTAAAACTTTAAATAATATATATATATATATATATATATATATATATATATATATATATATATATATATATATATATATATATATATATATATATATATATATATATATATATGCTTGTTTGATTTTTTTATAGATATTTCACGGTGAAAACATTTTTTCCTATGCTAACTTTGTTCCTTGTTTAATTGTCATCTTGTGCCTTGCACATCAAAATTGATGTACTGTTACTATGTTTCCTTTTCCCAGATCAAAGGAGATTGGATCAAACCAGGTGTTGTTGTTATTGATGTTGGTACAAATGCAGTCGATGATAGACTCTTTTATTACTGGTTGCTTGATAGAATCTTTTATTAATTCCATCAAGATAAGAAGGTCCTCCATGTAGGTAATCTCCTTTAGCTGTGATGAATGATAATATCAAAAGGAATGATGAGATCAGTTTGTGATTTGTCAAGATTGATGCTTTTGGTTAGAGACAAATTGAAATTAAAGTAGACAAAATATCTACTTTTATTTATCTAATAGAAGGGCTTTATTTCTCAAAAGAATATTGTTTTTCAAAGTATTTTTCTGTTGAAAGTTTAATTACTCATAATTAGTTGCTATCATATTAAAATTTACTTTGTGCTAGTTTTTCTCAATAAATATCGAAAATTTGAATGCGCTTCAAATCAACGTATATCACTAAGTACTCTCGTCCGGCCTTGCAACAATGGTGGATCCCTGCAAACATTGGTGGAACCCTGGTTGTTAAAGACTACAACAATGTCGAAAACTAGCGTCTAGGTGGACTGGGATAACATGGGATTTTCTCCACCGAGGACGCCCACCTCTACGACTCTTCCCTATGATTTAGATCACACCTTTATATAACACTACTGAAAACCTTCCATAAGATGACCCCACTATTCAGAGTTTCTCTTGTCCTCTAGCTATTTTTTAAAAATATTCACACCTACTACGAGACTCAAAGTGATGGAAGCAGAGGTCAATAAAATTATGTGTCCTGATGATGAGTCAATCTGGAATAGTGCAGGACTTTTTTCATCGACAGATGATCTCTCCAGTCACACCAACTACCATCTGAACACTCCTCCTTTTTTTTCGCTGTCCTCTACTGCTACACCCTCTGTCTCATCACACTTTCCTAGGATACCCACCTCCTCACCTTCACAAAATGTCTTACCTTCTACATACTACCAGCTGCGTCTACATCACTAACTCCTCCCTCCATTATACAAACTACATCTCTAGAGACTCTATTTATATCATTTTACATACCCCTTCCTACCTCTACTACTATATCTGATCCTTGTTGAGGCCATACACATTTTCCTAGAGGATCACATGTCTGCAAGACTCCCTTTGAGCGTTTTATTCCTAGAGATACACAAAAGACCCAACATCCCCTACCTGGAGGGAAACAAACCTCACCAATACCATGGATAACCAAAAAAACCAAGAAGAATATGGATCTAGGAACTGACATTGGGCTAGAAGAAACAATATCCATGGCTATGTGCAGCCTAGTGGGTAGAATATCTTATCGTCACCTCTTCTATACAGAATTGGACACATGGATGCACAAATTTTGGAAGCCCATTCTGGGATATGTCCCATTCCTCTTACATCCTGGGAATGGCTAGTTGCATTTTCTTTTCAACTCACCTAAGGACTGTACAAATATCTTGGAACAACTTTGGCACCTGGAAAATAGTAGCCTTATGTTGAAAAGATGGAGAGTGATTTTTGATCCATACCAAGATTATTTTCGCTCCAGACACCTATGGGTATTACTTCCCAGATTACCACTGTATCTCTGGAATGAAAATCCCTCATGGCTATTGGAAACACCCTGGGCAGGTTCATCTGTTTGGATACAAAGACTGTCACATGACCAGATAAAAAAATGGCTAGAATATTAGTTGAACTTGATATCCATGAGGGGCTTCTGGAAATGCTAGACATTGACTGGAGAGGATGCATCATCCATCAGAAGATTGACTATCTTTGAATCCCTTTCAGATGCACATTTTTCAGGCAGACAGGTCACTTAAGAAGGTCTTGCATTGGCAACATTGAAGAGGATTTATTTGAGGACTCAATGCCTGAGCTAGGCTACTCTTCGGACTCACCTATTGCTTCACCACAACCACACCTCCCTGACCAACCAGATGATGGCACCTCAACTTCTCCGAACACCTTCTCTAGTAAGCTTAAAAGTATTTGTACAACTCTTTTTGCCTCTCTTTCCTCATCAGAATTAGTCCTCATCAACAACATGAATTTACCTTCTTTGAAACAATCTACACTTACAAAGAATGACCGCATTCTCCAATATCCACCCTATAGACAACCTATCACTAGACCTTTTTCAGCTCCCCTCTTTACCACTGGTGATCAGACAACTCTTCACTCTACATACATTACCACAGAAATCCCACAACACCCACTTCCCTCATCTGAACCCCTACACCCCCCTCTGGAACAGGATATCACAACTATCGATTGTTCACAAGCACATCTATCTACTAGATAAATCCTTACCAGACCAACTCACAGCTTACTCACTACTCTCCTCACTATTGATGCATAGTCAACCATATACCCTCCAAATCACTCTATTTAGAAAACCCAATGCCCTCTGCCTACCTCTGATCCACCACATTTACATAATGTTCTTACACCCATTGAACCACTATGCCCCTGAACACTACTCTACATCCCCACACTAACCGATCTCTTCACACACCGCCTCCTATAGATCATCCTCACTTGTGTTCACCTGCCTCTTTAAATAAGTCTCCACTATCCATATCAACTTCCACTTATAATACTACTCGATGCTCCCATCAGGATCGGGATCTTTCCCCCATTACTAATCTTACCCCTCTCCATTCACAATCATTTGGAAGACACAACAATCAAGCCACCGAACAAGTGTACTCTTTATGTTTACCGGGGCTGAGTGAATCAGATCTTGGGGAAAACACATTAGATGTTGTCTTGGATACGTTGCTACCATCCTACAAGGAAGTTTTATCACCTATGCCTCTGCATACATACCTGGGCCCAACTTTACAAAGTATACCTGCAACATATTCAGAGCTAGGATCAGTGGAGATCACACCTACAACACTGGATAATGAATACACATGGTCCAGAGGTCATGGCTACTACTAGTCTCTAATTTTTCTTTTGATTTAGTGAGAAACTCTAATCCTAAACCCTCCCTACTTGCACTTCATTGTTTGCTTTCATTTGATTTTAATCTTTGTTTTCAGTTTGTTATGTTTCACATTTTTATCTTTTTGAATAATTTATTTAAGTTTGGAGTTGTAAGACATGGTTTTAAATGATGTGTCACTTTATATGCCTGTTTGAACTTTACAATTTCAAATTATGCTAAGTCATTAATAGCGCTACGAGAATAGCCTTATTCCCGTAGCGCAAAGATAATAATGCCTTGATATGCGCCCGTCACCCAGATTTCGTTATGATGACACAGATCATGGTTTGAGAGTTCACATGTGTCCCACAATAGCTTTGGAATCATTTTGTGATTCAAACTGGTACATGATTGGATTTCTCTATACCCGCAAAGGACTCATTTCAAATCGTCCAATTCTCAACGATCATTATATTGAGCCTGTCATTCTATGTCTGATTTTGCTAAATTTTAGGCACAGGTATTTGCTCAGAGGAACAGTTATATACTAACAGATTGCAGGTGGCAAATTCAGAATCTGAATCATGCTAGTTATAGAATTTTTTTTTGATGGCGCCTAAGAGGAGAAGATAGGTAGTCAGATTAGAACCCAAGGGTGCTAAAATCCTCGAATCTTATCCTCAGATGTCTCAAAGGTTCAGAGATGCCAAGTGGTTTGAATTCCTTACCACTTTTCAAGGTTATGATGAGTAGGTCTCCATGGAGTTTGCACTGAACTTTGATGGTCACAAGGTGGAGATCGGGAAGATGTTAATGCTGGTGACAGAAAAGACAATTGCTAAAGATTGCATATTGGTGGTTGGAGGAGAAAGATGGTGGAAGAAAAATCATGTGGTTACAGAGTTTTTCAATCAATTCCTGCTTCCAGATAAGAAAAATCCAAATTAGAGAAGGGGAGTCCCTCACAGCTGGATTAGACAAGAGTGGCATATCGTCCTGATCATAATTCACAGAAACCATAGACTTGGCTGATTCAATCCCTAAATCCCAATCCATAGCCAAGAAAACAAATAAAGGGAAAAGGGAAGAAGGCAGACACACAGAAAAAGAGTATCACAGTTAATGAATTTTCTATCAAAGAAAAAGTAGAAAGGCTTCCATTACATAGGAAAACAAAAGAAGACAAAAACTTGGGGAAGATACAAAGAAAAGGAAAATAAATTGCTCAGTATTATATAAGACCTATAACAAGAGAAACCACCAGATCATCAAAACTGAAGCAGTGTTTTCTGATGACAAAGGCTATTATTTTGCATAACCAGAAAAGCTACATGAAATGCTCTGTTTTTTTACCTGTTATAGTCGTTATCTTCAAAAGAGGTTACAGAACCGCTGGAGAGGAATTTGTTGAAAAAAAAAGAGGTTTTTGTTGGGAACATGCCCCTTAAAAAAAACTCTCTCGGTATATACACAACTATCACATTTTAAGAGATTCAAATTGATCTTTGAGGCCTAATTTTCTGATAAAGCTACAGGAAATACTCTGTTATTTTTTACATGTTTTAGTATTTTTCTTCAAGAGAGGTTGCAGAATAGCTGGAGCTGAATTTGTTGAAACCAAAAGAGATTTTTTTTGGGAACATGCCCCTTCACAAAAACCTCTCTTGGTTTTTACATAAAAATCACATTTTAAGAGATTCAAATTGATCTTTGAGGCCTAATTTTCTGATAAAGCTACATGAAATACTCTGTGATTTTTTACCTGTTTTAGTCTTTTTCTTCAAGAGAGGTTACAGAATAGTTGGAGATGAATTTGTTGAAACCAAAAGAGGTTTTTGTTGGGAACATTCCCCTTCACAAAAAACTCTCGGTTTTTACACAACAATCACATTTTAAGAGATTTGAATTGATCTTTGAGGCCTAATTTTCTGATATTTCACAATAAATAATTTCCTATTTTAGTCAGTAATTTTGGGGGGAAATTGGAGATCCAGAGGACCTATTTTGGAAAAACGTTGTAAGACATTATTGTTCTATTTGACACTTAATAGAAAAGGCATATGGATGGTTAGACTCTCTTTTTTATTATGTTCTTCTCTCTTCATGCTTGAATTCATTATTCAGATTGCAATGCTTTTTGTTTCTTGATTGTTAATTAATACAGTGAAAAATTTACTGTGGAAATTATTTTTCAAGTTTTGATGTCAAGCTAATGGTCTTGTTTCATTATGATATTCCGAGACAAGGTTTTATGTGAAGTTGACAAATTGGAGGCTTCATATTCTCTTTTTCTTATTGGTTTAATCCATCTATGTGTCTACCTTTTATTTAGTCAATGGGATATGCTATGTTCTGATCTTGATTTTCATGTTATGTTATAACCTTGAGCCAGTTTTCAACCATCTTATTCAAAAAACCAAATTATAAAAACCTTCTAAACACTTTTCAATAAACCGATGATGCCCTAGCTTGCCCTCTCACAGTCAAGTGCAACTTTAGGGACTAACAACTACGTACACTCACCGATCAAAACCTGTCGTGCTCAGGGAAAGGTAGGCTAACCTCCATCACAACCTGTAACTAGACAACAAAAAACCACTGACACCGGGGCACTTAGAGGCATGAAAGCCCAAGCAAGAGCCAAGCCATGATCCTACTCTCCCTTAACATAAGAGGGGTGGGAGGCCACCTAAAAGATGCCTCGTTTAGACGTCTTATTTCTAATACATCTTTGGACATCATTTTCCTTCAGTAAACACTGGTAGACAACAAAAAGGCCATATTATTCTTAAATCAATTCTTTAAAAACTGGCACAGTTGCTCTGTCAATTCACTTGGCACCTCAAGGGGTTTAGCAGTGGCATGGGATCCATACAAATATCTTCTCTGTCCCTATCTTTGTTGTGGAGGCATTATGTTATCTGGCACTAGCCGCATCACAAATTCCTGGATCAACCTACTCAACATTTATGGACCTTTGCTCTAATAGACAACTCTTCTAGGAGAAGATTGAAGCCAAGGGTCTGCTAGATCTGGACAATTTGATCATAGCTGGTGACCTTAACCTCACAACATCGGTGGGTGAAATCTGGGGGGACTCTGCATCACATGACCCTCTAACTGCATTTTTCACCAATTTGTTTATCACTCACCACTTAATTGATTTTTCTCCTGAACACATGACCCCTACCTGGTGCAATGGAAGAACAGGCTCAGACTCCATTTCAAAGCAATTAGATCGCTTTCTCATTTCCGAACATCTTTTTTCGCCTGAAGAAAAGATCAGAAATTCGGTAAGCCTCCCTTACCTGTCCGACCACATGCCGATTATCCTGCAACTGTCTTCATCCACGTGCAAGATTGCACATCCTTTTAAACTGAATGCAGGTTGGATCTCAGAGACAGATTTTAACGCTATTGTCACTAATGTCTAGACGGACCCACATTTCTCATCAGAATCGTGCATCCAACAACAATTGATTTGGAATCTAAAAAATTTAAAATCTTGGATAAAATCGTGGGCCCATTCTTTCCAAAAAAATATGCACACCGACTGCATACACTTGACACAGAAATTTGAGCCATTATTCTTGCAGAAGCTAACATAGGGAATACAAGAGGATACTTATCACTTATTAAAGGATCTTGAATTGGAACGCAACCAACTACTTATTAAAGATGAAATGATTTGGAGACAATGATGTCGAACCAACTGGCTCAAATCCGGAGATCTTAATACAATTTTTTTTCATAAGTTTGCTAGCTCTTGCAGGAACAAAAATAACATTTGGGAAATTACAACAAAGGATGGAACTTTAGACACAGGTCAGAGAACTCTAAAATCTGCAGTAGTGAATTATTTCCAGCCATTTTTTGAACAGAACCCTCTGGTTAATCTACAAACTTCAGTTTCGGTGGCTAGACTCTTCCCAAAAACTATAACGAGGGAAGACACACTACAACTAGAAAAACATTGCTCCTCATAGGAAATATCTGCTTCCCTACAATCTTTCTCCAAGGACAAAATTCCAATCCCTGATGGATGGACTATTGAATTCTACTTACACTTCTTCGAGTTGGTCGGCCCAGACCTCCTGGAATTAGTGGAAGATACTAGGCTCAATGGAAAGGTTACTGGCATTTTAAACTCAACCTTCCTCACTCTCATCCCCAAAGTAGCTTCCCCTACAACTTTTGGAGATTATAGGCCGATTTCCCTCTGCAATCTTTATTACAAGCTCATCTCCAAAATTATAGCATTCAGGATCAAGCCTATTCTCTCTCTCTTCCTTTTGAAAGAAAAATTGGGGTTCCTAAAAGGTCGACAAATCCTAGATGCCATTGGCACTGCACAAGAGTGTTTTCACAACATCAAATTAAAGAAATCCAAGGCACTAATTCTCAAATTGGACATCAAAAAAGATTTTGATTGCATAGATTGGGACTTCCTTCAACTGATCCTTGTACATTTAACCAAACTATGATAAAGTGGATTATGGGCTATGTGGTAAATGTTAACCTAGCCATTTTAATCAATGTTGATCCATCCTCTCTTTTTTCGCATGGGCAAAGGTCTAAGGCAAGGCTGCCCTCTCTCCCCTCTTCCTTTCATTTTAGTTATGGAAGATTTGAGCCTACTTCTCAAAGTGGGACAAGCTGAGGGAAAGATCATTGGATTCTTCACTTACTCTTTGTTGATGATGTCCTCATCCTGACAAAGGGCACTCATCAATAATGGCTTGAAATAAAAGAGATCTTATATAACTTCTGCAGTGCCACAGGTTTAATGATTAATTGGGAAAAATCTACTTTCCACTTTGCAAATCTACAACAAAATATGTTGGAACAGATAAAAGGTATTTTCCCCCATACCTACATTCCCCTATCATCCGACCTCAAGTACTTGGGATATCACCTAAAATCTGACTCATACAAACCATCAGACTGGAACTGGCTTCTAGCCAAAGTGGAAAAAAGGATTGGGCATTGGTGTACAAGGTGGCTCACACTTGGAGGTTGATTCACCCTTATCAAAGAAGTAATTTAAGGACAGGTTGTGTATTGGATGGCCCTAGCTTCCATACCTACCTCGGTCCTTACAATACTTTGCAAACTAATCTATAACTTCCTTTGGTTGGGATTCTTTGACCATCACTGGCAACATATTTTCAATTGGCAAACTCTGGCTAAACTGAAACAGAAGGGGGGATGGGGCATCATGAATCTTTATCACTTTAGTCAAGCTCTTGCAGCCAAATCACTTTGGCATGCCCTGAATATCGATGGCATCTGGCACTCTGTTATAATTGATAAGTATCTCTGCCACCATACAGTCAGCAACTAGCTAACCTCAGAGATGCCCATCGCTAGAACGACCTCATATATCTGGACGAACATCACAAAGAAAAAAAATATGATCACCAGGTGGCTCTCTTGGTGCCCAGGCTTGGGACACATGATCAGACTTGGCTGAGACTGCATCCTCGGTTTGGATGATACAATGTTACTCTCCCCACAACTGACAGCACATCTTCAATAAAAAAATCTATGGTTTTTATTTCAAATTCAGACTACTCCCAGTTCTCTACATCTCCCGGATTGTTGGATCAATAGTGCATCACTCAGCCTACACTCTATTTTAGCGCAAGAATGGGAATCTTACTGTACACAACTTACACAATCGTGCATCAAGCTTACCGATTCGGATGACAACCTTCAGTGGTCGGGAGTCGATCAATCAGGTAACATAACTGTCCTTAATGTATACTCTAAAATTATGAATACAATTTGGAAAATTAATATCAGAGGATGGAGGATTCGGATTTGGGCCAGGCACATTCTTCCCAAGATCAAATTCTTCACATGGCTAATGACATAATACAATCTTAACACCTAGGATATCCTCCTCAAGAAGGGATGGTCGGGACCCAACATCTGCCACCTTTGCAAAGCAGACTCTAAAACTGCTAATCACTTGTTTATCAACTGTGATTTCATGAGACAGGTTTGGGAAAAAGTAGTCTTGAATTTAAATATACACACTACTTGGATTGGAAACTCGGTCCCAAATTGTTTTGATTCCTGGACTCAAAAGGAACACAAACACTCTCATCTCCCTTCCATCATTTGCTGGACAACATGGCTGGAAAGAAACAAAGTGATTTTTTAAAATGGGACTCCCTCCTTTAGTGTTGTTTCTTACAAAGTGCTAGGAATATACAACACTTGGAATGCTACCATCGTCCACAAACCATTACTACAACATATTCATAAGGACACTATTTTAATTGACTCCAATATAAGCTGGTTTGATGGAGCAACACTCTCATATGGCATCCTGAGTGGCGCTAGATGGTTGATCAAAACCACGCAAAACACTCTCTATAAATGGACTTTCAACTGTGGCCTAGGCACTAACACCAGGGATGAACTTTTGGATGCCTGGGTCATATTATTTTTGGCCTCTAGACTCCACTTAGATTTCCTACAGGTGCTTGGGGACTCCAAAATTATCATAGAATGGTTGAACAATAGGGAAGACCTCCAAGCTATCTCACTTACAGCCTGGAAGGATAGAATTAGAATGTTGCAAACCACCTTCAGGAATCTCATCTTCAACCATATTTATCATGAGCACAACAAGTCAGTGGATCAACTATCAAAGAGGGCACTACAGGAAAAAGTGGGAATCCTAAACTACAATTTATGGATTGATGGAAATGAGGGCCCTCCCCTCCATATCACACTATTTTAATTTCGAGTTCTTTTTCTTTTTTCCTTTTAAAAATTTTAGAAAGTCTTTTGTCATACACTTTGAAAAACAAGAACAACAAACATTTATCTTTATAAATCTATAGAACAATTTAGTAACAGTTTAGTAAAATTCTGGCATCATTACTTCTTACTGTAGCTGACTACACATAATAGCGATTTGTAATATCTTGTCCATGAAAACAAATTATATCTTAATATAATTGAGGAATTTTCCAGTTGGAAAAAAAAAGTACTCCAAGCCAACTTTATTGAAAGACGTCAGCATGCAATGCAATCTAATCAGTCCATATGGAAAATTGGTAACCAGTACCCTCCATGCTTGTCAAATTTAGAATCGAGAATAATTTGGCCAGACATCCACTGGGGAGTGACTCGACAACAGAATAACTCGGAATAACACATCAAAGAACTTAGTCATAGTCAATATCGGCAGCTCAACCGACTCATCACCGAATTTGGCGAGGTTGCCAACTTGGCATCACACTAGACGGTATCAGTAGACTTACGAGATTTGTGATTCAATCAATATGAATCAGAGTATGATAACCTAGAATGAGGGGTAGGATACGACCATCAACATACTTTCCCTGCTCAAAACTCCCATGGCTAACCTCACACTATGAGAATCATGTAACTGAAACATATATGGTCCTAACCTACTACTTTATAGCACCACAAAGTTTTCATATTCACTACTATGATTCATTTAATATAATTGATCAAGGGTTATTATCACTCAGAAAATTATGCACTATGCAGTAAGTTAATGATTGATTTATTGTCTTTCCATCAGTTGGATGTTGATAATAGTGTGGTATTCAACTGACAGAATGGAAAGGAAGTAAACCAATGATTGGATTACTATGTGGTGCATAGAATAAACCTTTATTGTAGCTAATTCACTAGCAATCAAGAAGACAAAGAAGAAAAGGATCAAATACCCCAACCATATGAAGCAAACAAAATTATTCGATAATATTCACTAGCAACAACTACATTAATAATAATATTAGTGTGTCTTAGCATATTAATAATGTTTTTTCCTATAGTATAATTACAATGAATATATGAATAATTATATGAAATAAAATTTATACAAAAATTTATTATTATATTATATCATTGATATTAATGTTATACATTGTATTAAAAATTATATTATAATATTAACAATAAATTAAACTAAATTAGATTAGATTAATATTAGTATTAACTTATATAAATATAATATATATTTTAACTTATATGAAGATAGTTTAATTTTATTACTAATAATAAAGATATATTAATATTATATTATATTAATTTATGTTAATATTTATATTAACATACCTAAATATAATATATGTTTTCATTTATATGAAGAGAGTTTATACATAACTTTATTATTAATCAATAAACATAAATTAATATAAATATAAATATGGTAGTATTATGTTTTAATATTTATATAATTATTATATTGTTACAATATTTATAAATTTTTATATGAAAAATAAATTATAATATCAAATTTAAAAAATAGTAATATATTATAACTTTAATATATTATATTAATAATAATAATATTAATAATATAATATTATCTTTTCATATTGATGGTTATGTCATATTGCAACATTCATTAAATGTTATGCTACATTGCAATGTTTAATAAAGGTTTTGTCGCATTATAATGTTCATGAAATGTGATTTCATATTATGATATTTATTAAAGGTTTTGTCATATTGTAATGTTGATAAAGGGTTTTGTTGGGTCATGACATTGTTCAATGGTCATGTCAAATTGTAACATTCATTTTGGAATACTTTATAATATGGATATATTTGATTGTGATCTTACTAAATGGTTATGTGATAGTCAAACATTCATCTTGGTTGACTTATGTTTGCTTCCTACATTTATGAATAGTTATGTCGCATTGTGGTGTTGATTAAATGTGATGTCACATTGTGACATTCATAAAGGATTTTGTGACAGTGCAACATTCATTAAGGGTTATGCTGGATTGCAACATTCCTCTATGGTTATTCTAGATTGTAACATTCATCTTGTTGTGTTAAAAGCTATGTCACATTGCAACGTTAATTAAATGTCATGTCACATTGCAATGTTCATTAAGGGTTTTGTCGCATTCTAACGTAAAAGAAATGTGATGTCACATTATGACATTCATAAAGGATTTTGTCCCAATGGGACATTGTAATGTTTTGTGCTAAAGTTTTTGGGGGTTTGGGTTTAGTTTAACATGTGACCATTACATCAAACAATTTGCATCTGACTTATTTCCTCAATAGCTTATGTGTGCAATTTAATCTCAGTTAAGAACTTGCAAACAATTTCTCAAACAACTTCTGATCCTTATTATATTAAATAACCATAATAGAAAGGATACATCTAAAATCCAAACAACAGTACAACAATAAATAGAAGTAAAACCTGGTTTATGTTTTTTGTTGTTGCCTCTACAAAAACGTTGAGATATATGGTACAGTAGGTGGAATCCTACTATCATAACTCACAATTGAGTATAACAGGTATGTAGAACAATGAAATCTTCATAGCAAGACTAAGTAGACACTCAGAGAAAGATATGCTATTTCTATAAATGCTCACTCCTACATTCTCCCCCTGCCCCCCAATAACCTTCAAATCGTACCCAACCACTAATGAGAGTATCCCAAAAGAATAATACCTTCCCACACTCCGTAAACTCAGCCAGTAAAGAAGATTTTGGCCTAGTAAGTAATGAAGTTGACCCCACACAAGAAAATGTTGCTCAGTATAGAGGAAACTTGGCCCTCTAGCAAGTATTCAACCAACAAATAAAAGGGCTTTACCAACAAGTAAATACACTGCCCAAATTCAAGCTAAAATGCCCAGAATGGAGTAAAACTCAACTAGCGTTCCAATAACTCATTCCTCCATGATAAATTCAACCTCCACAATATTTATCTCAACCCCTAATATAGAAAATGACCTCTACAATACTTATCTCAACCCAACAAAGAAGAACTCGCCCAACACAAGAAAATCAACCTCCCAATGCACAAACTTGACCCACAATGAAGGAAACATCATTGCCACTGAAGAACTCAACCACAAGCAAAGGAAACTCAACTGCAAGAAGGTGATCTCTGTCACAATGAATCATTGTAAGAAGATCTAAGTGATCTCCCATCAATGACCAACTAGGGTGGATAGTTTCACCACTGGAACCAATCTCAAAATTCTCTCTAGGGTTTTTCGTCCCAAGAGTCCAAAATCCACAAGAGCTCTCTCAATTTGATTTTAGAAATTAGCAAGTGAATATGAGAGAGGGCGCTCATCATTCCCTTTTTATCTTTCGTTGACACTTTTTTTCCATTTTTACCCTTTTAATAAGTTAAAGTGACTTTATGAACTCAATAGTCACTTAGGCGCCTTTTTAAATACTTACTCAATGCCACCTTTTAAATTTAAATTAATTCTCGCTATGATGACATTAAATAATTAATTAATTCCATTTTTCCCACTGAATATAGCCTATGGGAATCACTTAGTCTATTTTGACGATCTCCTGGAAAGTTCATTTGAATAGGGACATTACAATCCCCCCTTCCCGATATTTCTTGCCCCCAAGCAACTACAAATTTGGATGTTGAAAGATCTGGTTTCTTTCCCATGTGGCATCCTCTGTGAAAAAATCTCTCCATATGATGAGGTACTCTCGGGTCACCTTATTTCACAACTTCTTCTCCTGAATTTCCAATACCTCCTCAGGAACAAATACTAGCTGCCCCTCCTCATCCAATGGAGACAACTCTGCCGAAGTAGTGACATGTTGTCCCAATGCATTTTTGAGGCATGGAACATAAAACACATTGTGTATTTTATTTCCCTTTGGCAACTTCAACTCATAATCCACCTCGCCAATCCTCTAAATCATCGTGTAGGGACCATAAAATGGTGGCTTAAGATTTTCTCCACCACTTTTCTGCAGTGAAGACTTCTTGTGTGGTTGTAAACTCAAGAATACTAAGTCTCCCACTTCGAAAGTGTGCTCGAGCCTGTTCCTTTCTACATAGATTTTCTGTTGATTCTAAGCCATATGTAGATTTTCCTTCAGAGCTTTGAGGATGTATTAGCTCTCTTGGATCCAATCCTTGGCTTTGGGAGCCCTACTATCCCCAAATTCCAAGTCAATAAAGGGAGCATCGTAACCATATAATGCTTGAAATGGTGTCATGCCGATGGACATATGATAAGTGGTATTATAACAGTGTTCCCCCAAGTGCAACCACTTAACCCATGTCTTATGTTTCTCAGACACATAGTTACATAAATACCCATCAAGCCACTTGTTCACAATCTCTGTCTATCCATCTTTCAGAGGGTGGTAACTAGTGTTGGGAGTCAAATTTGTGCCAGCCAACCTGAACAGCTCCTACCAAAATGAACTAAGGAACATGTTGTCCCTGTCACTGAAAATATACCTCGGCAACCCATGGACTCTGAATATATCCCTGAATAAAAACTTTTCTACCTATGTTGCCTTATATTATGAGGATATGGAAAACAAATGTGCAAATTTTGTCGACCAAATGACCACCACATATATGCAGTCTCTTCCCTATACCCTCGATAATTCTGTGATGAAGTGAATAGATATGTTCTCCCAATTTTTCTCTAGGATGGGAAATCATTGTAATAACCTCGCATGATGGGTCTACTCCGAATTGCTCCACTTACAAGTCACACACTCTCGCACATGCCTCAATACATCATCTTTGAGGCCCTTCCAAGTGAACATATCCATGATCTGACTATAAGTTTTAAAGTATCTTGGATTCCCTGCCAATGGTGTATCATGCATGGATTTCATAATTTTCTCCATCATTGTAGATTCTGGAACTAAGTATATACGGCCTTTGTAGTAGATGATGTCATCCACCACTTCAATACTCCACCAAGAGATGATATTTCCAATCAGCCGAAATATTTGCAAGTGAAAATATCTTTGATTTCCTAGAGAGAGCATCTGCAATTGCATTTTTATTTCCTTTTACATACTCAATGTTGAAATCATATGCCTTCAATTTTCTAACCCACTTTTGATTCCTTTCATTAAAGAACTTTTTCCTTGAGAAGTGCCTCAAACTGTTGTGGACTGTCTTAACCAAAAATTTTCCACCTACCAAGTACTATTTAAACTTCACCAAGGCATGCATGATGGCGAGCATTTCCTTGTCATAGATGGAGTAGAGTCTCTCTGAATTTATGAGATATCTTCTCTCATATGCCATCATATGCCTCTGTTGCATGAAAAATTCTCCTATCCCCTCACCTGATGCATCACACTCAAGCATAAAGGGATAAGTGAAATCAGGAAGTGTTAGAACTGCTTTCATCTTGTCAAATTTCCTCTGAGCCTCCTTTGTCCACCTAAATGCCCCTTTCTTCTTTAGATATATGAGTGGTGCATCTAACTATGAAAACCCCTTCACAAACCACATGTAGTAGTTGTTAATCCTAAAGAAACAACGCAAGTGTGAAATATTTTTGGGTGGTGGCCAATCCAGTATATCTTGTATCTTCTCTTTATGCACCTATACCCCATGAGAATTGACCACGTAACCAAAGTATAAGATATTTATCATGCCAAAATCACACTTTGACTCCTTGGAATACAATGATTGTTCCTCCATGATGCTCGCGATATCCTCCAGATGCTCCAAGTGTTCTTCCCATGTCTTTCTATATATCAGAAGATCATCAAAGAAGACCAACAAAAAATTTCTCTGCTGCTTCTTGAATATGTGATTCATGCAAGATTGAGAGGTGGATGGTGTGTTGGTTAACCCAAATTGCATGAAAAAAAACTCATAATTCCCATAATGGCATCTGAAAGCAGTTTTGGGAATATCCTGCTCTCAGAATCTGATCTGATGGTATCTTGATCAAAGATCAATCTTCAAAAAATACACTGCCCTGTGTAACTCATCCAGAAGCTCATCGATCCTGGGAATAGGGTACATGTTCTTAATAGTCTTCTTATTAAATGATTTGTAGTCAATGCACATCCGCATTATGCCATCCTTCTTCTTCACCAACACTACTAAAGAAGTGAATGGACTAGAGATCGACCTGATGTGTCCCATCTCCAATAGTTCCATAATGGCCTTCTCAATCTAGTTCTTGAATTTATTTGGATGCCTGTAGGGAGTGGTGATAATAGGATTTTCTCCCTCCTCCAATTCAATAGTGTTCTTGAATACCCTGTTGAGTGGCCTCCCTTGAGGTGTCTGACCAAAGACTCGATCATGTTTACTCAATAGTGTTTGTATGTCTACATGATATTGATAGCTTCTATAAGAGGGTTTCTCAATAGTAATCAAGCACTATGTTGCATAAGAAACATCCCTGTGTCTGAATATCCCCTCCATCCATTTGGCTGAGACGATCCTGGGAGCATCATTTGACATGCCTCTCGATACCAACTTCCTACCATCTAGTTCTTTGAACTCCATATACATGGCCTGGTAGTCAATCGAATGTTTTCCTATGGAAACAAGCCATTAGACACCCAATATGACATTGGTGTCTTGCAACTCAACTACATAGAAGTCATTGGTCACTCTGTAATTACACAATTCTAAGAATAACTATGGTATATTTTGTGTGCAAGGAATAATGCGCCCACCAAATAATACTACATCAAATCCCTCAAATCCATCGTAGGAATTCCCCTCTTAGACACCAAATATGAGTCGATGAAGTTGCAGGTTTCCCGACCATAAATCATTACTATGACCTACTAACCTTTTATTACACCTTGGATCCTAAAGGTATGAAATATAGGGACACTCGATAGAGTGCTGATAGCTCCACTCTTGACCTCCTCATGTGGCTACTCCTCAATTGATTTGTCCTGCTCACTGTCTTGTACCTCCTTTGCTTCTTCCTCCTCTTCACTATCTAAGAGAACTTCTATATAATGTGCCTTGCCCTTGCTGATACACTTGTGCCCAAGCTCCCAAGGGTCCTTGCAGTTGAAGCACAACTTCTTTCTTATGAACTCATTATGAGTTTCTTCATCCAACTTCTCCTTACCAGTTCCATATTTATGAAAGGGTTTCTTATCTTTATTTTTCTGTGGAACGAAAGGTTTGGAGAAAGTATTTGTCTTTGGGACCACATCCTCCATGTCTCATGTCCTGATAATGGCATCCTGTAGAGTCTCAGGTTTGAAGGATTTTACCCAATCATGCAGTGTCTTAGCTAAACCCTCGGTGAACAACATCACTAATTTCTGCTCGGATATATTTTTCACTGTGACTGCAAGCCTCTAAAACTCAGTGATGTAGGCATCCAGTGTCCCAACCTGTTTGAGTTGTGCCAAATATCTGAAATGAATATATGGATCCTTTTTGTCAAACCTCTCTATCAACTTCTGGGTGAAGTTCAGATAAGAGGTAATATTGGCATGTACCAGAGTGACCAATCCATGGTACCACCTCTCATGGGCCTCTCCATCCGCAAAGTAGTGAAATTAATCGCTTCTTCCTTTGACATGGTGTTAATATGGAAGTAGGTGTCCAAATTTTGAACCCATGATCTAGTTGTGCAATTGCTTGAACCATCAAAGAGGGGAATGGTGAGCTTCCCAATCTTCCTCATGAGATCAATGTTTTGTTGGCCCCGATTAACCTCCCTTGGCCTATTCCTGTACTTAATATTTCAATAGTCTTGTAGTGACATGGATGCCTGAAATTCCTCACCAAGAGTATGGTACTCCCTCCAATAATCATCAATGGTCTCACCTTGACCTTGCTGGCCTTGATTTCCTACTTGTTGGTTCCCCATGAACTGATGCATAAGAGGCCTCATAATTATTCTACTTGTGGTTCTAGTTCCAACCTGTGGAGGAATATGATTGTTGTTTCCCTCTGCGTGGTTTCCATTGTTCCCATTAGAACCCCCTGCACCATTGTTTCCGCTATGGTGTCCATTAGTGCCTCCATTACCACTGTTACCCCAATGGTTTTGGTTTTCCCGGTTACTATCAATCAACTATGTCAAGAGTTGTGCTAAATGTTGCTTCCTATTGGCTAAGCCCTATAGGATTTGCAAATCCCTATCCTCATTATTATCCCCAATAGCTCCTCGTTCTTCCTCGGATTGGGTCTCTTCTACTTCTTCTTCTTGGTTAAAAATGGTATTTTCCCCTCCCTTCCTTCTACTTCTGTAGGTGATATATCCTTCTTCATATCCTGGACACATGGATTAATTAATCCCCTTCATGCTAGCAGAATTAGGGCTCCGATACCACTACAATGTTTTGTGCTAAAGTTTTGGGGGGTTTTTGGGTTTATTTTAACAAGTGAACATTAAATCAAATAGTTTGCATCCAACTTATTTCTCAACATCTTATGTGTGTAATTTAATATCAGTTAAGAACTTGCAAAAAATTTATCAAACAACTTATGATCCTTATTATATTAAATAACCATAAAAACAAGGATACATCTGAAATCAAAACAACAATACAACAATAAATAGAAGTAAAACCTAGTTTATGTTTTCTATTGTTTCCTATGCAAAAATGTTGAGATATATGGCATTGTAGGTGGCAACGTAATATGATAACTCGCAGATGAGTATAAAAAGTCTGTAGAACAATGAAATCTTCCCAACAATACTGAGAAGCCACTCAAAGAAAGATATGGTGGTCTTGTAAATCCTCACTCCTGCATTCAACCCCCCCAACAACCTCCAAATCGTACCCAACCATTAATGAGAGCAATCCAAAAGAATACGACTTTCCCACATTCTTTAAACTCAACCAGTAAAGGAGATTTCATCCCAACAATTAATGAAGTCAACCCCACATAAGTAAACACTACTCAATATAGAGGAAACTTGTCCCTCTAGAAAGTATTCAACCAGAAGTAAATATTGCCCAGAATGGAGTAAAACTCAACCATCGTCCCAATAACTCAATTCTCCATGACAAATTTGACCTCCACAATATTTAGCTCGACCCCCAAATACAGAAAATGACCTTCACAATACTTAGCTCAACCCAACAAAAGAAGAACTCATCCAACATAAGAAAATCGACCTCTCAATGAGAAAACTCGACCCACAATGAAGGAAACCCAGCCGTCACTAAAGAACGCAGTGATCCAGGTGGATATCGGTGGCCACCCACCTATTCCAACTGGCTCCTCTTGTCTGTTTTTAGTTCAACATGTTCTTTTGTACTTCTTTGTAATTGTGGGTTCTACACTTCTAGATCTCTCTGAAGCCCTACACATCTTCTAGGTGGATACTGGTGACCTCTCACCTAATCCAACTGGATTATTTTGTATGTTTTCATGTCATCACATCTTGTTGTACTTCCATGACCATTTTGGAGCCCTAAACAGTGTTTTTTTGGCTCACCATAGTTAAACTATATATGGAGTCAAGTTTGATAGTGTAATGTGTAGTTATCTGAAAGACCTTTCCAATGGCTTATCATGTCCCTAAAATAGAGGTCGTATGAAAAATTTACGACCCCGAGAAGTTGAGGTACCAACTTACCCATAGGGGCCCACATGACTTTTGGCATTTCACCTCCTAGGGTTAGGTTTTTGGATGTCTAGGGTTTTGGAATTCATGAGTAATATAAAAAAGGCCTTTGGATCCTCATTGTAATCATTTTTCTCAGACAGATGTGCGCAACAACCACATCTCTTCTCAGAGATATCTACCACCATTCGAGAAAGCGTTTCAGTTCTGCAGTTTTACAGTTTCATCCTATTTCATTTATTCAATAGAAGATATTGTTCACTGGATATCTTTGTTGTTCTTCATATCTCTGTGTTTATTGTATTCAGTTTGTTAATTAGTTCATTCTTCTCCTAAATCCGGATCAGTGGTATCAGAGCGGTCTGCTCTTCATTTATTTTTCTTCGTGCATGTCCCCAACAATATCTGGGTACAAAAAGTTGGGACTCGAAGCAATCGATTCATTGCAAGATCGGTTGCATCAAGCCCGACAACAACCCATGGGAGGTAAAAATAAAAATGGTGGAGCAGGAGATCCTTTTAAAATGTTGCTCAAGGAATCCCTTGTGAAACAAAGGAACGAAATGATGAACAACTTTCCATAGATTCTTCGGTGGCTACCCATAGGAGAAGCATCTTCATCAAGCAACCATGCAACCCCCTTCAAGGTACAAGTAAATTTTGATATTCCATTATTTGAAGGACTGATAGCTACAAATGTTGTAGATAAATGGTTGAATCTTCTCGAAGGGTATTTTTCGGTCCACAATTTTTCCGATAGGGAAAAGATTACTTTTGCACTCCTCAAGGTCGTCTTCCATGTTAAGGATTGGTGGGAAAATTACTCTGAGAAAAGGGCCATAGAGGAATCTTCAATATTTGTTTTTTCCCCTACATGGGATTCCTTCTGGGATTCCATTAAAGAATAGTACTACCATGTTGGAAGCTACAAGGACCAGTAAACCAAATGGACCACCCTGCGTCAAGAAAGGGAACAGACAGTACCATATTTCACCAATATTTTCCATACCCTGCACACCAAATTGGGTATCAAAGAATCTGAGCGACATCTGGTGCTCAAATACTGTGATTGTTTGCATAGATACATTCAAATAGAAATGGATTTTCTGGGCATCACCTCATTGGGTATGAATTATAGATACGTTTTTAAGATCAAGTAGAAATTTAAGCAGAAGAGGCGAGAGTTTGGATCTATAAACTCCTCACATCCGAAGCAGAGAAAAGGCGACCCCAACCCACACATCGAGGGATGGAGAAAATATGGCCACTCTCAAGATAACCAGTCCAAGTTGCAAGACAAGAAGGGCGATGAGAATACAAAGAAGGACACGGGAAAATGGTGTGAGTACCATAAAATCCCTTGGCACAACACTGAAGAATGTCACTCCAAGCAGTTACTCATGGTCAAGCTGAAGGCTTTCGATTCATATGTCGATTCTGATTCAGAATCAAATAATGAAAGAGGGAAGCGGATTATCGATGTTGAATGTAGTGCCACTATCGCTACCACCAAAGTCCATCCAAGTGAACCAGAAGAACCAGAGGAAGGGGAATGCCTCTTTCACTCACAAATGTGAGTAAAAGGGGCTCTGCTTCATTTCAGTGTTGATAGAGGTAATCAAAAGAACCTGATTTCAACAGAGGTCATCAAGTAGCTAGACTTTCCAACAAAACTACATTTGTATCCCTACACCATCGGTTGGCTTCTCCAAGGAAGAGATCTCTGTGTCAAGAAACAATGTCGTCTTCCCTATGACATCAAGCCTTTCAAAGATGAGGTATTGTGTGATATTTCTCCCCTTGAATTTTGTGATGTTCTTTTAGGATAACCATATTTGTGGAAGCATCATGTTGTGTATGATTCTAGACCCCACAGTGTTATTATTACTTTTGGTGGAAAATTGTAGAGGATACTAGAGGTAGTTCCACCTACCACTATTTCTTTAATCTCTTCTAAGAAATGTAGTAAGTTCATTTTATAGACTGGGAAGTTTATCTCCTTTGTGATCCATTCTCATAGTAAGAAGAAGGTCACCACGACATCCATGGCCTCTACATAGAGTCTCTCTTTGCAGCAGAAGCAAGTGAATGAGATTGTGTAAGAATACAGAGACATCTTCTCCTCACCCATCGAGGTACTGACGCACTACCAAGTCAAGCATCCAATTGATTTGACCCTCAGTGCACCTCTTTTAATGGACCAGTCTTTCATCGCTCACTGATGGAAAATGATGAAATCAGGTGTTAGATCCAAGAGCTTCTTCAAAAGGGGCACATTAGACATAACCCTTCCCCTTGTAGAAGCCCGATTGTACTGGTGTAGAAGAAGGATGAGACTTGGCAACTCTACATTGATTACAGAGCCTTAAACAAAATCACAGTCAAGAACTGGTACCCAATTCCTAGGATTGATGACCTTCTTGACCAATTCAAGGGGGAAAAGTTATTTAGCAAGATTGACCTAAAGTCTGACTACCACCAGGTTTCCATAGAACCAACTAATGTATGGAAGACATCCTTCAAATATAAAGAAGGTCTCTTTGAATGGTTGGTCATTCCCTTTGGCTTAAAAAATGCACCTACCACTTTCATGAGGTTGATGGATGATGTATTGAGACCTTCACCAACTCTTTTGTAGTGGTATATTTGGTGACATCCTCATCTTCAACAGAACTTGGGAGGATCACATGCGGCATATTCAATAGGTTTTGAGCATTCTGCACAACACAAGCTATATGCCAACTTGGAAAAATTCTCTTTTGGCATGAACAAGGTCGAATACTTGGGATACATTGTTGATGAGCATGTGGTACATGTTGATACAGCTAAGATCCAAGTCATTCGTGATTGACCAGCCCCGACCACACTAACCGAGCTTCAGAGCTTCTTGGGATTGGACAACTTCTACCAACGATTCATGTTGGGATTGTCCCATATTGCATGGGCCCTCATCCAGGTGACCAAGGGCGGTGGCAGGGAAACGTTCGTGTGGGGGAAGGAACAACAACAAACATTCAATGATCTAAAGCATCTCTTTTTCTCAGCTCCAATACTCTCCTTTCCTGATCTGCAAAAACCATTCGATATTGAGACTGATGAATATGACTATGTTGTAGGTGCAATTCTCACTCAACACTGTCATTCGGTGGCATACCATAGTGAGACACTCTCAGATACTATTCAGAAATACCCCACCTATGACAAGGAAATGTATTCCATTGTACAAGCTTGTCGTCAATGGAAATGTTACATTCTAGGAAAGGAGACGATCATCCACACTGATCACAAGCATCTATAGTTCATACAAACACATGGGAAATTGCAGAACGACCGCCATCAGAAGTGGTCCACCTACGTACAACAGTTCCATCTGAAAATCAAGTATAAGACAAGGATCTAAAATTGTGTCACTGAATGCCTCATTCGACCTCCCATGGTTGCACTCACCACTATTCCCCATTCCCATGGACATGAGTCATTTGAGTGGCCCCAACTTTATCAGCAAGATCCGGACTTCACCACCACCTATCATCTCTTGGGTACAGGCACGACTGTCATCAATTTCCACATTCATGATGAACTATTATGCCATCTGGGCCATCTCTATGTTCCTACAAGTGACTGTGCAAAGTTGATTTGGGAAGCCCACTACAGTCAGATGGTAGGACATTTTGGCGTGGATAAAACTGTGTTCGTTCATCAGAAAGATTTTTATTGGCCAAAACTTTGACAGGACATCAGCAAGTACATCAGATCTTTCACTGCATGTTCCATTTCCAAGCCATCCATCAAGAAGCAAGGCTTATACACCCCTCTTCCTACTTTCGAGAAGCCTTGGGAATCCATATCAATGGATTACATATCTGGCCTTTCATCCACCAGGAAAGGCAATGATTGTGTATTTGTGGTCGTTGATCGGTTTTTGAAGATGGTCATCCTCATAGCCTGCAAGAAGAATATCACGGTGGAAGATACTTCCAAGCTCTTCTTCGAACGAGTGTGAGTCCATTTTGGGATACCACATACCATCATCTCTGACCGAGACAAAAGGTTCCTCATCACATTTTGGTTGAGTCTCTGGTCACCGTTGGACACCAAGTTCACTAAATCCACTACTTTCCACCCCTAAACAAATGGCCAAACAAAGGTCATCAATTGGATGACTGTGCACATATTACGCATGTACAACTCTAAGAATCCACATACATGGGATGAGAGTCTCCCCTATGTTCAACACAGTTACAACAGGGCTCTCCATAGCTCCATCGACCATAGCCCATTTTAGGTGGGGCTGGGATTCCAACCCTTGGGTCCCATTGATGTTTCACTACCTCTTCCCATCACACAAACATACTCTTCCCATGTTTATTCTGAGACTAAAAAATCCACCAGATTCATTAAGAGGATTCAACACATTCACCAACAAGTCTAGGAGATTTTACAGAAATCCAATGTTGGGTACAAGCAACACCATGATCAACATAGGGTACCGCACCAATTTCAGGTTGGAGAAAAAATCTGGTTACATTTTTAGAAGGAGCATCTCACAGGGCCCCATTGAAAGCTCTACCCACTTTGCTATGGGCCTTACACTATCACCAAGGCTGTGGGTAGCAATGATTTTGAGCTCAACACTCCATTCTTCCTTGGTCTACATCGAGTGTTCAATGTGGAACTCCTTCGACCATATTTTCCACCATTATTGGACACCTCAAATATCATAGAACAACGGGAGCCAATAGATATCAACCCTGACTGCATGGAACAAGCATACACTAATCAAATAGTGGACACACAGGTCAAGGTAACTTTCCAACGGAGGATCTAACTGTATCGGGTTGTCAAGGCAGGGAAACTCCTACACCAAGGCAAGTGGCTCACCCAGAACCAAATCCAATAGAATTTTCCTCACCTGATAGGGGAACTCAATGCAATGGACACCATTTCTTCCTAAGGGGGGAGGATTGATCCAGGTGGATATTGGTGGCCACCCACCTATTCAAACTAGCTCCTCTTATTCATTTTTAGTTCAACACATTCTTTTGTACTTCTTTGTAATTGTGGGTTCTACAATTATAGGGTTCTCTGAAGACCTACACATCTTCTAGGTTGATACTGGTGGCATCTCACCTAATCCAACTGGCTTATTTTGTATTTTTTCAGGTTAACACATCTTGTTGTAATTCCAAGGCCATTTTGGAGCCCTAAACAATGTTTTTTTTGCTCGCCACATTCAAATTGTAGATAGAGTCAAAGTTTGATGGTGTAATGTGTATTTCTCTTAAAGACCTTTCCAACTGGCTATCATGCACCTAAAACAGAGGTCGTATGAAAAAGTTACGACCCTGGGAAGTTGAGGTACCAGCTTACCCATAGGGGCCGACATGACTTTTGGCGTTTCACCTCCTAGGGTTTGGTTTTTGGATGTCTAGGGTTTTGAAATTCATGAATAATATCAAAAAGGCCTATGGAGCCTCATTGTAATCATTTTTCTCAGACAGATGTGTGTAGCAACCACATACCTTCTCAGAGATAGCTACCACCATTCAAGCAATTGTTTCAGTTTTGTAGTTTTACAGTTTCAACCTATTTCATTTATTCAATAGAAGATATTGTTCACTGAATATATGTGTTGTTCTTCATATCTCTTTGTTTATTGTATTCAGTCTGTTAATCAGTTTGTTCCACTTCTAAATCTGGATCACTCAGCCTCAAGAAAAGTAAACTCAGCTGCAAGAAAGTGATCTCTATCATAATGAAGCACCAAAATAAGACCCGAGTGATCTCCTCTCAATGACCAGCTAGGGTGGATAGTTTCACCACCGAAACCAATATCAAAATTATCTCTAGGGTTTTTCATCCCAAGATTCCAAAATCCATAAGATATCTCTCAATTCAATTTTAGAAATTAGAAAGTGAATATGAGAGAGGGCGCCCCTCATTCCCTTTTTATTCTTCCGTTGACTCTTTTTCTCCATTTTTTCCCTTTTAATAAGTTAAAGTGACTTTATGAACTCAATAGTCACCTAGGCACCTTTTTACTTGCTTACTCAATGTCACCTTTTAAAATTAAATTAATTTTATTTCGATGAAATTAATTAATTCACTTTTTCCCACTGACTATAGCCTATGTGAATCACTTCGGCTATTTCGTCGATCTCCTAGAGAGATCATTTGGAAAGGGACATTACAAACATTTATCGAGGGTTATGTTTGATTGTGACATTTCTTAATGGTTAATGGCTATGTTTGATTGTGATCTTCCTCGATGGTTTTGTGACATTCATACATTCATCTTGGTTGACTTTTGTTGGATTCTTACATTTGTGAATGGTTATGTTGCATTGTGGTGTTTATCAAATGTGATGTCACATTTTCACATTCATAAAGGATTTTGTCAGATTGCGACATTCATCAAGGGTGATGGAACTTTGAATTTGGTTGGTTTTTTGGGGGCATGGTTGGCCATTGTTCATTATGGTTCGCTATGGTGTTTGATGTGGTTGGCTGGGGTTAATGGATTACTAATATTATTAGTAGTTATGTCACATTACAGAGTTTATAAAAGGTGATGCTGCATTGTGACATTCATCAACGCTTTTGTGGCATTGCAACATTACTCTTGGCTTATGTTGGATTACAACATCCAAACATGGTTATGTCACATTACGTAAGAGATTTAGAATATGATTAATATTTATATATTGTAGTTTTGATCTTTCTTGTATTATGTTTAGTTTGTATATTCGTGATTTTTTCTATATTAATGGTTTTGTCACATTTGGACGTTAATGAAATGTGATGTCACATCGTGAAATTCATCGAGAGTTATGTTGTATTGTGGTATTCCTTTATGGTTTGTTCGGATTACAACATTCATATTGTTGTGTTAAAAGTTATGTCACATTGCAATGTTCATTAAATTTCATGTCACATTGCAATGTTCATACAAGATTTTGTCGCAATGTGATGTAACATTTTCAATGAAAACTTATGTCAAATTTATACATTCTTGAATGGTTGTGTTTCATTGTGACATACATCGTCATTGAATTATGTTGAATTTTATCTTCCCCCCTTCCTTTTGCAATTCCCTATTGGAAAATGGGTGTCAAATTAAAGGTCATCCATATTTAACCATTCATAAACATCACATTGAGTTAGTTATGGTTGAGCATGTTGATTATGGTTAGTAATGGTTGACTATGGTTTACCATGTTGATTGTGTTTAACCATGGTTTACTGTGGTAATGTCACATTGTGATGTTTAACTTCATTGAATAATTTTGAATTGCTACATTCATCAATGGTTGTGTCACATTTTGATGTACATTTTCATTGTCTTATGTCGAATTGCATCATTCCTAAATATTTATGTCACATTGTGACATAACCCTAAATGAACATCACAATGTGCCATAACCATTTAGCAATGATGAAATTTGACATAATATAATGAAGATATACATCACAATGTGACAATTTACTATGATAATGTCACAATGTGACATTTATCATAGTTGACTAATGTTGAATTGCTACATTCCTTAATGGTTGTGTCATATTTCAATGTACATATTCATTATCTAATGTCAAATTTCATCATTCCTAAATGGTTATGCCACATTTCATTTTTCATATGTTAACTATGGTTGAACATGATTGAGTTTATGAGCAGCTTCACTGCGATTGAGCATGATTGAATATGGATGACCTTTAATATGGCACCCATATTCCAATAAGAGGGATGTAATTCATAAACGTCGCACCAGAACATAACCCTAAATGAACATAAAAATGTGTCATGACCATTTAGGAACGATGCAATTCAACATAATACAATGAATATGTACATAGGAATGCAACAACTTACTATGATAACATCACATTGTGACATTTATCTTAGTTGAATAATGTTGAATTGTTACATTCCTCAATGGTTGTGTCACATTTCGATGTACATATTCATTGCCTTATGTCAAATTGCATCATTTCTAAATGGCTATGTCACATTGTCATTTCTATATGTTAACTATGGTTGAACATGATTGAGTTTATGAGCATATTCACTACGATTGAGCATGATTGACAATGGATGAACTTTAATATGGCACCCATATTCCAATAGGAGGGATGTGATTCATAAACATCGCACTGAAAGATAACCCTAAGAAAATGTCGCAAGGTGACATAACCATAAATGAACATCACAATGTGACATAACCATTTAGGAATGATGAAATTCAACATAATACATTGAAGATGTATGTCACAATGTGAAGCAACCATTGAAGAATGTGGTTGTCCGGCATAAGTTAGCCTTGAAAATGTTACACCACATTGCAACGTTCACTTAGGGTTATGTCACTAAGGAAATATCGTTAGGTGACGCAACCCTAAATGAACATCACAATGTGACGTAACCATTTAGGAACAATGCAATTCAACATAATACATTGAATATGTATGTCACAATGTGACACAGCCATTAAGGAATGTAGCTATTTGACATAAGTTAGCCTTGAAAATGGTATGTCACATTGCGACGTTCATTTAGGGTTATGTCACCTTGTGACATTTGTTGGCTCGCTAAATTAACATTTTTTTACACCATCATTTGATCTCCTTTACCTTATCTATGAACCCATTTGCTATGCCTGATACCATATTTACCCATATTTTTGACGTTAATGTGCCTCACAATATTAATGTTGTTAATTGTTATAATTTCCTTTATTTTTAATGATTTAGAGAGGATTTAGATTAATCTTGTTCATGAAGGTTTTGACAGTTTTGTTTTCGCATTGCCAGTTGTTATAGTACCCAAGTTTGTAGGTTTGCATATATGCGTGCACCTAGGTGGAATATGGTCACATGGGTTTTAAATATCTAACCCCTAACATGGTTTTTGTGCCTTAATTAACACCCAGGTCGTACATAGCGATCTCCAACACATGATTTACAGTTTGGACAACTTGTGCCAGTCAGAACTGAGTAATGGATTTTGGGCATGATTTACGGAGAAACAAAGAAGAATTTGGAAAATCTGCGACATGGGTTTTTTCCAAAACATCCCCATTTAGGTTTTTGGAGAGTAGTTTCTCCAAAACATTTGTGGATTGGGAGATATGTGTGGTTCTTCAAAAGGGTCCTTTCTTGTTGCGACCGTTGGAAAATTGTGTTCCAAACAAAGAAACCAGTCAGCAAAGGAACCAACTCCATCTTATTATCAAACGATTTATGATATATGCATCCAATGTAATATGATCTTGAGCTGTTATTAAACCAAGATCCACTAAAAGCACACAAAGAAAATATTTTGTAAATCTGTCCATGATTGGCAGTTTAGATTTGGAGGAATTGGTTCCAATTCTCCCCCTGCCTCTTTGTATAAAATGTATGAGTAGAATAGAGAGAGGGGGGAGCTAGATTGAAAACATAAATAGGGAATGGATAATTTTTGAACTGCATTGTACATTGTTGAAGGCCTTTCCTGCAATCAATTAATATCACATATGTTCTTGCAAGTGGAGTTTTGAGTATAGCCTAGCATTGTAAATATTTCCCACAACATGTGTCAAGCTTGGAAGGGCCACCACGTTGGCATACATTTTGTTTTTTTCATTCAATTTTAGTCAGCTGGACCACTTTTGATTTCCATTGTTGGTTATGTTTTTCATTTGAAATCTTCTATAGAAATTGATTATTTTCTGAAGATCGAAAGATTGATCTACTTGATAAGTGTTCACAGGAATTTTTGGGAAAAGATTGTGGTTTGTGCCATGAAAGAATTTGAGTAACCCTTGTCCAGTAATACAATTTTGTGGTCTAGCTTGATTTCATAGATTATCTTGTTCATCGTTGTTTGCTTCTTTCAAATATTTAAATATATTTACGATTAGATCATTAAAGGACCACCATTGAAGACTCGGGAATTAGTTTGTTGCACACGTAAAATCCATGAAAATTCACAATAATGAAAGATTGTGGTTCTGATCCCAACAATATCTAAGTGATCTTGCAGTTGAGTGAAAATTTGTAGTCCAATGGAGGCAGTTAGTTGATTTCATTTTGGTTTGGATTTACTAGTAATTGTCGGCATCAGTTTAGAATAGGCTCTGATTCTACATTTCTTGTACTTGCACCTCAAAGCTTATGAGCCCTCGGGTTGATGATTTGATGTCCAAAATTTATACATGTAAATTTCCCCACATTTTTGGTGTTGTTTTCGGGGAGGTGTTGAAGGTATTAGAGCACTTTCAGTTTTTGTTTTAGTGCACCAACACTTAAGACTCAGTGGAGGAGAAACGGTAAGACACAAAGGCACCCTCATTTCTAAAAGGGTTGTAGCCCATTGCATTCACTTTAGTGAGTTTCTCTGAGACCTTGTTATGTTGGTTCAATGTGTCTTCTTTTAGATTAATGCATGGAAAGGTAAATATTCTCATGTCAACATACAACGTGGTGACAACTGGGTCTCAATAACGTGAGTGGTCCGAATACATGCTCTTTTTTGGAATTTGTCTTGTGTGGTGTGCAAGATTTCATTTATGTTCATAAATTTATTTATTTTGGTTTGTAAGAACTCCATACACTAATCCATATGTGAGACAGAGATTCTTAGACCAAACTGAGAATGTAAATATGCTCAATCATTTTTTGAGAAAAGGAGGACATACCCCTGCAAGGATATTCTCAAATCCTTTCCCACACTCTAGAATTGTTGCCAGGGATGAATCTACAATTCAGGAAGCGGTGGAGAAATCAAAGATGCATGAAACGTGTTCCATGAGAGGAGGATATAGAAGTTTCTTATAGTAGTTCTTGTGAGTAGATAGAAGAATCATGGACCAAACTAGATGGAGAGAAAATATTAGAGCCACATATCGAAGAATTTTTGGCATGTTTTTCATCAAATCCTTTGTGAATTATGGAGTGTGAAGACCACTTGTCTAAATAAATTCATGACATGAAAATTAGAGAGAGCTGAGGAAACAAAAATTACATTGAATATTGGTTCCAAACCATCATCAGGCCATAGTACCCCTCCCTCCTTCAATACTTCTTGGTGTCATCTCCACAAGAGAAGTTGGCCTCTCATGTCTGATCAACCATTGAGGTATGTTTTTCATAATTGGATATGAGTCTAATTGTGAATCTTCTACGCACACGAATTCACTAGAAGTACTCCTATACTTGAATAAAATTCTTCCCTTTTTAAGTAGGGTAGGATAGTGGATAAACGAATTTCAATAAATGTTGCATATAGTTAGTAGTCAAGCTTAAATTAGAGTGAAACATCCTTTTTATGTTTTCCGAATAAGTGGGGAATGTCAAAAGTTGAAAAGGAAGCAATAGACTTTTCCAACAACAAAATTCTACTCCTATGGTACTTGAATTGCATGGTGGATGCCAAAAATCTGCAGATGTATTTTGTTTCTTTCATCAACTAGACAATTATGTAGCAGCTCATATTCCTTCTTCAATTTCAGTATGTAAGTATCAACCTCAGAGAAGTAAGTTAACCTGAGGTAAATAATCTTCTCAGCCTTCTAATTGATTGGAAATGAAGGGAATTTATTATAAATACAACATTATAATCTTGTTACTCTATCTTATCTACCACTTATCATTATAATTTTAACCCATCCCACTAATAACCACTATTACCCCTTTATATCTCCACATTTGTCCCTTTGTTTTTTTCCAAAACCCCTCACGATCCTATCTTTTTCATTTCCTCAACTGATGGTTGTAAAGTGTTGAAACATTATGACCTTCTCTCTCTCTATTTAGACTTGTAGATTGTGTATGGGGAGGAGGGTTATAATGAAAAGGTTTCTAGATCAACAAAAAGGAAGACAATTATATATAGGAATATCTTTTGCCTACACATAGTCATTCTTTTCCATTACAACAATTAAGTGGATTGCATAGTGCCCTGAAAAAGAATATAGTTCAGTATAATCATTCACCCCTGTCTCAACTTTCTTCCAATAGTTCACTATTTTTGAGAAATGTGACTAGAAGTACATAGAAGAAGGAAGAATTACATAGTTCAGTCTCATGTTTCATCTTCCAAAACCTTCATAATATGCCCTCCATCATTTGAAAATTCACTCACAACATCCAAAGTAGTCACCATGCCCCCCTGTCATTCATGACTAGTGACTTTCTTTCTTAGTATAGAAAATGCATGCAAAAATTTATGTGATGTCTCATTCCCAAGAGTAGGTCAGTAGGGAGTGACTTAGTAGTCTATTTGTTTCCATAGACTATAGTCAGACACAAACATGGAACAAGGGGAGAAATAAGGGTGAATAAATGGCTAAATGATGAATTAAGCCAAAAAGTATAGGAAAAGCCACTTAAGCCAAAGTCAATGGAGAAATAGAAGAAAAAGGTGTTGAGGGGGGGGAACATAATTAATTAATCACTCAACTTAGGAGAAAAATATCCTAGCTTAAGTGATGTCAACAGAGAATTAGATCGGGGAAGATATAAAAGGAGGAATTCAACCTAATTCATCATTATGTTATGATTTGATGTTGAGAATAGTTTCCAGAGGAGGAAGTCAAAATCTTTGATGTTTTGTGGGTTTATGGAGAAAATCACCACCAAGATCAGTTTCAGTGTTGGAAGAAAAACCATAGCCTATCGAAGATACCATCCAGGTATTTCACTGTGCTAGATCAGGAGTATACAGATCCAGTTCACAGTTTTCGCAGTGCATCCAGTGAAGGAGCAAGGGTTAGAGAGGGTTTTGTGTATTTGGAAGATACCAGGGATTATCTCGCCATATCCTTCCAACCCAGTTGAGAGGAATCCAAGGTTCTTTTTTTGAGCCACCAATCGTCAGATTCTGACGGTGGAATCTTCCAGGGTGCATCAAATAGCCAGGAAGTGCACATCTCTTAAGGAGAGACATCTGGGTTTCTAGAGGGATTTATGGATTATATCTAAGGAAACCATTTCGACCCAGTACAGAGGAGGATAGGGTGTACATTTCAATACATATATCAGTGGATTATATTGGTGGAATCACTAGGGCATATTTTCAGAGCCTAGGAGGTGTGCAACACCCCAGGGGATATCATCCAGGGTTCATCCAGAGCTTCAGTGAGCTGATCTTCTGTCCGACGGATATCAAGAGGATCCTAGAGGCTAGGGGGCTTAGTATGGGACAATTTTCAGGATGATCAATTGAGTATAGCCACCAGGATGAGTTTATCCAATATTTGCAACAATTATCATGAGTTTCTGGAGTTGCATGTTGTCGATCTATCCATGCATATGCAGATCTATACACATCTTCTGATCATGGGTATTTTGTATTAGTTGCATTGTATTCCAGTGATGATCCATGAGATATAGCTAATTATTATTTCTCTTCTTTCATCATATCAATGTATTTCCTGCTTTTTCCATATAATACATGCTATTGAGATTGTGTTGGTTCCTTATTTCGCATGCATCATATATACTGCTCAAACTTTTTTTATATGACACACACATGAGAAAATCACCAAGAATGTTAAAAAAGTAACTAAAATGAATCTAGAGACCCCTCGTGTATCAGTTCAGAGATTCTTGACACTAGTATAACAATAAATATCTAGATCCATTGGATTTGGGATATTTCAGTGGTACCCGAGTTGTCTTCCTGCTAGCCTATGAAGAAGTGCTTCTCATGACCCCATGATTTCGGGAACACGTGCATAATACTTAGAGGGTTGAGGACATATTGGGGATGAGTACATTCAGTACCACAGAGAACATAGTGGAGACATAAGAGAAAGGAACAGAAGGGACTACACTCCCTTCCACACTCAGTCATATATAGAGCTAGAGTTGGAGGAAATGGATCACATCAGCTCCAAAATAGAGGCATACATAGAGAGGACTATGGGTGATAGGTGTGAGACACCAGAGGGTAGGGGGAAAGGCCCCGAGACACATTCTGACAGTACACATGCCATCTTGAATGACCTATCTAGAGGACAGTGGGACATGATGAACGTCATAGCACAGATGGCCATCATCACACAAATGATCCAACATAGTGTGAGCACCATGGGTTTCAATGTCATAGGAGGAGTGAGTAGGCCAGGATAAAACTAGGGAGGTGGGGCTAGTGGCTCCAATGGATCTCAGAGCGAAGCGAGTGGACATCCCTCCCCTATCCATGCCTATACATCATCTAGGAGGATTCCTAGACCATTATATCCACAGTTACATGGGGGACAACCCCTAGGACAGCCAGGGCAGGTATGAGCACAACTCCAACAGGGGCAGGAAGTACCACAGGACCGATTCAGGGAGCATATGAGATATTATTTGGCTCTGGACCAATTTTCCATGTATGCATGAGATTTCTAGACTATTTTTTGATCATATATTCCAATAGACCTTGGGAGACACAGAGGGGAAATGAACGAAATCAAAACATGGACTTCATTAAGAAAGTGGGAAAGTTGAACATTCCTACTTTCGATGGGTCGTCATGATGCTCATCTTAGGCATGGCTACAAAATCTTGACACATATTTCAAGCTCAACCCGATGATAGAGTCAGAAACTATCGGCTTCTCCACCGTGCACTTGGATGGGGATGCCCATGAGTGGTGGTACCATGGGTTGGTGAAATTGGGTCACAACCACATTACTTCATACTTGGATTTCACTGAGAGGTTGATGGAGAGGTTTGATAGGAGCGATACAAAAATCCATTTCAGGGATCTTACATAGTTGAGACATGCACTGTCAGTTGAGGCCTTCATCACAGAGTTCCAGTGGAAGGCAGTGGTTGTATCAGATATATCAGAGAAAATATTGGTGATGTTTCTCACCAAGGCATTGACGGAGCCATTAAGGGTCTAGGTTAAGTATTTCAAGCCTCACACCCTACAGGAGTCCATTGTTTGCATGAGAGACATGGGGGACTCAACGCTGAAACCGGAAACCTTTACCAAACCCTTTGTACCACAGAGAGACAGGGATCATAAAACTCCTCAGAGGGAATGGAAGGGTAAGCCCAAAATGGATGATGAAACCAGACATGAGTTGATGAGGAAGAAGATTTTCTTCTCTTGTAGAGACCCTTGGGTCCTAAGGCATAGTTGCATGGGAAAGGGATGGATCCACTACATTAAGGTGGAATCAGGTAGTGAGGAGGAGGATGAGGAGATCGAGGCATAGGAAGACAGTGATTCAGAGGATGACACTACATATGAGCTAGAGAGACATTTGAAGAAACCTCAGATACAGACAGAGGCACAACCAAAGGAGGAGAAAAAACCTCGTAGAGAGGTGAAGGGGGGAAACCATAGAAACCCTTTCTAGAGTACCCAGGTACAACACTCTCAGGCTTAAGGACCTTATATAGGGGCATCGCATGATAACTCTAGTTTATGGTGGGGCCACCCATAATTTCATAGATGCGTCCTTTGTAGCCCGGAGGGGGTTACACACTGAGGATTTTGAGGGTTTCCACATGGCAGTGGCAGATGGATACACTATGACATGCTTGGACATGGTCCCAGACCTAGAGGTTAAGTTAGGAAACTACACCTCGATGGATACCTTTTATGTAGTTGACCTATCAGATACATATGCACTGATGGAAATACAATGGCTATATTCATTAGGGGAGATTGGGTTCAACTATCATACGTTGACCATCAAATTCAAATATTCCAGTGGATCGAGAGTGGTATTGAGGGGTATTTCTATAGGAGCACCCAAATAAGTATCAACAAAGAGGATGGAGCAAATCTTCTGTCACGGTGATGTAGCATATGTAGTAGAGTGTTTGATCAACACCCGAAAGGATTAAGAGGGCATAGAGAATTACCATCCATAGATAAGGAAGCTTCTGAGTCAGTATGAGCCAGTGTTTGGGCCGATACCACCAAGGAGACCACCAGATAGGGGGTTCAATCATATTATTTAGTTAGAGTCAGGGGCTACACCAGTGATCATCGTTCCCTATAGGAACCCCAAGAGATTCATGGATGAGATCGAGAAATAAATCAAAGAATTTCTTGCGATGGGGCACATCAGGCCTAGCACAAGTCCATTTTCTTCTTCAGTTGTTCTGGTACTAAAGAAGGATGGCACATTGAGGATGTGCATTGACTACAAATATCTCAATAAGAAAACTATAAAGAACATGTACCTGATTCCATGCATAGATGAGTTGATGGACGAGCTACATGGGGCAATTTTCTTCACCAATATTGACATGTGGTTAGGGTTTCATCAGATCAACATCAAAGATAAGGACATAGAGAAGAAAACGTTCAAGTGTCATTTTGGACATTTCAAATTTTTTTTCATGTCGTTTGGGTTGATCAACGCACCAACCACTTTTAATTATTACATGAATCACATCTTCATGGTACAGTTGAGGAAGTACCTTTTGGTATTATTCGACGACATTTTGATTTATAGCAGGACATGGGATGAGCATCTGGCACACTTGGAGGAGGCCATGTAGGCACAGTCATTATATGCCAAGGAGTCCAAGTGTGAGATCAGGATGAGGGAACTATAGTACTTGGGGCATATCATCAATGAGAAGGGAGTATAGGTTCATCAGGAGAATATCATGGCCATTCTGGATTGGCCAACACCCAAGAACCTCACAAAGTTGAAGGGATTCTTTGGGTTATGTAGTTACTACAGGTGGTTTGTTAGAGGATTTTCACATTTGGCAGCACCACTCATAGATCTAACCAAGAAGGGTGCTTTTCATTGGACGGATGAGTCACAATAGAATTTTGAGAAAATGAAGGAGTTTATGAGCACATGCACTGTTCTAGCCCTTCTGGATTTCTCGCGACCATTTGTCTTAGAGTGTGATGCATCAGGGGTGGGGATTGGAGCAGTTTTAATGTAGGGAGGGCATCCCATTGTCTTTGAGAGTAGGAATATCAATGATTCGAAGAGACTCTATTCAATTTATGACAAGGAAATGCTAGCAATCATGCATGCCTTAACCAAATTCAAGAAGTATTTCTTGGGTAGCAGGTTTATAGTGAAGACTGATCACAATAGTCTCAAGTATTTTTTGGATCAGAAAGATCTCAATGAGAGAAAACAAAAGTATTTTTCAAAGATCCAAGCCTTTGAATTTTACATCAAGTATGTTAAAGGAAAAAGGAACTTCGTAGCAGATTCCTTGTCCAGGAGGCCAACGGGGTGTTCGATGATGGATATTTGCACAGATTGGAAGGCACATTTGTTGGTGGAGTACTCCAAAACCAAATTTTCTTGTGAGGTACTGGATGGAAAGGTGGTTGATGATAGATATCGGGAGCTAAATGATGTCATATTATACAAGGAACAGATATACTTTGTTCCATAATATACCTTAAAAGGGAAGGTTTAGAAGGTTTATCACGATTCTCCTATAGTCAGAAATCAGAGATACTTGAAAACTTACAGAAATATCAGGGAGAGATTCTCATGGAAGGGTCTCAAGGATGATGTACTGAATCACATCTGAGCGTGCACAAATTTTCAGCATAACAAGTCCGAGGAGACACACCCCGCAGGGTTACTTCATCCTTTAACCATTTTGGAGCATAAATGGGAGAGCATTTCTATGGAATTCATTACATGTCTTCCTTGAGTGCAGAGAAGGGACTGTATGTGTGTAGTGGTCGACAAGATGACCAAATTTTCACACTTCTTTGCCATACCCACAGACTACAATGCCACACAGGTAGCAAATATATTATTCAGAGAGGTTTTCCGGTTGCGCGGTTTACCCAGGCAAATAATCAGTGATATAGATGGGTGCTTCATTAATGCATTTTGGCAGGAGATATTCAGGTTGGTGGGCATAGAGTTAGCCATGAGTACTAGCTACCACCCAAAGACAGATGGAAAGACAAATATTTTCAACAAATGGGTGGAGGGGTATCTGATAAATTATGTGGGGGGGCATCAATGCACATGGTGAGATGGTTGCACATGGGTTAGTATTGTTACAACACAACTTACCACATTTCTATTAGGATGTTTCCTTTTAGATCATTGTATGGATACGATGCACCCTCTTTTGTGGATACTGTGTTTGGGGATAGCAGGGTCTTAGGGACCAAAGACTGGGTTAAGGAGAGTCAAAGAATTCTATGGGCGGTAAAGGAGGACTTACAGGAAGCTCAGAACCAACAGAATATCTATGCATATAGGCAGAGGATAGAGCACAGTTTCGAGGTATGGGACTTTGTTTTTCTATGATTACAACCATACAAAAAGTCTTCCTTGAAAAGAAGTGGGCAGAGAAGTTGAAGCCTAGATTCTACGGACCGTACAAAGTTAGCAAGAAGGTAGGAGAAGTGGCCTATGAGATAGATTTTCCGGAGGGTAGCAATATTCACAATGGATTCCACGTTTCTTACCTTAAAAAGGTAGTGGGACAACAAATTAGCATTTCAGAGGAGTTTCCACCCTTGGATGAGGAGGGTCAGTTGGAGCTAATACTGGAGGAGTTGCTAGAGAAGAGAGAGTGCAGATTGAGGAGAAAGGTTATCAAGGAGTGCTTGGTCAGATGGAGGTGACTTATAGTGGAGGATGCTATATGGGAGGGAGAGCATATATTACAGCACCCAGGATTGATGTTGCTTGAGGAAAAGAAATCTCGGGAAGGGAGGACGGTGATGTCCCGTTCCCAAGAGTAGGATAGCAGGGAATGACTTAGTAGTCTATATGTTCCCGTAGACTATAGTCAGGCACATAGAGGGAACAAGTGGAGAAATAAGGGTGAATAAATGGATAAACGATGAATTAAGCCAAAAAGAATAGGAAAAGTCACTTAAGCCAAAGTCAACAGAGAAATAGAAGAAAAAGGTGAGGGGGGGACTTAATTAATTAATCACTAAACTTAGGATGAAACATGCCTAAATTAAGTGATGTCAATGGAGAATTAGATCGGAGAAGATATAAAAGGAGGAATTTGACCTAATTCCTCATTATGTTATGATTTGATGTTGAGAACAATTTCCAGAGGAGGAAGTCAACCTCTTTGATGTTTTGTGGGTTGCTGGACGAAACCACCACCCAGATCAATTTCGGTGTTGGAAGACACACCCTAGCCTATCAGAGGTACCATCCAAGTATTTCATCGTGCTAGATCAAGAGTATACAGATCCAGTTCACAGTTTTCGTAGCGCAGCCAGTGAAGGTGCAAGGGTTAGAGAGGGTTTTTTTGTAGTTGGATGAGACCAGGGCTTATATTGTCATATCCTTTCGATCCAGTTGAGAGGAAGCCAATGTGCTTCTTTTGAGCCACTAGTCATCATATTATAACATTGGAATCCGCCAGGGCGCATCACATAGCCAGAAAGTGTGAAACTCTTTAGGAGGGACATCTGGGTTTCTACAAGGATTTCTGGATCAGATCTGGGGAAACACTTTTGACCCAGTATAGAGGAGGCTATGGAAAAAATTTCGAGACAAATATTAGTGGATTTCGTTGGTGGAATCACCAGGGCACATTATCAGAGCCTTGGAGGTGCACAACCTTATAGGGGATATCATTCAAGGTTCATCCAGAGCTTCAGTGAGCCGATATTCAGTCTGAAATATATCATGAGGGACCTAGAGGCTAGGGTGCTTAGTTTGGGATAGGTTTTAGGCTAATCAGTTGAGTATACCCACCAGGGCGTGTTTATCCAACATTTGTAGAAGTTTTCATGAGTTTCTAGAGCTGCATGTTGTCGATCTATCTAGGCATATGTAGATATATCCACATATTTTGGTCACATGTATTTTGTATTAGTTTCATTGTATTCCAGTGAAGATCAATGAGATCTAGCTGATGATTATTTCTCTGCTTTCAACATATCAGTGTATTTCCTTCTTTTTCCATATAATACATGCTATTGAGATTGTGTTGGTTCCTTATTTCGCATGCATCATATATACTGCTCAAAATTTATTTATATGACACACACATGAGAAAATCACCAAGAATGTTAAACAAGTAACTAAAACGCATCCAGAGACCCCCATATTATCAGTTTAGAGAGTCTTGATACTAGTATAACAGTAAATATCCAGATCCACCGAATTTGGGATATTTCAATTTACTCCCTTGGATATTATTTCTGAATTTTCACCAAAATTTTCTTCAATTGATTCCTCATATTGTCCCATTTTGAAAAACCATGAACCTCCACTCCAATGTGGAAGAAAATGATACCTAAAAAGGGATATGAATCTTCCACATTGGAGAGGATCACTTAGTTTGTAATCAACAGAAACGTGCCACAATGTATGCTCCCTTACATGTCATGCTAAATGGTTGTACACGGATTCACAGAAAAGGGATATGCATTTTTCTAATAATGGTATTTCTGCAAGAGGCATGCGTGCCATTTGTAAATTTAGTGAGATGGGTAAAATAATATTGATCTGTCATCAAATGTCTTGTTAGATATCTTGGCTTTTGAAAATAGGTTTTGTTGTGAGAAATTAAAGGATGGTTGTGACATAATTTTGTCATATTTTCTTCATACTAAACATGATGCAATAGATTTTATGGAATATTTCTTGGAAGAGGGTTCTCGGTAGGGTTGGATGTACCAAAAAATAATTGTCTTCATAGTTTGATGGGAAAGAAAAATAGTTAGACTTGGAAAGAGAAACAACATTGGAATTCATTGTGGAACAAATCTTTTGAAAGTTGACCATAATGAGAGAGATATTAGAATTGTTGGAAGCTCCATAATGTGGAAATAATACACTTTCAGTCCTAGCAAGTTGGGTTGCTTACTGTTTTTACACCTAAGCAGTTGATGAAAAATATACAAAATCTATATTTTTTTTTTCTTGGGTTTTTTGCTGATAATTTCATTCAATCATTATCTTTACAGGAAAAGGGAAATATTGATTTCAATATTGATACGAATGTGTTGGACAGTTCCATGTTTATCCCTTCAAGAAGTCCAAAAGTGATTTTTGGGCAGAAAAGTCTTATCCTAAGGTACCTTTCGTTGGTTAGGGCCATTGTTCAAGTCTTGGTTCAGGTCACAATTCATGCCATAATTCCATGAGTGGAAATCTAGCTGGGACACCATTTTTGCAGCAAAGGAGAGATATCTGAGAATGTTGTCCCATTCCTAGTCCAATAATGGCAAGTGATCCAAGCTCAAGAGGTTAGAGTGGGGAAATTACACCTTTGCATCCTCGAGTTATTGGAAAAACTCCTTGATCTCACTGGAAGAAGGATATGAGTTCTTGAAGCTTGTCATTGAGAAACATGTTTTCTCTCATGATGGCTTTTTAAAAATTTATTCATCAAACAATTTGATCGATGGTCTCTATTGGCCCGACTATTATGAAGATTTGGGAGAGGTAATTTTAAAGAGGTTCTTTTTGCTTGATTTTTTCTTCATTGGACAAGACAAAATACTAGAGCACCCTTCCAAACATAAATGGAATTGATGGTCTTTCTAAAGCTGTCGTTTTTAAAACCAACGATCCTAACCCACAAATTCTTTGGAATCAACATCATTTCTACAAACGAGAATTCTTGAGGATTTCAAAAGGGAGGGCATGGTAGAGCCAATAGATTTGACATCCATGACATTTTTACAAAAAGAAATCTTATGAAGACTACATTGAAGGGTGTAAGAAGGGAAACAATCCACACTAAATATCTGGCAGGAGATACATATGTTGTCATATGAGAGGAATTTGAGATCTCCTTGAAGATGTTATCGAGAAGTTTATTTACAACCATCCACTTATTTCCATCGTTACATCTATTAGGTTATGAAAAAGGTATAAATATCTTCCTTTTTCCCACATTTCATGATATCATCTTGATTGACTTTTCGGTTATTTAGGAGAAAATAGAATAGAAAATGAATAATATACTCGTTAGCATTGTTGTTGAATATTAGATTACATAGATCCTAAATATGATTGGAATTGTCTGGTTTTATTGCAGAATTGGTTAAATATTGTCAAACCCAAGATAGCAAAGGAAATCTTGAAGATGCACAAGTTATTGGAGGTTGAAGACTTTATGGCGCAAGGAAGTTTTGAAGATGATCAAGTTTCTTATTATAATACTAAAGCAATCCTAAGGATATCTTGATCCTCGGGACAACCTAATTTACCTAGATTATTGTAATATATAAGGGGTATATAGATCTTGAAAAGAGGTAGAAGAATTGCACCCAAGAACTCAGAACTTAGAATTGCTATGCATTAGCAATTTTTGTAAAATGTTGTACCAGCTATGAAATCAATAGAATCTTCGAGTGGTTTTACCATTTCTATATACTGAATTTCAAATAGCAATGCTTCTAAGGACCAAAGCCCTAGCCTGAAGGAGCTACTATTTGACCTATAATTGTATCAGTTCAATTTATGTTTTGTGATTCGATTCTCTTTTATAGTAGTTAAATGAATGCATAAGTGTGTTGATGATTTCATGTCAATTACAAGAGATATATATTCCCTGAAGCATTAGATGATTGTTGTTCCAATTCCTATTACTGAGATTTGATGCGTGACAGTTCCTCATAAGTTCACATTTGTTGTTCCCTTTATTTAGTTTACATTTGTTCTTCCTTTTACTCAGTTTACATTTGTTCTTCCTTTCACTTAGTTTACATTTTTTGTTCCTTTTACTTAATTTACATTTGTTGTTCCTTTCCGTTAGAATATAGTTGTTGTTCCTTTCAATAGAAATACGATTGTTGTATCTTTTTTATTAGATTACAGTCTCTATTTCTTTCCATAGATAGAGTAATTCGCCTTTTTTCTTTCCACCAATTTGATTCATAATCATAGTCATTTCTGCAAGTCTTTATCTATATTCAATTACTGCTCTTAAAATGAATTCAATAGATTAATTAGTTCCTTTCCATTGCACAGCTTTAGACTTCAATTCCTAAATATTTAATGAATGTTTGAGGAACTTGATTGTTGATAAATTCAGATTTGTTTTCACTACACGATTTTAGCCTCTACGAGTTATCTGCATAGAATTTACCGATATTCTTTGAGATAAAAGACGAATCCTCGGGTCGATAAATTAATGTTAAACTAAGGTTGTTTTTAGACATCTTTAGAGCCCAACATTTTGGCGCCATTGTCAGGGAAGAATGTCAAAGGTAGCATAGATTATGCCTCTGGAGGACGAGGTATTGAAGACGGAAGGTAAGAACCTATGTAGGAAATAAGTAAGATGCTTATACTAGCGCCTACCTCTAGCTGACGCATTAAAAGGTTGCATAGGTGTTTTTTTTTCTTTCTTGATTTTCCTTTTTTTTGTTGTGTGAAGTGTGTATGACTAAGAAGAAAGATCTTGAAAAACCAAAACCCCCACCAAAAATTACCAAATCCCAGGGCTCAGTGCTCCCTGGAAGAAGCACTTTCATAGACGACATCATCTGAAAAGAAAAATCTCAAGCTTTGGTTGGACCTAGAAAAGGATCTACCTGAATCCCTCAGGTGGCAGTTTCACCAATTGCAGTCCACATTGAGATTCATAGCAAAACTGAAGGGACTGAGCAAATCTTTCAGAGCACGGATCTTCTACCCCTCAACCCTTTAGAAGAGGGAAACTCTTGTAATTTGTAGGAAGGAGAAGAAGAAACTAGTGGGATATCTAAGACAGATCCACCACCCAATCCTGAATCTCCTGTGAAAGAAGAAGGCATACCTGAAATCCCAGATAGAGGGAGTGCAATCAAATCCCCTAGAGGATCAGATAACCAATCAATTCAAATAAAATATCTGGATCAAGAAATCCCTAAATATTTCTGGCATATTTTTGATCAAATGGCACAACCAAATCCACAACGTCCCCAGACTTCCACTTTGTAATATATGATAGTTGATCCAATCGCCAATGCCCCCATGAAGGAAATTCCCCTACAAAACCTGCCAACCTTTCATGGATTAATCTCAAAAGACCCAGACACATTCTTATATGAATTTGATGTCCCATGTAGAGGGTATGATTACACCTCTGAACCCCCAAAATTAAAATTTTTCCCCTCCACTTTGAAAGGAGCAGCTCTATGTTGGTTCATCGGATTAGGGGGAGGAACTATAAACTCATGGGATGAGATGAAACAAGCCTTCTTGACAAAATATCAGGATTATTGTAGAACCAGAGACTTAAAAGATGAAATCTTTCAAATGACTGCAAAAGAAAATGAATCATTAGAAGAATATGTCGAGAGATTTCAATATAATTTACAAAGATCACCCTATGGCACATTACCAGGTGAAGTACTTAAGGAAACGCTGACTAAAGGTATGAAAGATGAATGGGTAGAAACGTTGAATTTAATGGGGAAGGGTGACATTTATCAAGAAAATTATGATGACATCATCCTATTGTGCATTAGGTGCTCAAGAGGAAGTTCACGGACCATATCAGGGATGTGTACCCCCCTCACCAGAAATAACAATATTACCAGCAGGGGTGTTACTCGAGATGAAGTTGGTAATCTCTTAGAAAACTTCAAAATAGATCTTCTGAGCACTATGACTACAGAATTGGATGTGTTTCATGCCAAACAGAAAAAAACAGAAGCAGAACAAACGTTGGCCATATTTTTCCACAGGTGCAGAAGAAAACATGGTCCAAGGGATTACCCTTTAGACGTAGTCTGGGTTTGCACTATCTGCACCAAGTATCATGACACGGAACAATGCCCATCGCTTCCTGGACTGAAAGTTGTCTTTAGAGAAGCAGAAGAAGAAACAGAGCCATTATATATGATGGCTCAACGTCGTCAATGGAAGAATCAGCCTCCAAATACACTACAGGACCCTTCCTCTTTCTTCTCTGGACAATATAATTAGCAGCAAGCTCCTGGTAGAACATGGCAGGGTCAGTCATTTACTAATCAAAACTGGAAGCCCCAACAATACCCACCTGCAAATCCCACTTGGCAAAACCAGCTCGCTGCAAATCCTGCCTGGCAGAATCAACCAACTGCAACTTCCACTTGTCCTAACTCACAATATCCCACTTCATCCTGGAAAAACTCAAATAACAACATCTACCCTTCACAGTGGCCCAACATGACTATCCAAAACCCAAATTGGAATCAAAATTGGCAGGGCCCTGTGGGGATAAACAACCAACCCATGGGGATGGCCCCTCAAACTCAGCCTACGTTACAAGAACCACTCCAATTGTCCCAAAACCCACAATCCCAATTGCGCCCTCAACTACCAGCCCAACCTCAACCAAATCCAAATAACAGATCGTCTCAACTTGTCCAGATTATGGAGAATGGAGAAGGAGAGACCAGTGTGGTAGGGTGCAGTGAACTACGGTTGAAGTCGGGATGAATAACCTCTCATGAAGAAAATAAAATTTTTCAAGAGAAGGAGAGTGAAAAACAACCAGTGATAATACCTTTGATTGTCGTAATAACAAAAGAAATTGAGCAGGGGGGAAACACAGTCGAATCACAAGATCCTGATAAGGATGCAACGCCCTCCCCTCCATTCCCCAAAATATTGATGGTAGAAAAATCGATCGTATATCCCAACTTCGACATTGTAGGGAACTCAAGAATTTATATATCAAGATTCCACTACTGCAAGCTCTTCAAGACATCCCAATCTACACAAAAATGATCAAGGAGATATCTGGGAGAAAGCCCGTCAGAAAAATTAAAAATCCATCATCAACGGCCCACGTGGTAGGAGCCTTGTCTGATCTAATTTTAGGTAGACAAGAACCGGTTAAATATGTAGATATGAGGAATCCCATAGTGACAGTTCAGATCCAGGGTTATTCTTTTCCCAATACACTAGTTGACTTGGGAGCAGCCATCAACATCCTGACTATGGAAACCTGCAATACCCTGGGTTTTAACTCCTTCGAACCCACAACAATAATGTTGCAGTTGGCAGATCGATTGATAGTTCTGTTGAAATAATGTAACTGCAAAGAGTATTCTTATTTTTATTGATATTTTATTTATAGGATCAATCCCCATTGTGGATTGATCATGTCGGATATTGTAATAGGACCAAATCCCCTTTCGCAGATTGGTCAACAGACAATTATAATAGGCAAAATAAGAAGTTGGCCCCAGCAGTTAATAAGAAGACCCAGAAATATAATAAAGGTGGGTTTACCCACCCAGATTGAGAAGTCATCCCTGCCAATGAAGAGACACTTCACACGTGCTAGAACTTGTATAAATAAAGGAGGCTAGTGCCTCATTTGAACACAACTCACTTGCTCAGTTTGAGAGACAAGTTCTGATCTGTTACCGGCAAAGGAGAGAGAGAGTGGCACATATCTTGGGAGAGGACCTTCTGTTTTAGCATAATATCTCTTGGCATTATATTGGCTATTTATATTAAGGAAGTTTTGTTGGGTTTTCTTCCCCTAGAGGGTTTCCCAGGATAAATGTTGTGTCTCTTGTGGATGTGTATTTCTCAGTGATCTTGTTCTTATGTTGTTATTATCTATTGAATTGCAAAGAACTATAATAATGGCATAAACATTAACATGGTATCAGAGCCAACNTGAAGGAAGCATATTTTGCAAGAGGAAAAATGTCACTGTTACTGTACCTAAAAGTTAGGGTTTTGCAAAAGTGAATCTTTTCAGCTCCAAAACCACCTAGAAAGTTGTGCCATCCCCCAAGGATCATTTTGGCACCTTCAGCGCACCTTTTCAGTGCCTATATCTCCCATAAAGTGAAACCCTAGTTTCACAAAGTGCATATTTCGCAAGAGGAAAAATGTCACTGTTACCGTACCTAAAAGTTAGGGTTTTGCAAAAGTGAATATTTTCAGCTCCAAAACCACCTAGAAAGTTGTGCCCTCCCCCAAGGATCATTTTGGCACCTTCAGCGCACCTTTTCAGTGGCTAGATCTCCCATAAAGTGAAACCCTAGTTTCACAAAGTACCAAAAAACCAGAGTACCAGAAGTACCAGAAAAACTAGAAGCACCAGTCCAGAAATCCGCAAATCAAGTTTGAGGGGGTAAAAGTTGGATTTTCAAAATTCCGACTACACTAGCATACTCGCCTCAGCCCAGTGCATCTAATCCCTAGATCAGAATTTCAAAAATTGAAGTTTAAAAAATTAGGGTTTCCTCATAAAACCCTAGGTTACAGTTGTCATTGTAGTCTCAGAACCAGTTGCAGTTGCATCTGTAAGACTAGTTGCAATCACCATTGAAGTGTTCTTAAGAGTTGGTAATGATTACCGCTGCTACCAGATGGAGCCACTACCTACAAATGTCATCAGAGGTATGTACTCATGTATGTTTAATGGTTAAACCCTAAAGAGTATTTGCAGGAGAAGGGATCTCTTGCCATAGATCCAGAAGGATCTCAAGATCCAACANATTCAGAGGAATGATGCAACCCAGGTGTGATTATTCTGATATGCATCTATTTGTCATGACATTATTAGTGTTGCATGTTGAAGCTATGATCAAATTATTAGAAGGATTAAAAGTTGATCATAGAGCTTATCCTCTAACCTAACCTTCTGTCAAGATAGCATATTGTCTCAGTACAAAAGACAGGTTGAAGAAAGAACTCGTCACTTGAGTGAAGGAGACTTGGAAGAAAAGAAAGCACTCATTTCTAAAGACAAGGCTCCAGGTTTGATTGAATTCAAGTTGATAAGATTCAAAGGTACACATGGAAAATTGATGACTATAGTTGAGATAACAGTCTTTGTAAAGTATTATACCTGATAACATGTGAGCATATAGAGGTATATGCTTTGCCTAATACAACTGACATCTCCTCTAGGAGAAACCTTGTGTGTTAGTTTCAGGTTGCCATGGAAGAATGCTTGGTCACAACACTATAAGAGTGTTGACCTCATTTTTTATTGTATTCCTTACCTTTAATCTTTGCTTCAAATAAATTATAAGTGAGAGCTCTAAAGGAGCTACTGGGATGATTGTTCATTTATATTATCAGAGGAATATTATTCTTGCTTGTTGTTTTTTTGACCTTGCTCCAGGTCACATATAATAACCTTGGGGAAGCTATAGTGAAGGTTGCAGAAGGCAACGTGATAAAGAAGAGACCATAGATGAAGCAATCATCATTGAAGGAGAAGAAGGTAGCTTGCATAATATAAAGGGTCACTCAGAAGCTGCCATGACCCACGCCATTGAATAATCTTGGCGTAGAATATTAGACCACTTCAACTACAAGGTGCTACCATACATATGCAAAGCAGTCACAGGTTTACCAGAAATCAAAGGTGACCATAAAAGGCATATGCAATGGATGTGCACAAGGGAAGAATATCAAGAACCCCTTTTCCAAAGTGGGACAACAAGATAGAAGGAGTCCTAGAGCTCATTCATTCATATTTGTGTGGACCAATGCCATCATCCTCCACTAATGGGTATGTATACTATGTATCATTCATTGATGATTATTCTCGTAAGACCTGGATATATTTGAAGTGTTCAGCAAGGTCAAGGAATTCAAGCCTTGATAGAGAACCTTTTTGAAAGGAATATTAAAATACTCAGGTCAGATAATGGAGGAGAATACACCTCAAAAGAGTTTGTGAACTTCTGCAAAGATGTGGGAATCAAGAGGGAACTCACTACTCCCTATAATCCACAACAGAACGGTGTAGCTGAACGGAAGAACAAAATCATGCTGGAAGCTATGAATATCAAGATCTTCCTATGTACTTATGGGCAGAAGTAGCAATGGCAGTTGTTTATGTGAAAAACTGATTATCCCATATCACACTTGGGCTCAAGACACCAGAAGATATGTTCACCGGAAAGAAGCCATAGGTAAGCCATCTCAAAACATTTGGTTGTCCAGTGTTTATTCATATACCTAAAGAAAAGAGACACAAGCTAGACCCTTCAGGAAAGAAGGGAATATTTGTGGGATACTGTGAGGTCTCCAAGACCTTCAGAATCTATATACCAGGTCAACATCACATTGAGATCAGCAGGGATGTGACCTTTGATGAATATGCAACACTCAAGAAATCTAAAATATGCCAGCTTGAAGAGGTATGTGAAGAGGAACTCATAATCCCCATGAGGGAGGTTCCCAAAGCTGTAGAACCTGATGAGGAACTTCTAAAATAGCATGACATAGTAGAAGTGCAAGAACCTCCTCAGATGACGATCCTCCATAAAAGAAAGACAGCTTGGGCTAGAGAGCTTATTCAAGATGGAGAGAAGTACAGTGTTCCCCAAGGAACTACGAGATAGGTGAAAAGACCAAAGCCATTCTCCAGTTATACGGCTTTGATGTGTGATATCCTAGGAAAGGAGCCTACCTTCTTTGAAGAAGCCATTCAGAGAAAAGAATGGGTAGATGCCATGACAGAGGAATACCAATCCATAATGAAGAACAAAGTATGGGAAATAGTTCCCAGACCGAAAGAATAAAGATGGGGTATCCTACAGATGGCTCTTCAAAATAAAACATGCTGTTGATGGAAGTATTGAGAAATATAAAGAAAGATTTGTCGCTCATGGATTTTCTCAGAAGGAAGGCATTGACTATGAAGAGACATTCGCTCATGTGGCCAGATACACTTCGATCAGGACCATCATAGCTCTTGCAGCTAAGATGAAATGGAAGCTGCACCAAATGGACGTGAAGACAACTTTTCTAAATGGTGTCATCAAAGAGGAAGTGTATATAGAGCAGACTCAAGGATTTGAGGTTGAAGACAGGAAGTCTCATGTCTGCAGATTGAAGAAATCCTTATACGGATTGAAGCAAGCTCCTAGAGCTTGGAATGGACGTATAGAAAATTTCTTGATGAGCTTAGGCTTTACCAAGAGTAAAGCAGACTCAAATATCTACTTCAAAATTATGGATAATGAGCCAGTAATCTTACTGCTATATGTGGATGACTTATTCTTAACTGGAGAAGAAAAGCTCATCGCTGAATGTAAAAAGAGACTTGCCTCAGAATTTGAAATGAAAGACCTTGGCATAATGCATTATTTCTTAGGTCTTGAGGTATGGAAGAGTCCTGAGAGGATCTTCCTTAACCAAGGGAAGTATATGGTCGAAATCTTAAAGAGATTCAACATGCTGGAATGCAAACCCATGAATACACAAATGGAAGAAAAGCTGAAGCTGTTGGTCAATACTTCATCAGATTTGATTGATGCCACACTGTACAGACAGATTATTGGATCACTGATGTACCTGATGAACACCATACCAGACATCTGTTTTTCCATGACCACCTTGAGTCAGTTTCTGGTAGAGACCAGACGTGTTCACCTAGTGGTTGAAAAGAATGTGATGAGGTACCTTAAAGGTACAATGGATTATGGTCTCAGCTATGATAGATTTCATGACTTCACATTGAGTGGATACATTGATTCAGATTAGGCAGGAAGCGTTGCTGACAGAAAAAGCACTTCCGGATGATGTTTTAGTTTGGGATCAACCATGATCTTGTGGCAGAGTAGGAAGAAATCTAGTATTTCTCTTAGCACAGTGGAAGCAGAGTACATTTCTGCATGTTCTTCTAGCTGCGAAGCTATATGGCTTCAAAAGTTGCTGACTGGCCTATTTGACTTGGATATGAGAGCAACCATGATTCTATGTGACAACCAGAGCTACATAAAGATGACAGAGAATCCTGTATTCCACGATAGGTCGAAGCACATAGAGATCCACTATCATTTCATCCATGACATGGTACAGAGAGGAGCCTTGAAGCTCTAGTACATTAGCACAGATGAATAGGTTGCTGATGTGTTGACCAAACCTCTATCTCATGTAAAGTTTGAACACTTTTGAGATAAGCTTGGTATAGTCTGAAAGGACCCTCCCTGAAAGGGGGAGTATATATAATTCCTTGCTTCTGACTTCGCTATTAGACGTAAAGAAAGATGAGTCATTGCTTTTGACCTCGTTGTTAGACGTAAAGCAAGATGATGTGTGTGTTCCTTGCTTCTGACCTCGTTGTTAGATGTAAAGAAAGATTAGTCATTGCTTCTGACCTCGTTGTTAGACGTAAAGCAAGACGATGTGTGTGTTCCTTTATTCTGACCTAGTTGTTAGACGTAAAGCAAGATGATGTGTTCCTTTCTTCTGACCTAGTTGTTAGACGTAAAGCAAGATGTTGTGTTCGTTGCTTCTGACCTAGTTGTTAGACGTAAAGCAAGATGATGTATACCTTGCTTCTGACCTAGTTGTTAGATGTAAATCAAGATGTGACTTGCACTGAGCTACCAGCCTAACAGTTGTGACATAGAGCCAGTCTAGTACAGTGATGGGCCAGCCTAGTGCTGTGATGAGGTATCATTTTCATACTGATACATATTGATGCAGATGATGATGGCATTCCTTTGTGAATGATGATGTTGTCGATGAAGAAAAATTTCGATGATTTATAGATATGCCAGCCAAGATGATATTGATGATGTTGTCCTCCTACCTGATGTTGTTGATGATGTTGTCTCCTCTCTCTCGCATGATGTTGCTAAAGAATACTCTTCTTGTTAAGGGGGAGTGTTGAAATAATGTAACTGCAAAGAGTATTCTTATTTTTATTGATATTTTATTTATAGGATCAATCCCCATTGTGGATTGATCATGTCGGATATTGTAATAGGACCAAATCCCCTTTTGTGGATTGGTCAACAGACAATTATAATAGGCAGAATAAGAAGTCGGCCCCAGTATTTAATAAGAAGACCCAGAAATATAATAAAGGTGGGTTTACCCACCCAGATTGAGAAGTCGGCCCTGCCAGTGAAGAGACACTTCACATGTGCCAAAACTTGTATAAATAAAGGAGGCTAGCGCCTCATTTGAACACAACTCACTTGCTCAGTTTGAGAGACAAGTTCTGATCTGTTACTGGAAAAGAAGAGAGAGAGTGACACATATCTTGGGAGGGGACCTTTTGTTTTAGCATAAGATCTCTTGGCATTATATTGGCTATTTACATTAAGGAAGTTTTGCTAGGTTTTCTTCCCCTAGAGGGTTTCCCAGGATAAATTTTGTGTCTCTTGTAGATGTGTATTTCTCAGTGATCTTGTTCTTATGTTGCTATTATCTATTGAATTGTAAAGAACTATAATAATGGCATAAACATTAACAAGTTTGACCAGTTGACACATTACATGATATAGCCATCTTCGTCGACTCTTGGGAATATCCAGCGGACCTCCTCATCATCAACCCAAGAAGTGGACTTGAAGGGCATCCATTGATACAGGGAAGGCCATGGCTTGCAACAACAAATGCATACACAGGATGTCAAACAGGTAATATGACAATCACTAGAGGGGGTATCACAAAGAACCTCATTTTATATCCTCCTACTAAACCAAGTCCAACTTTCGTATATCCACAATTTCCACCACCGCGATACCCAAAGAGGGATTTACGAGCCCCTCTTACGCAAGAAGAAGCCCTCAGACTTAAAAACTAGCTAGAGGATGATGTAATAAATGGGTTTATCAATAATCCAGCCACCATGAGCAAGCCGAACTGCCAGATGCTCCAAGCTGTTCTAGACTGTGAAGCATAGGGAGACCTGCTGGAAGATTTAATGGAACAACAAATTCCAACTACAGTCGTTCATAACAGCAAACCCGTCAAGATTTCACCTGGGAGGCCTCTAAACATCATTGCCAATTTAGATGAACAACAACAGAAAAAGCTAATTCAAGTCCTCTCCAAATACCAGCAAGCTTTTGCATGGGAATATTCTGATATGAAAGGTATTGATCCACAACTCTGCACACACCACATTTATGTTGAAAACAATGCATGGCCTATCCGATAGCCACAGAGAAGATTAAATCCTCACCTCAGGGATATCATTAAATAAGAATTACAAAAGTTTTTGGATGTAGATTTTATATATCCCATCTCAGATAGTTGGTGTGTTTCCCCATTAGTGATCGTCCCAAAGAAAAATGGGAAATGGCGCATCTGTGCTGACTACAGGGAACTTAACAAAGCCACTCAAAAATACCACTTCCCTTTACCTTTCATTGACCAGGTCCTGGATACTTTGGTAGTAAATAAGTTATTTTCTTTCCTAGACGGGTCTAGTGGGTACAATCAGATTCATATTGCCCCAGAAGATCAAGATAAAACTACATTCACATGCCCCAGGGGCACTTTTGCATACAAATTATTACCCTTTGGACTTTGTAATGCTCCAGCCACTTTTCAAAGGGACATTCTGAGCATATTCAGTGATCTGATCATCGAAGGAATTGAAGTCTATATGAATGGTTTCACTCCTTATGGCGATAACTTTGATCAAGCACTGAATAACCTGGAGAAAATACTAGAGCGGTGCATTGCGACCATGTTATGTTTAAGCCACAAAAATTGTCACATGATGATGACAAAAGGTGTGGTACTAAGGAATTATATCTCTGCACATATAATTAGGGTAGATCTAGCAAAAATAGAGGTAATCCTTAATCTACCTACACCACACACACAAACTGAGGTACGTAGTTTCCTTGGCGCTTCAGGATACTATCGTAGATTTATGGAAAATTTTGCAAGAACCGCTGCACCTTTACATGCTTTGACTGGTAATGCAGAATTTTAGTGGTCTGACAAGTGTGATGTGGCATTTGTAGGACTCAAAAAGTTGATCTCGACAACATCGATGTTGAGGGGGGGAAATTGGAAAATACCATTTCACATCTCCACCGATGCATTAGATATTTCCATAGGCGCGGTCCTTGGATACAAGGAGGACAAGAAACCCTACACCATTTATTTTATTAGCAAGAATATTAATCCAACTGAACTTAATTATACAGTATCAGAGGAGTTTTTAGCTGTTATACATGCCATCAATAAATTTCATCATTATATAATAGGCTATCCGGTCATTCTGTATACTGATCATTCTGCTATCAGATATCTAGCTAATAAACCAATTACTAATGGACGGGCCACTCAATGGTTGTTACTATTTCAGGAATTTGATATCACTATCAAATATTGACCCGGGAGAGAAAACCTTGTTGCAGACCTCCTATCCCGCATACCCAAAACAGACGACTCGTTAACAATCGAAGATCAATTTCTAGATGAGAATCCGTTTGTTGTTACTACAAAGCCACCTTGGTACGCTAACGTGGAAAATTACCTAGCAGTGGGAAGATTACCAACACATATTTCATCAAAGAAAAGAAAACTGATCGTCCAGCGTAGCGCACGATTCGCCTGGATCAGTGGATATCTCTTCCATACAGGAGTTGATCTCTAGATCAACAGATGCATATGAGATGACGAAATCTACAACATACTAAAGGCCGGAAATGATGAGCCCTATGGTGGTTATTTTTCAGATCTCAAGATTGGACACAAAATTCTGCAGATGGGCTATTATTTCCCCTCAATATTCAGAGACGTGAAGAAATATGTCCAAACCTGTGATAGTTGTCAACGGATGGGAAAACCAGGTCAGGCTAATGAAATTCCTTTGAAAGCACAAGTAGTTGCAGAACCATTTGAGATATGGGCACTAGACTTCGTTGGCCCCCTCAATCCAAAGTCAAATCAGAAGGCCTATATTCTAGTCACAACAGACTACATGACTAAATGGGTAGAGGCAGAAGCCTTACCAAATGCAATAGAAGAATTAGTCACCAAATTTCTTTTCAAATTATTCATAGGCTATGGACTACCAAGAGAGGTAATTACTGATGGGGGGTCACAATTTACAGCTCATAGAATCACCACCACCCTAGATAATTATCATATCAAACATAGAATTACTTCTCCGTACCATCCACAAGAAAATGGGCAAGTGGAAAGCACCAATAAAGTCCTGGAGGCAATCTTGACAAAGACTGTCTCAACAAATAGACATAATTGGGCTTCTGAGCTCCCAAATTCCTTATGGGCTTATCACACAACATGGAATAATACCACTGGCTATTCTCCTTATCATTTAGTCTATGGAAAATAACCCATCTTCCCAATCGAGTTTGAAATCAAGACTCTAAGGATGGCCCAGGAAATTGATCTCGATCTTACAAAAGCACATAAACAGCGCCTTCAACAACTCAATGAATTGGATTAAGCACGCTTGTCTGTTGTAGAGTGCATGACTATTATTCATCAATAGAGAAAGACCTGGCACGATAAGAATATATATAAAAAATCATTTAAAAAAGGTGACTGGGTGCTCCTCTATGATTCCAGATTTCAGGATTTTCTGGGAAAATTATAGACACGGTGGCTAGGACCATATGAAAACAATGAAGTCCATGATAATGGCACAGTCAAATTAAGCACCATCGACGGGTCCAGATCTCCATTTCATGTCAATGGACACCGGCTACGAATCTATCATCAACCTCCCTCAAAAGAATCTTTCTACCAAGAGGTAAGTAAGGACCCTACCGTTCAAATTTTGGCTGGCTAGGAAGGTAATCCAGCCACCCCAACTCCATAAATGTTGAATTATGTTGACACTATACATACTGTATATAATTTTGTTTTCTGTAAATTTTATTTAGTTTTTTTATTATTATTTTTTACAGTCATTCGAGAAAGTCAAAACTAGGGAAGATAACTGTAATGAACTCAATTATCACTCTTTTATGTTCCTAACTGTCACTTCATCTCATCACCCATACCCTGTCTTTCGCAGAGAAATGAATGTGTCATGATTCAACAACAGCAATTGGAAAACTATAATGAAATTCATAACATTAACAAACCATCCATTACTTAATTTTGAAATAAACCAACTCATAAATGAATTTAGTTGATGAGGAATCGACCTTGAATTCAAGAAAAATACATTGTCGGGTTTCTAAAAGTTACCTATTCAGATGGTTAAAAATGAAAAAAATGTTGTTCCTTTGAATGGAATAATTGTTGTTCCTTTTGCGTGCATGTTGTTCCTTTGAACGAAACAATTGTTGTTCCTTTTGCACGCCTTTTGTTCCTTTGAATGGAACAATTGTTGTTCCTTTTGCACGCCTTATGTTCCTTTGAATGGAACAATTATTGTTCCTTTTGCACGCTTGTTGTTCCTTTGAATGGAACAATTGTTGTTCCTTTTGCGCGCCTGCTGTTCCTTTGAACAGAACAATTTTTTTTCCTTTGTCGCACCCGTTATTCCTTTTGCACACCTATTGTTCATCATAGGTGATTTTAGGGGCGAAATTTCGTCGATGGGCGAAATTAAGAGGTTTGGAATTTTGGTTGGGCGAATTGTTTACATAGAGAGGTTTTTTTTGTTTACCTATATATAGCCCCAAATTTATTTTCAAATATATATATATATAACCCTTAGCCCACATATATTTGTGAGGGAAGAGCATGGAAATAGATTTTTTCCCCTTAAAATTCAAACCAGATCCTCCCATTCGCCTCAATTTTCTGGTAATGATAATGATTCAGAGGTTTCTCACCCCCATTTTCTGGTAATGGAAACGATTCAAAGGTTTTTCGCCTCCATTTCCATCTCTCACCAGTTCTTGGGGATCCAAAAATGAATCATTCGCTCGTAAATAGCCATTATTCTCGATTGGAACTACTATTATTTATTTTGGATCGAAACTAGTAGAAGTAGCGAAGATGAAGTAGTTTAGCCGGATACTCTTCTCTTTACATAAGAAATCCGCTATTCATAATGTTTATCATAGTTTATTGCCACCGGTAGGCAAAGGAAGGCACCGCCGAGGCATGGAGGGTAAAAATAAAGTGTGGTTCTATCTATGGGAGGAGTCATCCATTGATATCCCTAACATGAATTCATTGGGAAGCATAAGCACCCATCAAATTCTTCTATCACTGGATGGAAACGATTCAGAGGTATTTTACTCTAGTTTTAACTTTTATGGTACTGGCAATGACTCAAAACATTATTCCTAAAGAAGTTATGAAAAAACCAGAAATAAGAAACAAAATGAAATAACATGAAGGGGTTTTCTTGTGATTGGCTGAAGAATACCAGCCTGTTCTTCCAGTATCTCCCAGGTCCCTTCTTCCACGATCAAAACTTTTTTAGACAAGGAATTTTCTTCCATATTGTTCTCCCTGTAGATATGAGAATATTATATGTCATCAAAAGCATGTATCAAGGGCTTATTCCCATAGCATACTGAAATAATAACTTATGTAGAAAAATAGCGGGGAAAGATTTTCATTTTCTTCTATGGAACATAGCATGCAAAAATGACATTGTTATTCTTTGAACACAGACTGGTTCTTTTTAATCCTCTAGGATAGTAGACCTCCAAAGGTGGAAGAACATGAATTGGAATTGTTTGTATTTGGAATATATGGTGGCAGGTTTGGAGTGGTTTTTGGCATGGAAGTTGAATCACCAGGTGCCCATAATGTGATAGCAAGGATTTTCGATGACTTGAAAGCACACAACAACAAGAGTATCCTCTTTGGATTTGTGGGTAAGCACAGAAGCCTTCAGATTTTACTGTTTAGTAAATTGAAGCTTGAGTGGATTTTGCAAATACTGGCACAACTCCTTCTTTTGAATTTGGTTTGAACACTAGAAAGTTATGAAACAGGTGGAACTGAAGGTCTATGTTCACAGAACGCTTTGGTAGTGACAGATGACATGTTAAAAAGCTACCACAATCAAGGTACATTTTTGCACTAAAAAAAAGTAAAGGAGTTGAGATTAGATCCATGTGTTTTGTTTGAGCTATCTATGATGATTGAATAGATGAAGTATCTGAAATCATATAGATTAATGGGATATGATCCTACACTATTAGTGTCTATCATTTATCACTTGTAGTTTTTGAGATGAAACTTCCTTTCCTCACTTCATTTAATAACATTTTAGGTTCCTTGAAATTAATATTTTCTTCCAGAAAAAACCCCTTAGTAGCAATGAACTAGATTTTAAAAATGTTTTTGGCCAAACAACAGAGCATAATATTGGCATTTTCATTGGTTGGGTTCTGGTTCAGTGGTAAAATGATGGAAGTTTACCTCCACTAGCCCAGATTCAATTTTCTCATCTACCTGGGAATCCCTTGAGTGACATGTCCTAGGAGTTCGGATCCTGCTATGGCCAAATATTGGGTTTTGTATGTGAAAAAAATATTGGCATTTTTTATTCTTCTTATATAGGATTTTTCATAGTTCCGATTTTCTTGATTGAAATGTTATGAAACCTTGTCGCTGATGAATTTGATGTTGACAGGAGGAAGTGATATTTTGGAGCAGTCATCAAAGAAAATACATGATTTATAGCACATGGAAGAGGCTAGAAGCTCCTGTATAACGTTGAAACTRGATGGGCTAGTTTTTTTTGGAGGCAAGTCAAATGGCAAAGCTTATTTTCCTTTTGGATTGTTTCTAGGGCTTAAGATATTTGAAGAACTTATTAACTCATGGCAATATTTTCTGACAAAGACCAACAAGATGCATCTAACTAACCATCACTATAGGAAGGTTGCAGTACAAACATAGATGCAGCTCGACTGGCTGAGTACTTTAAGTCTAGAAAATGTCAAACAATTGTAAGGGATTATTCTATAACTGAATGATTTTTTTCGTGTACTGTGTATGTCCTAATTTATTGGATTCCTATCATTAAATTCTGTTACTTATCCACTTTCTAGGTTGTTGGTGTTCCTATCACACTTGAAGGCGATTTAAAGAATGAATTTGTAGAAACAGATGTTGGCTTTGATACTGTATGCAAGGTATGCCTTATTAAAACTT
>ML776714.1:713961-809868 GCA_009831015.1 Picea engelmannii | reverse complement strand
TTGTATGTGATCTCCAATTTAATGTGGTTGTTATAGAACCTAATGTTCAAAAGCAATTGTTATTATATCTGAACAATATAATTGGCATAATATGGATTGTTTCACATCTCTCATCATATTTATAAAAATGACATGCTTATCAGCCCTTTAGCATTGTTCTGGCAATCAATTGAGGAAAGATGAAAGGGGCTAAATGAAAACTGAATGTATCAATCTTCTAGTCCAAGTTGACCCCTATCAAGGAATTATGGGATAAAAATGGACATATATTGTTGTTTCCTATGTGAAAAATATGAAGAATTATGTGCTCCATAATACATATACCTTGTTGAACATGACCTTAGCCCCATGCACTTGTGTTAAAGTATTCATTAGATTCACCTTTTCCTTCATTTTCCTCTCATTCCCACATGAGTTCTTGGAGATTCCATTCATACTTATCCAAGTATAATGTTGTATTCATCTTCAACTTCATCTGCCTCTTATTAAAACTAACATATCTCTTGATCTGACTGCATTGAAGAGAATGCAAATTGATTTTTGAAAAAAAAAGTCTTTCTGAATAATATCATATCTTATTGATACTTTGGGCGGGAACTTGAAACAATTTGTGCTACTTATGAATAATAATAATGATAGGAAAAATAATCTTTGCAAGCATGCAAGCCTCGTTTCTACTGTCATGATGTTGCTTGAATCATATGTAATATGCATTGATGCCAAATGGATTTTAACTCAAGAAAGTGATCTCTATTTTGATTTGTGTCTCCATTGCCTATTTGATATGAGTTGATATAAGAGATTTCCATGTTGGGGATTAGCTCCATGTTTCTGTTTCCAATCAAAGGTATTTGACAATTTTTTTTCTCCATGTATTTGCAAGATGTTACCACTATAGCTTAACATGTTTAAATTCCTTTACAGGACCACATGGAAGAGAGCTACCAGTAGAAAGATGAGACTAAAATGAAACAGTCTATTGTTCATGTTGGTGAAGAAAAAGATTCAAAATTTGATAAATCTCCTTCAAAGAAAATAGAGATGCAAAAGAATATTCCAGAAAACACATAAGCAATTCCAGAAGAAAAGGCAAGGAAATTTGGAAAAACTGCGGAAGGAAATGTTAAGGACGAGAAAACATCTAAAAAGAAAGGTGTGGAAAGGGAAGAGAAGAAAGAAATAATGGATAAAGGGAGTAAAGATGCTAAAAAGGAAGAAACGAAAAAGGACAAAGGAAAGAAAGATAGCAGCAAAGAACATAAAAAGGATGTCCTAGGCTCCTTTAGGCGCACTTCACTAATGACACCTACTATCCTTGACTGCTAAAAACACCATGCAAACACTGTTTCCTATAGTAGACTACTATTTCTGCCTTTTCCGTCTCAAACACTCACCATGCACAGGCTAGATAGTAGAAACCAAATACATCTCAAGGGAAGCACTCCTCTACTATTTTACTCACTGTTATGTCCACAATCTACTAGTTGAAGGCCACCACAGTGCTCCTCCTCTCACCATCTTGGTGGTTTGCCAGAAATATATGCAATAACAGGCAATAATATCCTGTTAAGGTGCAATACCTCTAGCATACCACTGCTTTTTTTTGTTATTTATCCACCAGTTGAACTTACAAAGGAAACTCATTGTTTTAAGATCCAAACCTGCTGGAAAATACTAATTAGGGTGCTGGTCTTTGAGATATGTTGTTGTTTCCTCCTAACTAGCTCGTGGGGCTGAATGAAAACTCTAAATGAATGAGTGAATAAGAAGAATGGGGGAAACCTAAATTTCTTTGAACTACTTCCTGAGACACATCCATCATCCTCAATTCAACTGGATCACGATTGAAAGGAAAATCAAACTGAGGATGATATTCAAACTAATAACCAAATCAGAGTGTGGGGTCAACATCAAATCATGAGGAAGATTGTCTCTTGGATGAAAAACCCTGGTCTGATTTCTCTTGTTCTAGTTAAAGACTTGATGAACCTATGGAAAGTCGTCTTATTCAACCATGGAAAACATATTCAGTGAATCTTCTGGTTGCTCAAATGCTTCTTTTAGACTGTCGTGAACAAACAAGTGGGTTGTTTGAACAAATACCCAGCATGTCTCTTCATGATGGGGCGATTCGCACACTCTGCAATAGAAATCAGAAGAGGATACCCCCATGAAATCATTGTTGGAGATTGGTATGGGAAGGATTTGAGTTTCCACTTGCCTTTCCTGCTGAAAAGGCTTTCTCTCGGTGGGAAAGTATGCTGATTTACACGGGAAGCCTGCTGATTTTGCAGTTTTTTCTCAATTCAGATCATCTTGTTACTTAAATCCTCCAATAAATCCATGAACTTGGCAGGATTTTCACCTGTTTCATTGTTCTCATTCTTCATAGGGTCAGATATTGATTTTCCATGTGGATCAAAGAGGCGGGAGGAGTTTGAACAGAGCCTCTTCACTTCATTCATATTCTTCTCAATTTTTAAGATAGCAACATAAGTGGATTTTGGGTTTTGTAGGTTCTTCTTGCTAAGAAAAACCAAATGATTTATGAAACAAATTAATATAAAATACTAAATTGGTACCATCACCTAGGCGAATAGATGAAAAACCTGAGTATAAATCAGAGTTATGCCACCACACTATGTTGCCCTCAAAGTGCCTGAAAGCACTCAAGAACAATGGTAAATTCATGAATTATATTATGAAGGTTGAGATCAGATTTATTAACCAAATTACAGTATTGTTTAAATGAATGAAACAAAAAGAATGTGTTCCTTAAGTGAAAACATAATTCAAAATAAGTGCACTCAAGTAATAGGCAAGATCCCTGCAGCACGATTGCACATGTAAACTGTTGATATTATGGTAGCTTCGGGAGGTATGAACCTCTAATGTGACCTCTGATGAGATTAGAATACTCCGGAAGGAAGAAAAGAATTGAAGGAAACCCTAGACAAGTTGTGCATGGTGAGTTTTTGAGACGGAAAAGGCAGAAATAACAGTCTACTACAGGAAACAGTGTTTGCATGGTGTTTTCAGCAGTCAAGGACAATAGATGTCATTAGTGGAGTGCGCCTAAAGGATCCTGGGACATCCTGTTCGTGCAGAGAAGGGTAATAACATGATCTTTCTCCTCATATAGTGGAAATTTTGACATTTTGTTATCCAATGGATGGTTGATTTAAGGAATGCAATTGTAACTTGTTGGTTGTCCCTCTTTGACATCTTCTATTTTGCTTGGCATTAGTTGCCTGAATTCTTGAGCATCCCCTCCACTTCATACTGTTAATCCATTTATAATTTTAACTACTATGAATTCCTTGTTAGAAAAGCAAGCACACACATTTGAGATCAATACACAACTGAACAAGAATTATGCACCATTATAATGTAGGGTATCTTGTATAGAAGAGAATCATATAACGAAACCATAGGCCAAAAATGACAGTATTGCAAAACAACTAGGTCACACCATTGTCAAATTGACATTAATATTTAACATTTGTTCTTAATGTCAATTTGGAATTAGTTCAACAAATTCCCTCTTAATTTCAAAATGGTTCTTCTTAACTCCAAGCATATTTCTGAAATTCTAAAGCCATGTTAGAAAAGTGAACACACACTATCAAGATCAACACACATTGGAACAAGAATGATGCACCATAACATTGAATTGCTTCATACAACATCACAAAGCATGGATTTTTATGTATAAGAGAGGCATATATAAAAACCATAAACCAAAATGGAAGTACTGCAAAACAACTGGCCAACTGATGCAGGAGCATCGCCAACATCAAGCGAGCCAGCGCGGAAGTCAGAGACAGTTGGATAAGCCTAGCCAAAAATTTTGAATTTTCCCTTGAAGTTGATGCGTCGAACATAAATGTGATAATTAAATGAAGGCACACTTGTATAATGTAAATGGACCTTGAGTGATTCTCTCTCGTCCTTAGTAGGTAGAAGGCATTTAAAGTATTAAATGTAAGTAGGTAGGATTCAATTCTAGATTAGACAGTTTTTTAGCGCAAGAGGGAAATGGGATATAGACACCCTCATTGTGTATTGTAACATTATTGGAGAGCAAAGAAGAGAAGCAGAGAGCTGTGTAAGAACACCCATGTACAGATATTTGGATTAATAGAAGAAGTTGATTCAAATCCATGGTTTTGTGTTTGTTCTCTATGTATTGATGTTAAATGATATGCTCATGAATGTTTGCTTCCTGTTATACATTTTCTTTAACTACTGTGTATATGATTTCATGTTTGAATTTGAAGTCTGAGCGGAAGTAGGAATGAGTTTCAATTGTTTCTATGTCTGAGCAAAGGTTTCCTGCGAGGAGTGCAGTTGAATTTGTCCGCAAGGAGTGCGTTGACAGAAGGCTTAGATAGTTTAACCTTTGTTCTCATTCACCCAGAAGTGAATTGGGATATAGGAGTCGTGCAAGGAGTGCACAGGCCAAGGAAAGTCTCAGAATTGTGAATCTGAGTAAAGCATTTGAAAGATTGTTGCTACAGGAGTGCACAAAGTCAAAGGACTTCAACACTTGGTAGTGTTTGAATGTTTCCGCAAGGAGTGCATGCAAAGGTTCTCTTTTCTAGAGACTTAAAAGCTGTGGAAAATCTCAGGAGGGATAAGACCTTCAATCTGTTGAAGAACAGCGCAAGGGAAGTTGCGACGGGAAGTTTGTAAGAAAGCGTCGAAAGTCTGCACGCATGTGGACAAGTTCATGGAGAAACACTTAGTCCATTTGCAGGAAAATCATCAGAAGGAACGGACGGTCGAAATCCTCTGAGGAGAATTCGTGAAGTCCCGTGAGTCATCAAATATCACAGAGGAACAAGTGAGTTACGGTGGAAGCATTGAAAGGTTCAAAGCTCAGGAGGGGCAGAACGGTGGATCTGAGCCACAAGGGCCATCGGATCTGATCGTGGATTTCCATATCGGGTTTTTGCAGGTGGTAAAACATAGCAACGGGAATCGCGAAATCGCAAAACGCAATTTCCTGATGGCCAAAGGATAGTGTGGACCACAGACGAGTCGGTGAGGTGGACAGGTGGCATACCATTTCGGGGGTTTGTGATTGGAAATCCCGACAACATTGCATCAGGAATCACGAAATCGTGAAATGCGATATCCCGACAGTCAAAGGACAGTGTGGGGCCAGGAGAGTTAAGCGCGGAGGACAGGTGGCACGTTGTCGGCGTGATTCAAGGACCGTAGACCATTTCGGAGTTTCACGGGGTGAAATCCTAAAATCTCCACATCAGGATTCGCGATATTGCGAAGTCCGAAACCTCGATGGAGTAGGGGGCGTTGAAAATTCAATCGGAGTTTCAGCAAATCAGGATTCAGGGATCGGTAAGACAAGTTGTTTGACATCGCAAGTGGCGATATCGCGATAGGAAAATTCTCGATAAGAAAGGAAGGGGTCAGCGTTGACTTATATCAGGGTTTGGGGATTCGAGAGTCCAATGTTCGATAATTGACCTCGTGAAGTTGCGAAGTCCGATTTCCCGAAGAAAAAGGGAGATACCGTGAGAGAGAGTTTATGTGGGTGCGGATTTCCCGATAGGGAAATAAAAGAACATTATAATTCTTCGGGCCGTGGAAAAAGGAAAGATCCTGTGCTGACGTAGACCTTCTAGCCTGCGGGTTGTGGAGGGAGCATGCGTCAGCGTCAAGTGGTATCAGAGCAGAGAAAGATTCTTTGCTTTCTGTAGTAGAGAAGAAGAGAATTCACCATGCCACCTAGGAGAAGGGACAGGAAATCACTCGATCCAGAGGAAAGGGAAAACCCGAGAAGAAGGGGTAGGTAAATGAAGAATCCAGAAATGGAGAGAGAGATGCATGATCTACGAGCCAGACTAGAAGATATGGAGACAACGCAGAGACGCACAGCCAGTGCGGGGGATCTGAGTGATTCCAAAAGTGAAATAGAGGTTGAACGTGAAGAAGAAGTTGTAGCTGAAGATGCATCAAATGAACATTTGATCTGAGCTATTGCCAAGATGGGTGCAAAAGCGAAAATGGAAATTCCATTTTATGAGGGAAACTTGGATGCAGAGGAGCTTCTAGATTGGATTAGAGATTTAGACACATACTTTGACTATGAAGATGTCGAAGAGGACAAGAAGGTCAAACATGCTGTCATGATATTAAAAGGACATGCAGCATTGTGGTGGGATGAACTACAAGCTGACAGAGGCTACAAGGGCAAGCAGAAGATCAAGAGCTGGGGCAGGATGATTGTAAATATGAAAGAAAAATCCATCCCCAGAGATTATCAAATTACTTTGTTCAGGAGAATGCAAAACTTGAGACAGAAGTTGATGACAGTGAAAGAATACACTGAAGAATTCTATAGACTAAACATTAGGGCAGGTCATCGGGAGAGCGATGATGAGAAAGTAGCCAGATACATGAATGGTCTGAGATATGAAATTCAGGATGAGATGAGCATGGTAACCATCCGAACGGTGGAAGATGCTTATTAGATGGCTCTGAAAGCGGAAGAGAAGCTGAGCCGAAAGCAAGGTCAGAGAGGCCGAGGCAGAAGTCATCCCAGAGGCAAATCAATTGCCCAGGATAAATATCAGAAGCCCAAGGAAGACTGGAAGAAACCTCAGACTCAAATTGAGAGAGGTGGAAGTTCACAGCGAGGGCAATACACTGAGCAGAGAGGATAGCATACTGAGCAGAGAGGAGGGTATGTTGATAATAATAGGTTTCCTCGTACTAGAGGCAGAGGAAGAGGAAGAGGTGGAGTAATTACATGCTTCACATGTGGAAAAAATGGGCACAAGTCTTATGAGTGTCCAGATAAAAAGAAAGATGGAGGAGAATCTCACATCACCAAAGTGCAGAGGCGGGATGTTGAGGCAGAAGATGTTGAAGGCGGAAGATCGTTGATGATGCGAAAATCTCTTTTGACACCAGAGAAGGAGGTGGAGAGTTCAATCCAAAGGACCATACTTTTTAGGACTTCTTGCAAGACCAAGGACAGGGTATGCAAGGTCATTGTACACAACGTAAGCACTGATAATCTTGTTTCAACCAAGATGGTAGAAAAGCTGGAGCTGGAGACGATTGATCATCCAAGCCCATACAAAATTTCATGGTTACAGAAAGGACATCAGGTAACTATCACTAAACAATGTTTAGTTGAATTCAATATAGGTGGATATAATGATAAGATATTGTGTGATGTTATTCCTATGGATGTTTTTCATCTATTGCTGGGTAGACCATGGCAATATGACAGGAATGTGATTCATGATGGGAGAATGAACACATACACCCTAGAGAAGAATGGGAGGACACACATGTTACTTCCAATTAAGGATAAGGAGGTGAAACCGGAAGTAAGTAACAATGTACTTCTCATGAGTGGGAAGGAACTTCTTACAGAGGTTAAGAAGAAAGAAGAACCGCAATTCTTTGTGGTCAGGAAACCGAGGATTTTTTTAACCAGCACAAGGGTAGACGATTTACCAGAAGAAATTCAGGAATTGCTGGAAGAATTCGCCGATATAGTAGTGGATGAAATACCTCATTCGTTGCCACCGATTAGAAGTGTGAGTCATCATATTGATCTCATACCAGGAGCCAGTTTATCAAACAAATCCGCATATAGATTGACGCCACAAGAGAATGAAGAGGTGAAAAGACAAGTCCAGGAGTTATTGGACAAAGGTTTGGTCAGAGAAAGCTTGAGTCCATGTGTTGTTCCAACAATACTCAGTCTGAAGAAAGATGGAGACTGGAGGATGTGTATTGATTCAAGGGTGATTAATAAGATAACAATCAGGTACAGATTTCCATTGCCGAGGATGGATGATCTGATGGATTGCTTCAGTGGAGAAAAATATTTTTTGAAAATTGATTTGAAAAGTGGATATCACCAGATTCGTATGAGGGAAGGTGATGAATGAAAGACAACATTCAAAACCAACGAAGGGTTGTATGAATGGATTTTTATTCCATTTGGCTTAACAAATGTGTCGAGTACCTTCATGAGGTTGATGAACGAAGTCCTGAGGGAGTTCATCGGAAAATTTGTCATTGTGTATTTGGATGACATACTGATTTTCAGTAAAACAATGGCTGAAAATTTGAAGCATTTGGCTAGAGTGATGAAGAGGCTACAGCAGGAGAAGTTGTTGATAAACATAAAGAAATCCTCATTCATGAAGACAGAGCTCATTTATCTGGGATTTGTTATTTATGCAGATAAGTTGAGGATGGATCCGGATAAGGTGGAGGTAATCAAGAATTGGCCATCACCGAAGAATATTTTTGAGGTGACAAGTTTTCATGGATTGGCTAGTTTCTACAGAAAATTCATCAGGAATTTCAGTGGAATTAGTGCTGCAATGATGGACACAGTGAAGAAAATACACAAATTTTTTCACTGGACAGAATACATTTAGAAGAGTTTCAATTTGTTGAAACGGAAGATCACAGAACAACTAGTTTTGGTGTTGTCGGATTTCCAAAAGACATTTCAGGTGAAATGTGATGCAAGCGGATTTGCAATAGGGGAAGTCTTGAGTCAAGAAGACATGCCGATTGCATACTTCAGTGAGAATATGAATGAAGTGAAAGTGAAGTACTCCACATATGATAAGGAGTTATATGCTATCGTATAGGAATTGAAAAAGTGGAGGCATTACTTGATTCCGAAGGAATTTGTTCTGTATAGTGATAACCATGCATTGGAGTTTATGACTCAACATGAGAAGTTGAATCAGAGACATGTCAAATGGGTAGAATATATGCAGAATTTCACTTTTGTGATTAAACATATTTCTGGTACTGCTAACAAAGTTTTTGATGCTTTGAGCATGAAGTGGTTGTTGTTGCAGGAGTTCAAGGTCAAGACATTAGGTTTTGATGATCTTGGGAACATGTATGCAGATGATCCAGATTTTCAGGAAGTGTATGAAGCAGCTGAGAATCCAGTTCTCAGAGATAGGAGCTAATGGGCAGAATACATGATCCAGGAAGGATTGTTGTTTAAGGGTAATCAACTGTGTATTCTGAATTTCTCCATGAGGGAGAATCTGCTGAAGGAGAAACACAGTGGAGGATTGGCCGGACACTTCGGTCATGACAAGACATTCGCAAAGCTGAGAGAGTCATACTTTTGGTCGAGGATGTGATCAGAGGTCAAGAGGTTTGTGGACAGATGTAGGATTTTCCATCATTCGAAGGGAAGGAGGCATAATGCAGTGTTTTATCAACCATTTCCCATACTTGAAAGGCCGTGGGATGCAATTAGCATGGATTTTTTGTTGGGGTTGCCAAGAACAAAAAGAGGTTGTGACTCAATCTTTGTGGTGGTGGATAGATTTTTCAAGATGGCACACTTTATCCCATGTCAGAAAACCAGGGACGCAACTCATATTGCGAACCTGTTTTTCAAAGAAGTCATTCAACTTCATGGCTTACCCAAAAGCATAGTTTCGAACAAGGATAGGAAGTTCGTGGGACACTTCTGGAGGAATTTGTGGAAGAAGCTGGGAACTAACTTGTTGTTTAGTTCATCTTATCATCCTCAGATGGATGGACATACAGAAGTGGTGAACAGAAGTCTGGGAGACTTACTGAGAATCTTGGTGACAGAGCACCACAGCCAATGGGACAATATACTACCACAAGCAGAGTTTGTGTATAACAACTTAGTGAATAGAATAACAGTCTAGAGTCCATTTTAGATTGTTTATGGCATGCATCCGAGAGGAATTTATGAGTTGAGAGATTCAGAACAGACTGCGACTAGGAGCACTAGTGCAGAAGAATTCGCAAAAGCGATGAAGGAACTTCACAGCCAGGTGAAGGAGCGATTGCAGAATTCAAGTCAGGAATATAAGCGGAGAGAAAATCAACACAAAAGACAACTTCAGTTTGATTTTGGTGACTTAATTCTGGCACATTTGAGAAAGGAAAGGTTCCTGAGAGGAACATACAACAAGTTGAAGATGAAGAAAATTGGGCCATGCAAGGTCTTGAGAAAATTGGGGACAAATGCTTATGAGATTGAATTGCCGGATGGGATCGGAATTTCTCCGATATTCAATGTCTCGGATTTGTACCCATATAAGCCTGAGGAAGAAGGAGCAAAAAGTGAGCAGCCAGAGGTGCAGTGGAGAAAGAGGATGCTAGTTGCAGAACAACCGCAGATGGAGCGCATACTGGATAAAAGAGTGAGCAAGAAGACCAGGAGAAAAGAGTACTTTGAGTATCTGGTCAAATGGAAGAACCATCCAATTGAAGATGCCAGCTGGGAGACCGAAGCAGAGATACAGAAGCATGGACAGACCATGTGTGATCTCATGGACAGGAGCCCATGCAAATTTTCAAGTGAGGGAGTATGATGCAGGAGCATCACCAACATCAAGCGAGCTAGCGCGGAAGTCAAAGACAGCTAGACAAGCCCAGCCAAAATTTTTGAATTTTCCCTTGAAGTTGATGCACCGAACATAAATGTGATAATTAAATGAAGGCACACTTGTATAATGTAAATGGACCTTGAGCGATTCGCTCTCGTCCTTAGTAGGTAGAAGGCATTTAAAGTATTAAATGTAAGTAGGTAGAATTCAATTCTAGATTAGACAGTTTTTTAGTGTAAGAGGGAAACGGGATATAGAAACCCTCATTGTGTATTGTAACATTATTGGAGAGCATAGAAGAGAAGCAGAGAGCTGTGTAAGAACACCCATGTACAAATATTTGGATTAATAGAAGAATTTGATTCAAATCCATGGTTTTGTGTTTGTTCTCTGTGTATTGATGTTAAATGATATGCTCATGAATGTTTGCTTCCTGTTATACATTTGTTGTAACTGTTGTGTATATGATTCCATGTTTGAATTTGAAGTCTAAGTGGAAGTAGGAATGAGTTTCAATTGTTTCTTTGTCTGAGCAAAGGTTTCCTGCAAGGAGTGCAGTTGAAGTTGTTCGCAAGGAGTGCGTTGACAGAAGGCTTAGATAGTTTAACCTTTGTTCTCATTCACCCAGAAGTGCATTGGGATATAGGAGCCATGCAAGGAGTGTGCAAGCCATGGAAAGTCTCAGAGTTGTGAATCTGAGTAAATCATTTGAAAGACTGCTGTTGCAGGAGTGCGCAGAGTCGAAGGACTTCAACACTTGGTAGTGTTTGAAGGTTTCCGCAAGGAGTGCATGAAAAGGTTCTCTTTTCTAGAGACTTGAAAGCTGTGGAAAAGCTCAGGAGGGATAAGACCTTCAATTTGTTGAAGAACAACACAAGGGAAGTTGCGACGGGAATTTTGTAAGAAAGCATTGAAATTCTACGCGTAGTTGGACAAGTTCGTGGAGGAACACTTAGTCCATTTGCAGGAAAATCATCAGAAGGAACGGACGGTCAGAATCCTCTGAGGAGAATTCACGAAGTCCCGTGAGTCGTCATATCTCACAGAGGAACAAGTGAGTTACGGTGGAAGCATTAAAAGGTTCAAAGCTCAGGAGGGGCAGGACCATGGATCTGAACCACAAGGGTCGTCGGATCTGATCGTGGATTTCCATATCGGGTTTTCGCGGGTGGTAGTCCCGTAAACATAGCAACGGGAATCGCGAAACACAATTTCCCGATAGCCAAAGGATAGTGTGGGCCACAAACAAGTCGGTGAGGTGGACATGTTGCATACCGTTTCGGGGGTTTGTGATTGGAAATCCCGACAACATTGCATCAGGAATCGCGAAATCGTGAAACGCGATATCCCGACATTCAAAGGACAGTGTGGGGCCAAGAGAGTTAAGCGCGGAGGACAAGTGGCACGTTTTCGGCGTGAGTCAAGGACCGTAGACCATTTCGGATTTTCACAGGGTGAAATCCTGAAATCTCCGCATCAGGATTCATGATATTGCGAAGTCTGAAACCCCGATGGAGTAGGGGGCGTTGAAAAGTCAATCAGAGTTTCAGCGAATCGGGATTCGGGGATCGGTAATACAAGTTGTTTGACATCGCGAGTGGCAAGGTCGCGATAGGAAAATTCCCGATAAGAAATGAAGGGGTCAGCGTTGACTTATATCGGGGTTCGGGGATTCGAGAGTCCAACGTTCGACCATTGACCTCATGAAGTTGCGAAGTCTGATTTCTCGAAGAAAAAGGGAGATCCCGTGAGAGAGAGTTTCTATGGGTGCGGATTTCCCGATAGGGAAATAGAAGAACGTTAGAATTCTTCGGGCCGTGGAAAAAGGAAAGATCCTATGCTGACGTAGACCTTCCAGCCTGCGGGTTGTGGAGGGAGCGTGCGTCGGCGTCACCAACACCATTGTCAAATTTGACATTAATATTTTAACATGTCTTGTTATCTTGGCATATTGTAGGTAAATATCATGGTGTCATTGTACTATCGGAAGGCCTCATTGAGAATATTGTGGATAATCAAATTCTCATATAGGTATGTAAGCATCTTTCAATTTACTTCTTTCAACACATAATTGTCTTTATAGTTTCCATAGAATTACTTTACAACTTATGTATTGTAGTGATTGTGAAAATTTATTTATTTGTATAGGAAATAAAGGGTTTACTAAAAGAAGGCATAAATACTCAAAAATGTCCATCATTACTTTCACCATGGGCAGCTCCTCTATTGAAATCTCTTCCACTTTTGATCCAAAAGCACGTAACTGGAATTTTTCCGAATTTTCCATTTCTGTCAGTTTCTACCATTCGAAAATGCTTTATAGAGGTGATGATGACATTTGTAAATGCAACTTCTCGAGGAAATGGAGACAGAGGGATTGAATTACTTGTCAAATGTATGTACCATTTTTTTATAAAATTTTTGTTACTTCAGAGATCCATGATATTGCGATTTGATTTTTAGTTTTGGTAGTATGATAATAAAAAACACTAGCCAGAATGCTTATAGAGATAATCCATTTTAGTAAATTTCCCTAAAAGGATTCAAAGAATCAAACCTATGTTTATTCCATCATGTATTTTAACATTTTGAGACATTATGATTGCTCATTATCATGTTTAAATTCAATCATTTGAAAGGAAAGAAACATATTTTATATGTTTAATGTTATTGGAGAGAGTTTCAATTAAAAATAAATGCTTGATATTTTGTACAGTGCTAAAAAAAATTGGTATGGCACTACACCCTTCTACATATTTTGTAAGTCAAAGATATACAACTTTTCATAAGAAACTTCAATGCAAGTTGGAAGGTGTATCTCCGTAATGGGGGATTGATCTCAAAGATTTGATGTTTCTTAAAGTGTCATAGATTGTTATATGTAGTTGATATTAGTATATTACATGATATGATTTCAAAGTTCATATGGGTCTAGGAGAAGAAATTCATCAACAGATTTCAATTGCCTCCTCAGAATTATGTATCAAATTAAGAGTGGTGTCATAGTCATTTTGTTATGTAGACAAACTGAAAATTGTCCTTTTTGTTGGATGCTCAGATAGAAATGGAGAAACTTCTGGAAAAACTAGTTGAGGAGGAGCTAGGGAAGCGAAAGGTTTGATGTTCTCTCTTACCTTGTACAATACTTGACAAAGTGGCATACTGTGATGATTTAAGTGGGATTTAAGTGTGATTGATGTTCTCTCTTACCTTGTACAATACTTGACAAAGTGGCATACTGTGATGAGTTAAGAGCTGGAACAACATATGTCCTATACAAACCAGTAGTACATGCATCTAGGCCTCTAATATTTTCAGGAGCTTGAGCTTACGACGATTACAATTTTAGAGTTTTTTTTATTGAACCAAATAAGTCCATATATAATCTGACAATTCTAGATTCTTGTATGATATTCTAGCAAAAGTATCCTGACCTTAATGAGTGTTCTGTTTTGCAGGAGGCTATGACTTACACAGCTAATAAATTGGACAGTGTGTGTCATTTTTTGGGTTATCGATCTCGTGTCTCTTTACCATCAAATTTTGATTGTAACTATGCATTTGTAAGTGCAATTTACCATTGCAATTACACAGGCCATTCAAATGTGTTTATAATATAGTGATCTAATAAACTGGGAATCTAATCAGGAGTTTCAGAGTAATGTGTACCTTGAACAAGTTGGTGCTATTTTCTTGCAGACTCTAGGTCAATTATCATTCTTTCTTGTCATGCATTCGTTGAATGGTTACATGGCTACAGTCACAAACCTGAGTCAACCAGTTTCCAAGTGGAGGTATCGTGTGGGGCAGTTCCATTCACTCTATGTCACACTATCTTTCATATTAGACACAGTAATCTTTCCTTTTATATAGATTTTTCTTTGTTAGCATAGTCCCGAAATAGGCTTCTCTCCTTCAAAATTTTCTAGAACTAATATTTTTTGTTATGCATTGTTCAATTGCCTTAGTCTATGCTTGTTTTGGTGCATACAGGCCATGTTGACCGTTGACAAGTGACCTAAAGACTGTAATGTCGTTATACCTGGAGATCATGCTATCCATTCAGAAAAGATTAATCTTAAGGGGAAGCCAATTAGGTATGGCCACACTCCCTAACCTTCTATCCCTTATTTTGGGAAAAATGCATTTGATATTTCACTACTAAACGATAAAAATGCAGATCAAGAATGATACATCATGATGCCAAAATACAGTTACATACTAGGTTCACCCTCCCTACATAAGAAAGGAGAGCTAGTGTGTCCACTTTGGCTCTGATTAAGTGAAAGATTCACCAAGACTTTAAAGTTTTAATAATTAAGTGATAGATTCACCAAGATTTTACAAGATTTTATAATTTAGTGAAAGATTTTCCAAGTTTTTACAAGATTTTACAAGATTATATAATCGACTAAAAGATTCGCCAAAAAATTATATATACATAATATATTATTGATAAAATAGCCTTCAATTTTTCCTATGTATTACGGGGATTCGCCCAATTATTATACATATAAATTTAGGGGGGGTTCTTAAAATCACCATTGTTGTTCATTTTTGTTGTTCCTTCCCTACATTACTGATAAAATGCTAAACCTTTCCTTTGGGGTACAACTTTCACCAAATAATTTTCACCAGCATTATTTCTAACAATCTATCATTATTTTGTGGACTATCTCCCATACCTTATCAAATTGTTTTTTGGATCACTTTCTTCGAAATATCTTAAACCTTGTTCATAACTTGTAACCACCATAATTCGTTTCTTTTCCCTTATACATTACACTTAAATGATATCTCTCCCTTATAATTACTAAGGAGTCTGTGGCACACTTTTACTTGGCATCCTTACACTTCTTTATGCCATCCCTTACTCTTAAGGAGTAAATGAGCCTCCCTTCATACACTTCTAAAAAAAAAAAAAAAATCAATAAAATTTCTTTTTTCCCCACAAAGAATAGGGGGTCTCATCACGAGCCAACCTACCATGATCATTGGATACTAACCTAAGTGACATTCCCACTATGGCTACCACACCAGTGCAATGGCCTTTGACATTTTCTTTTGTCAAAGGATAAGAGGTATCATCGCGATTTGACTTGTTCACTTAAGTTACACTCTAGTGAGTGGCATTATCATCATCTGGATACCAAACCAGGATAATGGTCATTTTCTGGAAAAACTTACAAACTTAAAAAAAACAAAAAAAATCGATAAAATTTCTTTCTTTTCCCATAAAGAATAGGGGTTCTCATCACGAGCCAACCTACGACGATCATAGGATAATAACCTAAGTGAAATTCCCACTATTGCTACCACACCAGGGCAATGGCCTTTGACATTTTCTAGTCAAAGGAAAAGAGGTCTCATCATGAGCTGGCTTGTTCACCTAAGTTACAATCTAGTGAGTGGCATTATCACCATCTGGCTACCAAACCAGGATAATGGTATTTTTGGAAAAGACGATTCAAATAAGTATCAAGGACACATGCTCATATTAGGGTTAAAAGGCAACCTTGTTGAGGCTATGGATACCTGCTGGCAACAGTGGCTCTACCTGTGGTATGGAAGTTTACCTTAAACACCAAGTTTCTGCGTATCTCTAGATTCCCTTCACTCAATAACGAGGCTATCATTTCAGTTGTATTCAATGAAACAAAAAAGTAACAACATTATGATATGTGGGATATTATTTAAATGAACATATTTAATTTATTCGGTGTATGTATCTGTAAAGCATTCTAATGAGTATAGGTATCTTTCAATTCCACAAAAGCGGATTAACATTTAATGATTACCATTAAAATATGTTGTTTGAAAATAAATCATTGGTCCCCATTGGCGGCGGTAATACAATCATTACTTCTCACCATCAATACCTACACTCATTACTTTCCCCTACGCTGATGGTCGAGGTCGACCTTTATACTAATGAGGGGAGTGGATGCTCGAAAAGCTTCTCGATAAATATAGTAATGATTGTAATAAATACCCTCATTTGTAAACATTTGTTGTCTCTAATATTTTCTATTTTCGGTAATTTTTCCTCCAAGATGGTCTAACCAAGTCTGCTACCAGGAACGATAGTCATCCACATTTTCTCACAAAATGGTTAGCAGAGGTGTGCGAAGGGAGCCAACTTTACTAAATATTACAGAGAAAGTAAGAGACATCATGCACCAGCTGGGGTGGATGGAGTACTTCAACTGTCTGCAAGGGTATGACACGAATGTCATGCTTGAATTATTTCACAATCTGCAGGGAGAAAACTCTATGGTGTGGGGCATACAAATCTCAGTCACCCCAAAAATCTTAGCAGAGGTCACAGGCCTCCCTAACACGGGCATTCAGTGGACAGGAAGATACACAACACTGAAGGAAGATGTGGAAACTTTCACAGACCCTGGGGAAGAATTGGATAAGAAGGGAAAGGGACTCAATCCTAGTAATCTCAGAGAACCATGGAAGGAACTTGCAGGGATAATTCAGTGGTACATCACTTGTGATGGACGATATGACGTAATTCAACCTCGCCACCTCAAATTGATGGCATCTTTAAAACAACGGTTAGTACTTAATCTACCTTTCTTTCTGAATGCCATATTACATGAGGTTTCTTTAAGAACACAAAAATCCAAGGACCCTGTTACTGTTATCATTCACCACAGATTAGTTAAACTGATAACAAATAAAGAGCTGAATCAAACTCAAATGACCTGGGATAACTTGATTGAGGCTAATAGACCTCCACAACTGGAGCAGCTTGAATTTTTCCATGAAGAACCACCACAAAAAATTGAATATAGATAGGCAGAGGAGACTACTTCCCAAAGAGAAATCCCATCTCCTCAAACCGAAGCTGAGACAGACCCTACCCAAATCACAGAGGCCCAGACCTCACAAACACGGGCATTAACGAAAAAAGAGGAAGAGAGCAACAACTTCCCCTACAACCATCATTCATACAAGGAGAAGAAGCAGACGAATTCAGGAAACAACTGAAGAAATTCAGGGTACAACAAAACAGCCTGAATAAATTTAGAATTCTACAGAATAGTCTCCATGCGAGAATGCTCAAGAAATTGGGCAAGAAGAATAGACCTCACAAAGGAATGATCAGGAAGAAACCCAACCGACATTAGAGCATCTGACAGAACAATTTATGAAGAGATATGAGGTAGAAATAGCCCAGGTTTTGGGAATCTTGGGAATCTCAATTGACATAGGCACAAATAATCCAGAAAAATGCCCAGAACAAGCCTCCTCTTCAAAACTAGTTGAATATTTTCCTGATATTGAAATGTCTTTTCCTAAGGACAGAGCATGGGAAGAACCTCATTTTGAAACAAGAAGCCCTCTTGGACAGACAGAACATTCGGAAGAAATAGAGGAACAACCATCTGTTGGCCAGAATGAAGAAGACCTTGAGACCTCTCATAAACAAAAATCATCCAAGAGCCATAAGAAAATTAGAAAGTTAAAAAAATAAAACAAACTGTTGAATAAAAAGGCTAAGAAGGTTGAAGTATTAAAGCAGAAGGTGGTTAAACTCAAGGAAATTATTGAGGAATTGAGGAAATAGCTAGAACAGGCAGATAAGGCCCACAGAAGAAAGAAGAACAAAAAGGCCAAAGTGCAAGGAAGAAACCCTCTTCCTAAAGAAGCAGTCAGTACAAATTCTGTAGGGATACAGACAAACCTCGAAGAAATAGTAGTAGAAGAAACAGTAGCTCAAAATGAGGAAGCAATTCCTTTAGAAACATAGGAAAATATGACAGCTACAAAAGCAATTGATGCTGAGGTGTAGACAAACACCTCAATATTAGAGGAAATAGCTTAACTTCTTGAGCAGAATTCTACCATCAGGATATTGGAGGAAGAATTGGTGTATTCTCAACAAGCCCTGGTTCAAAACAGAAATGAATTACTGACTATGGTAGAGCACCAAGCACTCCATTCCCAGAAACAGAGTCTTATTGTGGACATGCTAGAAGCAGAGCTTACACAGGTCCAACAAGCATTAACTCAATCCAAGGAAGAGATGGGCACTATGGAAGAATACCAAGCATCCCAATCTCAAGCACAGGGTGTCACCATTGATAAACTAAAGGAAAAGTTGGGACAATCCTAGCGAGCATTGGCTCAACACCAAGATGAGATGGTCACTAGGGGTGAATATCAAAATATTGTTAAGAAACTGAAGGACATGACAACAACAGAGACTGAGACCTATGTTGCACTCACCAAAGCCCAAGGGAAGATAAAAAAGGTGCAAACCTAATTAGAAAAATCTTTGGAGAAAATCAAAGAAATCTGTGATGTCTACTCTGATGCTATTAATTGCAGAGCCCCTGCCACCAATTACACTTTATTCTTGCTGGAACGATATCTGTTATTAAGAGTGAAGGCCATCAGAGAAGGAAAACCTATTTCATTTTCCATTGTACCTGAGTTTATTTCATGTTTCAAAGAGAAGGATGAAAAAGTACAATACTTTTTGTGTGAATTTTACTTTTATAATTTCATTCTGGAAGAAAAAAGGGAAGATAACCCTGGCCCATTCATAGGTGATATATAGTTTCAGGCATTTATGCCATTTACTCAGAACCAAGTCAGATGGGGTAAAGCTCATAAAACCTTCCTAAAGAGGGAAGTTGGGCTAGATCTTTGGGTTAGGGGAGAACCTCCAAAGTCCTTTCCAGCCATTATGCGACATAAAACCTTTATGAAAAGAAGGGGGTCGTAGACTCCTTATCCCCTATCCATCTATAGGTTATACGTTTAGGTATCACTCATTTTAGGGAGCTTAAGGAGGAAGATCTTGCTGCTTCTAAACTGAGATGGGATGCATCCTCCAGTGAAGTAAAGAGTAGGGAACCCTTTGGGTACAAGAATTTCTTTACAGCTACCTACAAAATAGAGAGCTATTCTATATTGCTCCAAGAGGAAGGGCCTGCTTGGATTAGGTGCAGATATAATCCCCCTATCATCTGGTTCCCTCTAGAAAGTTACCAAAAATATTATCAAATTATTAAGAAGAGGGAGGATGCTTCTTTTGGAGAAGTCAAAAGAAGCAATGGGTTCAGAAGGCCTGGTGAACCAACCTTTCCATATTACAACATTACTACTTTACATGTAAAATCTCAGCTTGCATGAGGACATGTACGAAGGTAAGCTGGGGGTATGTTAGGTTATGAAAAAGGTATAAATATCTTCCTTTTTCCCACATTTCACGATATCATCTTGATTGACTTTTCGGTTATTTAGGAGCAAATAGAATAGAAAATGAATAATATAATCGTTAGCATTGTTGTTGAAGATTAGATTGCATAGATCCTAAATATGATTGGAATTGTCTGGTTTTATTGCAGGATTCGTTAAATATTGTCAAACCCAAGATAGCAAAGGAAATATTGAAGATGCGTAAGCTATTGGAGGTTGAAGACTTTATGGCGCAAGGCAATTTTGAAGATGATCGAGTTTCTTATTGTAATAGTAAAGCAATCCTGAGGATCTCTCGATCCTCAGGATAGCCTAATTTACCCAGATTATTGTAATATATAAGGGGTAAATAGATCTTGAAAAGAGGTAGAAGAATTGCACCCAAGAACTCAAAACTTAGAATTTCTATGCATTAGCAGTTTTTGTAAAATGTTGTACCAGCTATGAAATCAATAGAAGCTTCGATCGGTTTTACCATTTCTATATACTCAATTTCAAATAGCAGTGCTTCTAAGGACCAAGGGCCCAGTCTGAAGGAGCTATTGTTCGACCTTAATTGTATCAGTTCAATTTTTGTTTTCTGATTCGATTATCTTTTATAGTAGTTAAATGAATGCATAAGTGTGTTGATGATTTCATGTCAATTGCAAGAGATAGATATTCCCTGAAGCATTAGATGATTGTTGTTCCAATTCCTATTACTGATATTTGATGTGTGACAGTTCCTCATAAGTTCACATTTGTTGTTCCCTTTATTTAGTTTACATTTGTTGTTCCTTTTACTTAGTTTACATTTGTTGTTCCTTTCCGTTAGAATATAGTTGTTGTTCCTTTCAATAGAAATACGATTGTTGTCTCTTTTCGATTAGATTACAGTCTCTGTTTCTTTCCATAGATAGAGTAATTCGCCTTTTTTCTTTCCAACAATTTGATTCATAATCATAGTCATTTTTGCAAGTCTTTATCTAGATTCAATTACTGCTCTTAAAATGAATTCAATAGATTAATTAGTTACTTTCCATTGCACAGCTTTAGACTTCAATTCCTAGAATCTTTAATGAATGTTTGAGGAACTTGATTGTTGATAAACTCATATTTGTTTTCACTACATGATTTTATCCTCTACGAGCTATCTGCATAGACTTTTCCGATATTCTTTCAGATAAAAGACGAATCCTTGGATTGATAAATTAATGTTAAAAGAAGGTTTTTTTTAGACATCTTTAGAGCCCAACAACACCCATGCATCACCAAGAAGTTGGTATATCATTCAATAATAGGGCGGTGAGGAAGTCACAAAAATCATGGGACCTGAAGATTCAAATCTGATGAGGTTTTGAATTATGCACCTATAATAATTGAGATGATGTTGAAATGGGTTTTGGTAGTTTGTGCAATATATGAGGTGTTATTCCCCATTTCTAGGGATAGCTAAGGAGATGATGTATCAAGGCCCTCAGGTTGTAGACATGGAGTACCAAGAGATAGAACAACATGTAGAGCCCCACATCACACCACCCATCACCATGAGATCGATGGCTACATCATTCACCACACCTGCTTGGATCACAAAGGATGACAAGTCTTGATCCATGAGGTAACGATTCCAACATAGTGGTAAGTGTCATTTTAATAAATGAAGCATTTGAATATGTTGCAAAGGGTTCTTCCTTGATTTTGAAAACATTTTCTTGGAAATTATGCTCTTTTCCCTATTTCACCTTGGTGGTTGACATTATGTCCTAGTAAGTGGTCACCCTTGGGGAAAGGGTTGGTACTCGGGGGTCTCCTTTATGAGTCATCATACCGCTCCCACACATGCTTTCCACTTTCCATGTTTCTTTCCCTTCATTTAAATAATATTTTCATTTTTCGAGCCACATTGACCCAAGAAGGGCTTGTACCTCATTTCATGGGAAGAAAGGTATGAAATCCCATAGGATTGTCGCTGGAAAAAGATAAAATCCAATCATAAAAATTCCATATCCTCGCCCAGGGATCCTGAGAACAATGAAATATTTCTCACAAAAAATTGAGGGACCCATAAAATAAATAACTAATTAAACATGCCAACCAAGGTACAGCATGTACGAGAAATGTTTTTAATTCTTAGGTAGAAGTCCCACACATTGTCTTCAACTTAGGGAAGAACAGTGTGACCAGGGTAGAGTTAAGGTGGGAAATTGTTTTCATGCCTAGGTAGAAGTCCCACTTTAGCTTCAACCTAGGAACACTCTAATAAATTAAATGGAAAAAGGGCTTGGGAAAATTATGCATCGTGGACGAAGGGCAACACACCCTCTACAAAGGAACCCATAAATGAGACAATATGATCCCTTGTATGTCAAGAAACCTCATGCACAAAAGTATTACCCCCATCAAATATAATCTTCACATGACTTAGAGAGGGTTCACCTTGGAAACACTCCTTAACTTGGGGAATGATTCACCCAATAGATCACTATGATAATCCTCCCATACCTAAATTTGGAAAGTTGCATAAGGTCTTTGAGAATTTGTTTATTTTGAGAGGGGGGATTTGATTGATCCGTCAAGATTTTTTGAAATGACTTATGGTTGAGTTTTTATTTGCATGCATTAATTAACCATTGGGAAACTTAACGAAAAGAATGAGAAAAGAGAATGAATTATACAGCCATAGACATATGTGAAAATCTGAAATGCAATGAAAAATAGCAAACCATAATGCACAGGTTGATAACGGAGTTCGACACAACTTTGCCTACGTCTCCGAGCCTTTTCTATGTGAGGGAGGCTTCTTTATTTATTTTCGAAAGCTTAATGGTACATCATTACAATGCTAAATGGCTTCCAGACTGATCTGGTCATGTTCACCCAGATCTCTAGAATCTTGCACAACTTACGGCACCTGAAACGGATGTCCCGAGCTCTCAGAAATCGTCCGACAGCATCTCCTCCTCAACAACTTCCCTGCCTCCAACTGGCTTTGACTTGGCCTTGCCTCAGCATCTCTGCTCTCCAAAACCGTCAAAAAGTTTTCCAAAAGCTCTCCCATGGCCTCAAAATGGCCTTGGTTAAATAGTGGGGGAGTTAGTTGTCCATCTCCAACTTCCTCCACGAATTTAGGCTCTAAAAATGCCCAATAACCCTTAAAAATGAGTTAATTACATTAAAAATGGGCTAAACATTATTAAAAAACCCAAAATTGGTTGAAAAACCACTTTATAACCATATAATAGTTACAAATGGGCTTAATCCCCTTAGTCTTGGGCGCGTGCTCCTTTGGAAAGGTTATATGGACTCCATATGGCCAAGCGCTTAGCCCAAAGGGCTAAGTGCTAGCCCCTCTCCTCCTTTATGCGCAATACCATACAATATAATTAATATTGTGGGTTTTAATAACATAAAATAATGTGGTGCATTGGTTACAGGACTAAAGTGAAGGCGCTTAGGCTTAGTGGTTGGTCATGGGTTCAAAACCCATGGACCCCAAAAAAAAAATTAAACCTGCCACTTTGACTTTGACTGGGTGCCACGTGGCACTTTCCCATTCGACGGACAAATGCCACTTGTCAACCATTGACTGGTCCATTTGCCTACCACATGTCTTCCCTATCAGCAAACCTACCTAATCACCATCTGCCAGAGTGCCACGTCATCTACTTCACAGTCAACATGCTGATGTCAGCGTTGACTTTTTGACCAGTTGACCTTTGACTTTTTACCTGTTTGGGCTTCCTATCAGAACACGATAACTTTCGCATACGGAGTCTGTTTGAAAAAGTAAATATACCGCCGGAATTGAGAAGACGATCCAGGCGCAATGGTGTTGGTTTCGTCGGATTTCGAGCACTTTCATTTTTGAGCATTTTTCATGCCCTGACAGGCTTCTGAATCCGATTTCGGATCACACCTCCCAACAATAAGACCTTTTGGTCCCCAAAAGGTTACTGACCACTCGATAAGCTCGAGATAGGCCACCCGACTTGCTCTGGATCCGATTACATTAATGGAAGCAAAATACAATGAAGTTGAGACATCCACTTCTGGCAGAACCAAGTGACTGCTTTCTTTCCTTCACGGTGTTCTTCTTTCTTTACTGGTAATCCATCCTCCTTCATCGGTGCATGCAAAATCCTTTTTCCCTTCTTTGGAGGAAGCTCCAGATTAATCTTCCAACAGCTAGCCTCTTGATGTCCACTCTTGCTGCAAAAAATACAATGAGTTTTTGGCATCCAGACCTGCTTAACCTTCTCCTTCTTCCGTTGTGGACTTGAGCCTTTATGCCGCGTTTCCTTCTTGGACGACATAGGTTTCCTGTACAAAGTTTTTCTCTTCCAACACTTGGCAACACAATGCTTAGGTGAATGACAATAAGCACATGGATAAAGTTTCCACAAGTTCCGGTTTACTTGATTATGCTTGTTATAATCAAAAGGAGAATTAATAAAAACATGACCATTATACCTTCCATGTTGATCTTCACCTTTCTTTGGAGACGAATTGCATTCACTACCACAATCCTAAAGTGATGAACCATTTCCTTTTGTGAAGTGTTCTTGCAATGTCTTAAGTTGGCCATTTGAAGCATCACTTTCTTCCGAAGATTTGGAACCCATGTTGGAAGACTCTCCAAGGTCCCCTCTTTCATATCCCAATCCTAAGTATCGAGGCCTTTCCTCAACCTCAATAGGATTTACAATGCCTTGACCTCGACATCCAAGGCCCTTTCCTTTTTCATAACCCATCTTGGTTAATATTCTCAAACCTACACCTTTTGTGTGTTTTTCGAATTCACCAAAACCAACTTGATGAGAATGAGAACAATTTGCTGAGAAACCTTCACTGCATACCTCAGATATGTTGTCTGAAACATATGTAGAAGGCACTTCCTTCAATGCTTCTTTTCCTTTGTTGTTCTTTGAAGCTTTTACTTGAACCGTGCTTTTTCGTTCCAAGTAGTCTTCATACAACACCTTCACCATCTCGACCATGGCAAACACCGAATCTCTGAACTCCTTCTCGTCTTGAGAAAGTCCTCCTATAGATGCCATTTTCCTCCTTGAGATGAGCTCTTCCCTGGTTAACATGCAAAACTCAAATCCAAACGTCAACTAGCTCTGATACCACTTGATCCATCAGGATTTTTCGAAATGACTTATGGTTGAGTTTTTATTTGCATGCATTAATTAAACATTGGGAAACTTAACGAAAAGAACGAGAAAAGAGAATGAATTATACAGCCATAGACATATGTGCAAATCTGAAATGCAATGAAAAACAGCAAACCATAATGCACAGGTTTATAACGGAGTTCGGCACAACTTTGCCTACGTCTCCGGGCCTTTTCTTTGTGAGGGAGGCTTCTTTATTTATTTTAGAAAGCTTAATGGTACATCATTACAATGTCGAATGGCTTCCAGACTGATCTGGTCATGTTTGCCCAGATCTCTAGAATCTTTCACAACTTACGGCACCTGAAACGGATGTCCCGAGCTCTCAGAAATCGTCCGACAACATCTCCTCCTCAACAGCTTCCCTGCCTCCAACTAGCTTTGACTTGGCCTTGCCTCAGCATCTCTGCTCTCCAAAACCATCAAAAATCTGTCCAAAATCTCTCCCATGGCCTCAAAATGGCCTTGGTTAAATAGTGGGGGAGTTAGTTATCCATCTCCAACTTCCTCCACGAATTTAGGCTCTAAAAATGCCCAATAACCCTTAAAAATGAGTTAATTACATTAAAAATGGGCTAAACATTATTAAAAAACCCAAAATTGGTTGAAAAACCACTTTATAACCATATAATAGTTACAAATGGGCTTAAGCCCCTTAGTCTTTGGCGCGCGCTCCTTTGGCAAGGTTATATGGACTCCATATGGCCAAGCGCTTAGCCCAAAGGGCTAAGCGCTGGCCCCTCTCCTCCTTTATGCGCAATACCATACAATATAATTAATATTGTGGGTTTTAATAACATAAAATAATGTGGTGCATTGGTTACAGGACTAAAGTGAAGGCGCTTAGGCTTAGTGGTTGGTCATGGGTTCAAAACCCATGGACCCCCAAAAAAAATTTAAACCTGCCACTTTGACTTTGACTGGGTGCCATGTGGCACTTTCCCATTCGACAGACAAATGCCACTTGTCAACCATTGACTAGTCCAGTTTCCTGCCACATGTCTGCCCTATAAGAAAACCTATCCAATCACCATCAGCCAGAGTGCCACATCATCTACTGCACAGTCAACATGCTGATGTCAGCGTTGACTTTTTGACCAGTTGACCTTTGACTTTTTCCCTGTTTGGGCTTCCGATCAGAACGCGATAACTTTCGCATACAGAGTCCGTTTGACAAAGTAAATATACCACCGGAATCGGGAAGACGATCCGGACATAATGGTGTTGGTTTCGTCGGATTCCGAGCACTTTAATTTTTGAGCATTTTTCATGCCCTGATAGGCTTCTGAATCCGATTTCGGATCATTGATGCACATGTTCAGGTGGTTATTTTTTTATAAATGGATTAATTGACATGATTCTTATTACTTTTGATCCCTTGGAGGGAGAATTTTGTTGTCTTTTCAAGGCCTTAACAGGTGGAAGACTTTTCGTGAAGGCACAAGGTCACTTGGACCTTCACTTGGGGTTTGAAGACCACATGATGGAAGATATCTCCTTGCTTCTTGGACACCTGGATTACATACATTTCATTTGGAGGAAATTTTGGATCCCCTACATGTGATTTTCTATCCTTCCTAGACCCAACGAATTTCCTTTGGAGGCCTTGCGCTGCACTATTGTGGCATGATGTCACATATGGAAGGCTAGGGTTTGGATGGTGGTGATGATTTATGATAAATAGGCATGATAAGATGAAGGAAGGCCCTTTCACCATGGACTTATGGCATTTGGAGGCCCAACATATCCTTCAAAGATCTCAATGATTTTCTCATTTTTCCAAAATGTCACCCCTAGGGGGTATGACGTCATCTTTTAGGGTTTTATTCTTTATGTAAAATAAAATTTTGAATTGTAAAGGGGAAATTTAGGAGGTCAACCTCCCTAAATTGTGGTTTACCCTAATGTTATGTGAACAAATTGTTTTTCAAGGTCAAGTATAAATAATACCTTGCTTATTTCATTTTAAACATAACAATCGCACTTGAGAATTACATACTTTATGGCTGAAATTTTCGCCCCTCTTGGGAAATTCACATATCTCTCTCTCTTATGAAATTTAGGGATCCTTGATACTTGTATTGTGGAGCTAAAGTGGTGTTCTATCTCTTGGCGTCTTGTCTCTTGCTATGGTGATGGAATGTTCTTGGTAGATAAGGGTTTATCTTGCTATTTTCTTGGAACTGCTAAGGAGTTTTTCATATTGTTGGCATTTATTTATTGTTTTATGGTTATTCTTGTACAAAACCTTGGAGGAGCATAAGTTCATACACCCTCCAACAATATTCATCATAATTGTTATTGGATAAGCTATTGCAAAATGCCGCTAGGAGGAGTAAAAGGGCTTACACCCTCATACTCACTTACCTTGTTGGATGTGCTTGCTCTAGGGAATGAAAGGGATTACACCCCTAGAGAAGTAGTATATCTAACCTTACACAAGAATACTCCATAACCCATTGGCAAGGCACATGTCTATTTTTTCATTGAAGAAATAAAATCATTGCATTTGTATACGTGAAATTGAGAGATATTGTATTTGTTCAAGTTGGAGTATCTTCTAAGTGTCATAAGTTTGATTATTCCCTAAGGGAGTCTTCTTTGGCCAAGGAATTTTGTTTCTTCAATTAACTTAATTCTACAACCATTAGGGCTGCATCAAAACTCACTTTCTTTTATCTATTGCTCAGTTTTCCACCACTGAAATTTACCACTGAACCTAGATTATTGTTCTACTGCTCATTGGCTATCTTTTTGAAGGTTTACTTGTTGATTTATATGATTGGAATTTTATTTTGTAGTATTTTTTTGATACATCCACTTGTCTATAATAATAAATTACTAATAACATCTATTAAACAACCCTAAATGTCAATAAAGTTTTTCTCTTTTCAATGGAAGTTAAACTAGTCATTGCTAGCTTGGTTTCTAATATATTTTACTTGACTTTTGGAAATATGTTTTGAAGCCATTTACTAATTTAATTTAATTATATAAATATGATATACTTCTGCAATTTAGGACATAAATCTTTCCTTTCTTGTCCCTGTGTTTATTTGGCTTCTATCTCGATCAATTGTCTTGTCTTGTGCATGTTTAACATTGTTTTGCAGGTACACAACACTTTGGAAACCACCCTTCATCAACAAGACTTATTTCCAAGATCTTTTACACATCCAAACTTTTCTTATAGGGGATTCATAGGTCATTCTACCACTTTCCATCTCAATCCCCCTAGGGTCACTAGGATTCCCCCCTTTTGATGACTTATCATCACTAAAGCGAGGGGAGTATCTATATAAGGTGACAGTGGATAGCTACTCCCATAGTTGTCACACTCTTATGCATTGGGTCAGGTTTTGTACAGCCTAATTTTTGTGTGATAATATTTTGACATTGTTGTTGGGGAGGATTTTGAATCCTCTTTCATGCCCTAATGACAATTTGGAAAGATTTGATCTGAAAGCCTTTACCCCTGGATTTCCTGGCGAATCCACTTGAGGAAAATTCCCTTTTCCTTTTCTTGATGAGCTATTCATAAAGATCATATGATGAATCCACCTTCCCATAATCTATCTTTCCAAAAGACCCTTCCCTTGGAAGATTCAATCCTTCCAAGGTTTACTGAAGAAAACCTCCTCTTAACTCTCCTGTTGTAAAAAACCCTCTTTCCCAGTAATCTTCCCTTTTCCCCAATGGATCATCCTTGGGAAAGATACCTTTACAAGCCCTTGAACTTGGTTTCCATCATTGGATATCCCAATACTATGCCTAAAGAAACCAACAAATGGTTGCCAAAGTTTTTTACCAAAAAATGTGGTCACAGTTGAGGAACACATCTATGAAATTGGTCAATACATGGAAAATGGAGTGGAACATGAAGATGTGGCAATGAGGATACTATCTACATCTCTTATTGAATATTTCCAAAGGTGGTTCAAAGGCTTGGCTGAAAATCACCTAGAAACATGTGACGATTTCACTAAGTTATTTAAAAGCATATATGCAACAAAGAAGGATAGCAAAATGTTGATGAATCAATTCAACCAAATTAATAAGAAGCAGAATGAGACAGTGAGTGAATTTGACACCAAATTTGATAATCTCTATATCCAAATCTCGAAGGATTTGTGCCCATCTAAAGAAGTTGTATGTCTCCTCTATGTGAATTCCTTTGAAGGTTAATTTGGTTTCATCCTAAGGGATAAGAAACCCAACACTTTGGAAAAATCCAAAGAGTATAGTGTAGAAATCGAAGAGAATATTCTTTACTCCAATATTGAGCCATATCAGTATCCTCATACCAAGACAGAAGCAAAGATAAAGATAGTAACAACCAATGCACCAAATCCAATAAATCTCCTAGTGCAAAAGATTGATCAAATGAATGCTTATTTTGTCCAAACTAAGAATCAAGTTATGAACCTATTGACAAGGCTGGAAAGAAATAAATCTAATTTGAGACCTCCTTTCATCAGATAATAGAGTCATGCTACATGCTAGAACAAAAAATCTCAACTAGAGGAAAAGGCTCTCGATACTTTAAACCCTATTGGGATGGTCAATTTGGAGGAATCAACATGGTGTTATCCTTGTCAAGAAACCCATCCAAAAGATGAATGCCCCAAACAAGATGAGGATTCCCCTAATAGTATGAACTTCATAGACATAATTTTCACCTTCCAGGATGATTGGTATGTGGACATCATGCAGGAACAACTTAATGAAGTCAAGAAGAGGGGAGATATAGAAGTTTGGCTCAGATTGATTGATTGATCAATTGACTGAGGATCAGAGGAAGGAATTGAGGAAGAGGGAAATATTGAGATATGCAAGAAGGAATAAAACTCTTGTCCTTTCACCATAAGACCCAATTCACCCACTTCCAGAGAAGAAAGCTCCATCTCGATTGGAAGAGAAGTTTTCCCCACCTCCCCCACCTCCATTTTGTGACTTTCCTCCAAGACCAATACAAGAAAATGAAGAGATCCAATTAAACATAGATGTCCCATCCATGATTGGAAAGATGAATACGACAGTTCCTATGGTGGATATGTGAATGATCCAAAAATGATCTTTTAATGACTGTGGTCGAGTTATTATGCATGCGTTTTATTAACCATTTAGGAAGTTGAATGAAAGAGGAAGAATATAAAAGGAGTTAAGACAGCCATATACACATGTGCAGATCTGAAATAAAGCAAATAACAACAACAATCCATAACACAAAGATGATAACGAAGTTCGACAATCTTTCCTACGTCTTCGGGCCTTGTCTCGGTGGGATTTGATTATTTATGTTCGAAGCTTAAAATGTACATCATGATAGTGCCAAAAGGTTACAACAATTAGCTTTTCATGTTCTACAAGATCTCATGAACCCATCAAAACTGACGGCACCCAAATCAGATGAACGAAGCTCCCAAAAAATGCCCCGCAAAGGTGCGCTCCTCAATAGCTTCCCTGCATAACAATGGCCTTTGGCTTGGCTTTGCTTCAACATAAATCTACTTTGACTATCCTCCATGGCCTCAAACATGCATGGTTTATATATATCTAAAGTTGGTTATCCTTCCCCAACTTCCTCCCAAAATCTGGGCTAAAAAAGAGTCCAGTATCTCCCAATAATGGCCAAAATCCACTATTACAGGCTTAAAAATCAATAAAATCCACTAAACATTGGGTAAAAACCCACTCTGTAACAAAATTCATATATTATCTCCCTTGGGATAAGCACACACCCTCTTTAGTGGTCACATGGCACATTCAAAGGTGGAACCCCCCCGAAAAAAGGACTTAACTGAAAAATGAAATAGTTGTTTGGAACCGGGTCATATGCCAATTTGCACGCGACCGGGAGTTAACCTCCAACTATACACACGTTTGTAGTAGAGCACTCCTATGCATAGTTTTGGTCACAGGTCATGATACGCCAGCGAGCTGGGGCTTAGCCCCAACCCCCTTCCACCACAATATATTAATGCATACACTATATATATAATAAAATGGCTTGTACATAACAAACACTACAATGGCGCAATGACAATCAGACCCTTGGTGAGGAATCTACGCTTGTGGATAGGTCGTCGGTTCAATACTCGTCCGCTCCAACAATTTTTCCAACAATTAATCAACCAACCCATGGGTGCCACGTGGCAGCCCATGTCTGGGCTACATGGCACCCTCTTATTTGTCCATGAAGACTGCCATGTGTCCAGTGCCGATTGGTCCACCTGTTAGATCCATAACTGCCACTTGTCTGTCCGGTCATTGTACAAACTTTTCACGTCAGCATGGTGTCATGTTGACGTCATCTTTGACTTTTTGGACTTTTGACCATTTGACGTTTTGCATGTTTGGCAAAATGGTCAAAGTGCAATAACTCTTTCATACGGCATCCATTTGAGAAAGTAAATATATGGCCAGAATCAACGTGTCGGTCTGGTCCCAATGGAATTGGGTTCATTTGATTATGAGAACTTTCATTTTTTATCCTTTTTGAGCCCTATCAATCTCCTGGATCTGATTCTAGATGACACCTCCCCACTAAAGAACCTTTTGGTCCCGAAATGGTTACAAAAATGGACTTTGACTAATTACATACTCATAACGAGAAAAACAAAACACAATGTTGTACAAAAATGATGTTATAACAGGTCATCATTTCAACATGTGTGATTACATTAATGGAAGCAAAATACAATGAAGTTGAGACATCCACTTCTGGAAAAACCAAGTGGTTGATTTCTTTCCTTCACAGTGTTCCTTTTGATTCATTGGTAATCCTTCCTCCTTCGTGAGTACATGCAAAATCCTTTTTTCCTTCCTTGGACAAAGCTCCATATTAAGCTTCCAACAACTATCCTTTTCATGTCCACTCTTGTTGCAAAACGTGCAATGAGTTTTTGGCATCCGGACCTATTTACCCTTCTCTTTATTCCATTGTGGAGTTGATCCTTTATGTTGTGTTTCCTTCCTGGTCGGAATATGTTTCCTGTACAAAGTTTGTCTCTTCCAACACTTGGAAACACAATGCTTGGGTGAATGACAATAAGTACATGGATAAAGATTTCACAAGTTTCGGATTACTTGATTATGCTTATTATAATCAAAATGAGAATTGGTAAAAACATGACCATTATACCTTCCATGCTGATATCCACTTTGCTTTGGGGATGACTTGCATTCACTACCACAATCCTGAAGTGATGCGCCATTATCTTTGGTGAAGTGTTCCTGCAATGATTTAAGTTGGCCATTTGAAGCAATACTTGCTTCTGAAGTTTTTGGAACCTATCTTGGAGGTTTCTCCAAGGTCCCCTTTGCCATATCCCAATCCCAAATATCGATGCCTTTCCATAACCTCAATGGGATTAAAAATGCCTTGACCTTTACATCCAAGGCCCTTCCCTTCTTCATAACCCATCTTGGTTAGTATTCTCAAACCTACACCTTTTGTATGTTTTTTTAATGCACCAAAACCAACTTGATGAGAATGAGGAAAATTTGATGAGGAACCTTCACTGCATACCTCAGATATGTTTTATGAAATAGATGTAGAAGGCACTTCCTTTAGTCCTTCTTTCCCTTTGTTGTCCTTTGAATCTTTCACTTGAACCATGCTCTTTCGTTCCAAGTAGTCTTCATACAACACCTTCACCATCTCAGCCATGGAAAACACCAAATTTCTGAAATATTTCTCATTTTGATAAATTCCTCCTGTAGATTCCATTTTCTCCCTTGATATGAGCTCTTCCCTAACTAACATGCAAAACTCAAATTCCAAATGTCAACTAGCTCTGATACCACTTGATCCGAAAATGATCTTTTAATGATTGTGGTTGAGTTATTATGCATGCATTTTATTAACCATTTAGGAAGATGAATGAAAGAGGAAGAAGATATGAGGAGTAAATACAACCATATACACATGTGCAGATATGAAATAAAGAAAATAACAACAACAAACCATAACACAAAGATGATAACGGAGTTCGGCAATCTCGCCTACGTCTCCGGGCCTTGTCTCGGTGGGATTTTCCTATTTATGTTTGAAGCTTAAAATGTACATCATGATAGTTCCAAAAGGTTACAACAATTATATGGTAGTGTTATACCAGATCTCATGAACCCATCAAAACTGACGACACCCAAATCGGATGAACAAAGATCCCAGAAATGGCCCGCAAAGGTGTGCTCTTCAATAGCTTCCCTTCATAACAATGGCCTTTGGCTTGGATTTGCTTCAACATAACTCTGCTCTGACTGTCCTCCATGGCCTCAAACAGGCATGGTTTATATATATCTGAAGTTGGTTATCCTTCCCCAACTTCCTCCCAAAATCTGGGCTCAACAAGAGTCCAATATCTCCCAATAATGGCCAAAATCGACTATTACAGGCTTAAAAATCAATAAAAATCCACTAAACATTGGGTAAAAACCCACTCTGTAACAAAATTCACATATTATCTCCCTTAGACTAAGCGTGCACCCTCTTTTGTGGTCACATGGCGCATTCAAAGGTGGAACCCCCCGAAAAAAGGGCTTAACTGAAAAACGAAATAGTTGTTTGGAACCGAGTCATATGTCAATTTGCACGGGACCGGGGGTTAACCTCCAACTATCCGTGCGTTTGTAGTAGAGCGCTCCTATGCAGTTGTGGTCATAGGTCATGATATGCCTGCATGTTGGGGCTTAGCCCCATCCCCCTTCCACCATATTATATTAATACATACACTATATATATAATAAAATGGCGTGTACATAACAAGCACTATAATGACGCAATGAAAATCAGACCCTTGGTGAGGACTCTATCCTTGTGGATAGGTCATCAGTTGAATACTCGTCCGCTCCAACAATTTTTTCAACAATTAATCAGCCAACCCATGGGTGCCACGTGGTAGCCCATGTCTGGGCCATGCGACACCCTCTTATTTGTCCACAAAGACTGCCATGTGTCCAGTGCCAATTGGTCCTCCTGTCAAATCCATACCTACCACTAGTCTGTCTGGTCATTTTTCGAACCTGCCATGTGAGCATTATGATGTCATCATGATGTCATCATTGACTTTTTGGATTGTTGACCATTTGATGTTTTGCCTATTTGGAAAAACGGTCAGAGTGCGATAACTCTCGTATACGACGCCCGTTTGAGAAAGTAATTATATGGTGGGAATCAGCGCGACGAGCCGGTCCCAGCGGAATTGGTTTCATTTAATTTAGAGAACTTTCATTTTTGAGCCTTTTTTAGCCCTATCAGTCTCCTGGATCTGATTCTGGATCATTGAAAGATCCCTTCTATGAGAAGAGAAATGTTGAATATGTTGAAAGTACCAGTTAAAGTAGAGGACCCTCTTGTGATCTTGAACACGATTTACCATGGATGGCAAAGGGATGGAAACCCTCCCTTTTATATTTTCTTGGGTGTGAATTGTCTTTGTTTGAACAATTGTATGATGGATTTTGGGGACTTGACAAATGTGATGTTTGAAATTTATGAAACAAATTGGCTTGGAAACAAGTCGCCCATATGGAAATGTCTATGGCATTGATTCTAAGAAGGTGAAAGTTTATGGTCTCATAAAATATGTGTAGATCTACTTGGAATATTTCCCTCACATTGGCCTTCTCATGAAAATAGTGGTAATTGATGTTCCATATGCTTGGGGCATGCTCTTATCAAGAATATGGGCTTCCACACTTGGCGTATTTCTCAGAATGGACCTTAATCATGTGCATATTCCTATGGGAGATGGTACATTCGAGATTCTCTATAACCGATAAATGTCTAGGAAACATGTGTTGGATTGGAGTGATCCTGAATAAAGTAGCGAGGATGAATTTGACGAGGCTCCAGATACCATTGAGTATGATCCATGGGAATTTAATTTTATACAATAGGATTTCGTAAACATATACTTCCAAGGACAAATGAATACAAAGAAAAACTTGCAAAATTCCAAGGAAAAGAGATGGGGTCCATCAAGATATTAAAGAAAGAAGAAGATAAAAGAAATAATAAACATGAAAAATTCATTAAAGATATGGTCAATGCATAACCACCTTCATACCCTTACATTGAGAATACACCTTACGTCAACTTCAGTGAAGGGAGCCTCAGACTTATGTGGAATAAGAGGAAGGGCAAGCCCACGTATATCAGAAGAGTGATGTCTTACGGCTTGGCTCTTACATTGTCAAGAAGAATTCCAAGAAGGGAAGCTACTATTTGTCTGCCATGGATGGGATAAAGATGTCATTACCAATTTATGGGTCTCTTCTTCGACCCTATGTTCAAGGAACTTGACTTCTTCAGGGCCGAATCCCCAGGTAAGTAGGTAGGTCATCTTTCTTTCTTGCATTTGCATTTTTCTTTCTCATGATAGTTTAGTTGCATCTCATTTTCACTTTTCATTTTTCTCTACTTGTATTTTTTTCTTGAATCATTGATTTATATAATTTTATTTCATCATATTACATGTTAGTTTATAAATGTTGAAAAAATATGCAAAATTTCCTTTTCTAAGATTAGTTGTCAATTTTGATTTTTAAGATTTTGATTATATCAACAAAGGGTGAGTGAGCCACCCTGGATTTCACAGTTTGTTGTTTCTGTGTGTGTAGGCATGGGTATTACCAGGATCTATTGTGGTTCCCATGAACTATACAATGAGCACATGTCCCCAAGTAAGAACCACATGTTATCCCCCATTTCTAGGGTTAACTAAGGAGATGATGTCTCGAGTCCCTCAAGTTGCAGACATGGAGTACTGAGAGACAAACCAATAAGTAGAGCCCCACATCAAACCACCCATCACCATGAGATCGATGACTACACCAGCTTGGCTCACAGAGGACGACAAGTCTTTCTCCATGAGGTAACGAGTCCAACATTGTGGTAAGTGTCATTTTAATAAATGGATCATTTGAATATGTTGCAAAGGGTTCTTCCTTGATTTTGAAAATGTTTGCTTGGAAATTATGCTCTTTTCCTTATTTCACCTTGGTGGTTGACATTGTGTCCTAGTAAGTGGTCACTCTTGGGGAAAGGGTTGCTATTGGGGGGGTCTCCTTAATGATTCATTGTACCGCTCCCACACATACTTTCTATTTTCAATGTTTTTTTCCCTTTGTTTCCTCATCTTTTGAGTTTTCATACCACATTGATCCAAGGACCAAGAAGGGTTTGTACCTCATTTCATGGGAATAAGGGGTTGAAATCCTAGAGGATTGTAGATGAAAAAAGATAAAAGTAAATCCTAAACCTTCCAAATGCTCACCCAGGGATCACGAGAACAATGAAATGTTTCTCACAAAAAATTGAGGGACCCATAAAATAAATAACTAATTAAACATACCAATCAAGGTAGAGCATGTGTGGGCAATGTTTTTCATGCTTAGGTATAAGTCCTACACATTGTATTCAAATTGGAGAAGCACGGTGTGACTAGGGTAGAGTTAAGGTGGGAAATCGTTTTCATGCTTAGGTATAAGTCCCACTTTAGCTTCAACCTAGGAACACTCTAATAAATTAAATGGAAAAAGGTCTTGGAAAATTCTTGCATCGCAGATGAAGGGAAACACACCCTCTACAAAGGCACCCATAAATGAGACAATATGAGCCCTTTTATGTCAATAAAACCCATTCCCAAAAGTATTACCCCTATCCACATCATACTCTTCACATGACTTAGAGAGGGTCCAACTAGGAAACACTCCTTAACTTGGCGAATGATTCACCCAATAGGTCACTATGACAACCCTCCCATACCTAAATTTGGAAATTTGCATAAGGTCTTTGAGAATTTGTTTATTTTGAGAGGGGGGATTCGATGCACATGTTTAGGTAGTTCTTTTTTTTATATATGTCTTACTTGGAATTATTCTTGTGACTTGTGAGCCCTTGGAGGGTGAATTTTCTTGTCTTTGCAAGGCCTTGACAGGTGGAAGACTTTTCGTGAAGGCACAAGGTCACTTGGACCTTTACTTGGGGCTTGAATCCCATAGGATGGATGATGCACCCTTTATTCTTGGATGATACCTTTCCTTTGGAGGCACTTGAGGATCCCCTATAGGTAATTTGCTAGCCTTCCTAGCCCCAATAACTTTCCTTTGGAGGCCTTGCGTTTCACTTTTGTGGCATGATGTCACATATGGAAGGATAGGGTTTGGATCGTGGTGGTGATTGATTATGACCAGGCATGATCGAATGAAGGAAGACCCTTGCACCATGGAGGTATGTCCTTTGAAGTCCCAACTTCTCCTTCAAAGAGATCATCGATTTGCTCATTTTTCCAAAACATCACCCCTAAGGGGTATAACATCATCTTTTAGGGTTTTCTTCTTTATGCAAAATCAAATTTTGTATTGTAAAAGAGAAACTCTAGGAGGTCGGACTCCTTAAATTGTGGTTTACCCTAATGTTGTGTGTTCAAATTGTTTTTCAAGGCCAAGTATAAATACGACCTTGCTCATTTCATTTTAGACGTAACAATCTCACTTGAGAATTACATACTTTATGGCTGAAATTTTCACCCCTCTTGGGAAAATCACATCTCTCTCTCTTTTTCAATTGTTGGATTCTTGATACTTTTATTGTGGAGCTAAATTGGTGTGCTAGCTCTTGGATGTTTTTCTCTTGCTATGGTGATGGAATGTTCTTGGTAGATAAGGGTTTATCTTGCTATTTTCTTGGAATTGGTAAGGAATTTTTGCATTTTTGGGGTATTTATTTCTTGTTTCATGGTTGTTATTGTCTAAATCCTTGGAGGAGTATAATGGAATACACCCTCCACCAAGATTCATCATAATTTCTATTGGATAAGCTATTGCAAAAGGTTGCTAGGAGGAGTAAAAGGGATTACACCCTCCTAGATTTGCCTTTCTGGATTTGCTTTCTCTAGGGAGTAAAAGGGATTACACCCCTAGAGAAGTAGTATATATAACCTTACACAAGAAGACTCCATAACCCATTGGAAATGAACATGTCTATTTTTGCATTGGAGAAATAAAATCATTGCATTGGTATACGTGAAATTGAGAGATATTGTATTTGTTCAAGTTGGAATATTTTCTAAGTGTCATAAGCTTTCTTATTCCCTAAGGGAATCTACTTTGGCCAAGGAATTATCTTGGTTCAATTAAATTAATGCTATAGACATTATGGTTGCAACAAAAATCACTTTATTTGATCTATTCCTCACTTTTCCACCGCTGAAATTTATTGGTGAACTTAGATTATTGTTCTACTGCTCACTAGCTATCTTTTTATGGTTTACTTGTTGATATATTTGGTTGGAATTTTCTTCTATAGAATTTGTTTGCTACATCCACTTGGCTGTAATAATAACTTACTAATAATAAATATCCCTAAACTCCAATAAAGTCTTGATATTTTCAACGGAAGTTAAATTAGTCATTGCTAACTTGGTTTCTAGTATCTTTTACTTGACTTTTGGAAATATATTTTGCAACCATTTGCTGATTTAATTTTCTAATATAAATATGATATACATATACAATTTAGGAAAACAAGATTTAATTGATTTTGCCCTTGGTTATTTGGCTTGTATCTCGATCAATTGTCTTATCTCAGGTAGGTTTAACATTATCTTGTAGGTACACAACACTTTGGCAACCACCCATCATCGACAAGACTTCTTTCCAATCCCTTTTCCACCTCCAAACTTGACATATAGGGGCTTTATTGGTCATTCTACCACTTTCCATCTCAATCCCCCTAGGTTCATGGGGATTCCCCCCTTGTGGTGAGTTATCATCGCTAAAGTGAGGGCGATATCTATCTAAGGTGATAGTGGGTAGCTACTCTCATAGTTGTCTCATTCTTGTGGATTGGATCAAGCGTTTCCCCACCTACAATTTGTGCGATAAAAAGGAGCATGCAATTAGCTGATGGAGAACCATTTTGTACCCTTGTAGACTTTTGTTTACTAGGATATATTTCTATCACTCAATATCTAAAGGAATCTCAAGTCACATATTCATTGGAGCTAGTGGCGACTTCCACAACTGAGGCTTCCACTATTATTCAATCTCATTATAGAGGTTTGATTGAAAGAAGGAAATTTTAGAAAATTCAAGAGACCATTTCACTCTTAATAAACATTGTAAGGGATTTGATTGCAGCTAATTGGCAAAGGCAGAGCATCAACAATTGGCAGAGTTACTTCCAATCTAACATTTTTGGCAGAATTTGAAGGTATCTTTTAAGCATAATTGCAAAAGAAGGAAACTTTGTTTTCTAAACGAGGATTTTTTCCTAAGTTCACTTCCTTTCTGTCACTATTCATGTCTATAATGATGAAATAACTAAGGAGATAAATCCTATAAAATTGGTCATGATGAAATTTGAATACTTGATAAAAGTTTTCAATTGTTGTGTTGGGTTGATGGTTTGCGAGGTAGTGAGAAAAATCTTCTTATAATATTTTTCTGGATGACCTCGAGATGACACAAGGACCTTTAACATTCAACAATGTACAACTCAAAATGAAGTTGCACTCCTGGTATTCATTGGAATTTGGAATAGCATAAAGTGTTTATTTATGATAAGAAAATCTGGCAATGGCAATGCATATTGATAAAAATGAACTAGCATAGAAGTAAAGTTAGAAAATCTTGGGAGGATTTTGCAATTAAAAAATGATCAGTTCCTACTCCTTTGGCATGAGGACATGTCAATCCCTAAGCATGGGGGAGATGTTGGCTTGTTAAATTGACATTTTTTTACACCATCAGTCGGTCTCCTTTACCTTATATGTGAACCCATACGCTATGTTTGATACCATATTTACCCATATTTTTGACATTAATGTGACTCACAAGATTAATGTTGTTAATTGTTATAATTTCCTTAGTTTTTAATAATTTAGAGAGGATTTGGATCAATCTTGTCGATGAAGGTTTTGACAGTTATGTTCCCATACCTCCAAGTTGTTCTAGTACCCAAGTTTGTAGGTTTTCATATATGAGCGCACCCATTTTGAATATGGTCACATGGGTTTTAAATATCTAACCCCCAACATGGTTTGTGTGCCTTGTTGCATGCCCAAGTCGCACATAGTGGTCTCCAACTCATGATTAACAATCTAGAAAACTTGTGCCAGGCTTAACCAAGCAATCTATGACATGGTTTTTGTCCATAACATCCCCATTTAAGTGTCGCGCAAGTGGTTTCTCCAAAAATGTTGTGGATTTGGAGATATACATAGCTCTTCTTAAGGGTCTTTTCTTGTTGCAATCGTTGGAAAATTGTGTCCCAAACAAAGAAACCAGTCAGCAAAGGAACCGATTCCATCCTATTCTCAAACGATTTATGATATATGGATCCAATGTAATCTGATCTTGATTTGTTCTTCAACCAAGATCCACTAAAAACACACAAAGACAATATTTTGTAAATCTTTCCATGATTGACAGTCTAAATTTGAAGGAATTGGTTCCAATTCACCCCCTGCCTCTTTGTATAAAATGTATGAGTAGAATAGAGAGGGGGGGAGCTAGATTGAATAACTAAAGAGGGAATGGAGAATTTTTGAACTACATTGTACATTGTTGAAGGCCTTTCCTACAATGAATTAATATCACATATATTCCTACAAGTGGAGTTTTGAGTACATCCTAACACTGTAAATATTTCCCACGGTGTGTGTCAAGCTTGGCAGTGCCCCCATCCTGGCATAAATTATTTTGTTTTCATTCACTTTTAGTTAGCTAGATCACTTTTTATTTCCCTTTTTGGTTATGTTTTGCATTTGAAGTTTTCTACAGAAACTGATTATTTGTTGAAGATTGAAGGACCAGTCTCCTTGATAAGTGATGACAATAAATTTTGGGAAAGACTATGGTTTGTGCTAGGAAAGAATTTGAGTAAACCTTGTCCAGTAACACAATTTTGTGGTGTAGTTTGATTTCATATATTAGCTTGTTTATTGTTGTGTGTTTCGTTCAAATATTTAAAGAGATATTTTATTAGATCACAATAATGAAAGATTGTGGTTCTGAGCCCAACAACATCTAAGTGATCTTGCAGTCCAGTGACAAGTTGTAGTCCTGTGGTGGAGGTTAGTTGATTTTATTTGGGTTTGGATTTCCTAGTAGATATCGGCATCAATTTAGAATAGTCTTTGATTCTGCATTCCCATGCTTGCACCTCAAATATTATGAGCCCTCGGGTTGATGATTTGATGTCCTGAATTTATACATATAAGTTTCCCCACAATATTACTTTAAGGTTATTCCAGATTGCAAAATTCATCTTTTCGTGTTACTGGCTATGTCACATTTCAATGTACATCAAATGTCATGTCATGTCACATTGCAATGTTCATTAAGGGTTTTTCGCATTCTGATGTAAAATAAATGTTATGTCACATTGTGACATTCATAAAGTATTATGTCTCATTATGACATTTATCAAGGGTTATATTGGATTGTGACATTCCTTAATGGTTGATGGCTATGTTTGATTGTGATCTTCCTCAATGTTTATGTGACATTGAGACATTGATCTTGGTTGACTTGTGTCAACTTCCTACATTCATGAATGGTTATGTCACATTATGGTGTCAATCAAATGTGATGTCACATTGTCACATTCCTAAAGGATTTTGTCACATTTTAACATTTGTTGAGGGTAATGGCACATTGAAAGATAACCCTAAGAAAATGTCACAAGGTGACATAACCCTAAATGAACATCACAATGTGACGTAACCATTTAGGAACGATGCAATTTGACATAATACAAATTGAATATGCACGTCACAATGTGACACAACCATTGGGGAATGTGGTTATTTGACATAAGTTAGCATTGAAAATGTTATGTCACATTGCATCATTCATTTAGGGTTATGTCACTAAGGAAATATCGCTAGGTGACATAACCCTAAATGAACATCACAATGTGACGTAACCATTTAGGAATGATGCAATTCAACATAATACATTGAATATGTACATCACAATGTGACACAACCATTGAGGAATGTAGCTATTTGACATAAGTTAGCCTTGAAAATGTTACGTCACATTGCAACATTAATTTAGGGTTATGTAACCTCATGACATTACTTTAGGATTATGTTTGAATGTGATGTTTATGAATTGTCTCCCTCATATTGGATTATGGGTGCCAAATTAAAGGTCACCCATAGTCAACCATAGTTTACTACATTTAGGGTTATGTCACCTTGTGAAATTCCTTTAGGGTTATGTTTGAGTGTGATGTTTGTGAATTGTGTCCCTCACATTAGAATATGGGTTCAAGGTCATCCATAGTCATCCATTCGTGAGTTCTTGACTATGGTTGACTGTTGCATTTTGACATACATCTTATTGTCTCAATTTGTAAATGATTATGTGATATTGCAACATTTAATTAGGGTTAAGTAATGTCACAATATGGCATATTGTTAACCATGGTTTCCATATGTGATTATGACTCATTGACTTTTGATGAATTGATATGTTCCTTAATGATTGTGTGGTTGTCTATGGTTATTATGTTGACATAATCAAGTCTATGGTTTATTAACCATAGTTACTATGTTCTTTGATGAATATGTTGAATTGTAAATAATATAAATAATTTTTTTTATCTGGTTTGATCATTTAAATTGAACATGCAATTCCCCGGATGGGGTGCCACACGGAGCAGGGTGGGCACGTGGAGAAGCACTAGGAGGGGCCATTAATGGTGGCCAACCGCCCTCATATCATCGCTAGTTATGAGGGGCATCACTTCAGTCAGCCTCCACCTCTTGACAGGGCCTCTCACTCGCGCGAACAGGCCGGCCAGCCAGAGCATTAAGCCCTCGGCCTTAATGGCTATAGCCACCATTTTTGTCCTTATAAACCTTCTCGACAGCCTTAGGATGCATTCGCATCTCACAGAGCCAAGCAAGAATAGACGTGCAGGGGAAGTTCTAGCTCTCATCCTCATTCTCATCATGCCATGAGATAGAGGAATACCCCGCAGAGGAGCAGGGTGGTACGTGGCCGACTCTCGACGAAAAAGGCATAAACGATTTGAGCGAGCTCTAGTTCTTGCCAAGAAAAAGAGAACCAGGAAGGCCATAGATATAGACTCGCCCCCCACAACATATGTTGAGGAAATTCCTTCGATGGAACTCCCCCACGACTTCTCTGAAATTCGCATGTTTATGGTTCTGGACAATTGGAACCCCCCTGCGTGCATTGGAGCATAAGAACCACCTCCCCACCTGCGAGAAGCACACGGTCCCAGCGACGCTCCCACTGAGGAATTCGCCACCTGCCTGGTAGAGGAAGAGCTGCCGGGAGGAAACAATGAATTGCAGTCGCAGAGAAAGTAGCATGCACACCAGGAGATGGACGTTGAGAAAAAACCGCCACCCCCGCCACCACTTCTTCACCCGGAGCACCTGAACTTGATCTTCGAGGTCCGCAACATGGTGGACGACCAAATCTTCAGGGTTGTCCACGTTAGCCAACGCCTGGATATGATGTATGCAGCTTACTCCAATGCCACCCCACGGCGACAATGCCCCACCTGCGCTCAACCCTATGCCATTCCTGTCAAAAGCGGCAAGGATACGGACGACCGCGAGGAAACGGTTAATAGGTTCTCCTGTTCAACATTGTTTCAAACTCTCTCTCTTTTTGATGTTTATCAGAGCTGTAGCTCTTCTAGTTCATAGCCATGTTAGCGTTAGCATAGGCATTATCAAACTGCTGCTGAAACTGGTCATGCACCCTGGTTTCCTTCAGGCAGGGTGGCAATACAAGGTTTCGAACTTGCATGCTATTTTGGACAGGCCAGCTGTCTCGGTTTCCTTCACAGGCGGGACAGCTGACACCTCCATATAATGATATAATTTTGAAGCATTAATATAATAGGATCTGTTTTTACTTAAAAATAAAAAATAAAAAAAATTGAACATGCAATTGAAATAACTAATAAGAAATTCTAAACATGGATAGTTAAAAAAATATCAAATAAGCATGATACTTCACATTAGTTTGATACTTCACATTAGTTTTAAATTTTTCTATTTCTACTTAATAATTTACTCTTATTATTATTTGAGAAACAAAATATGTTTCCAAATAATGCATTTCTCTAAACTACATATACATTCCATTGAATATAAAAGCTATTTTATAGTGTAAACCAAATTAAAACATTCATTGTATACTAATTTTAGAAAAAATCTATAACAATTTCAATAACATTAAATTATTATTTAATTAGGATTTGTTAATAGCACAATTTTAATTAAACATAATACTTATGATTATTATTTTTTTACAACAATTTTAATTTAAAAATAATAATTAAACTTTTTTTTTTCCTTCTCATATTATCTATTAAACTTTTTAAATGAAGAATTCACCCAATCATTCTCTTTTATTTTTAAATGTGATTTTTTTAACAATTAATTTAAACAAAGTTTTTTATTTTTTATTTATGATGTTCACTTGTATTTATAAAAAAAATTAAATTATAATTTTTTTAAATAATGTGATTACTATGAGTTATTATAATGTATCATCTATTAAACTTTTTAAATGAAGAATTCACCTAATCATTCTCTTTTATTTTTAAATGTGATTTTTTTAACAATTAATTTTAACAAAGTTTTTGATTTTTTTATTTATGATGTTCACTTGTATTTATAAAAAAAATTAAATTATAATTTTTTAAAATAATGTGATTACTATGAGTTATTATAATGTGATTACTATGAGTTATTATAGTTGAATATGGTTTATTGACCATGCTTTACTTATTAGTACAAATTACTATGTTCTACTGTGTTCATTGATTATTGCATTGAAAAATAACTTTTTTTATAAATATTATAAATAATTTTTTAATCTAGTTTGATCATTTAAATTAAATATGCAATTTCAATAACTAATAAAAAATTCTAAATAAAATTAGTTAAAAAAATATTAAATAAATATAATATCCATATTAGTTTTAAATTTTTCTATTTCTACTTAATAACTTATTCTTATTATTATTTTTTCTATGATAACTTCTTCTTATTATTATTATTATTTGAGAAACAAAATATTTCCAAAAAATATTTTCTAAATATTGCATTTCTCTAAACTACATATACATTTAATTGAATATAAAGACTATTTTACATTTTTGTTAATAAAAAGTTGTCATATTGATTTCTATTTTTCATTATATAAAAAATATTTTTTACATAATAATTTGATTAATTATAATTTTCTAAAATCTTGTTTAATAGATATAGTAAGTTTATATTTTTTTTTCCTAGATTATATTGATAATATAATTTGCTTTACATCGCTAGTGTTTACAAAAAATAACATCTTCTTCAAAGATGATCACCTATGTATAGCTATGATCTAGACCCCAAAAAGAGGCCAACATTCCTAGCCAATACAAATGTACAGACAAAAGTGACAAGACTGTAATGATGACACTTCTTGTTCATGCTAAAATGCAGAGGCAAGGACAGAAACACAAATTTTCAAAAAAATTAATTGAGTTCGGGTAGGTACAAAAAAAAACTTTGAGGGATTAAAATAAATTTATAAAGATGGTTAGGCCCTCATGATTTTCTAGCTAGTGATTATAGGAAAGTAATCCGACTTGCTTATGAAGAGAAATCTTTGAGAGGGCATCCGCTTTCTTATTGTTTTCTCTCAGAGTGTGAATATGAGCGATATGCCTGGACTTTTGTTGAAGCTCTCGAGTGTTTATATAGTAATATGAACTATATGAACTTCTATATTTCAATATAGTTCATTTAATGATTTCTAGTTTTTTCAATGTAACTAATTTATTAAGTTATAATTGTTTTTTAATTTAGAGCTCATTTACTAAGTTATAATTGTTTTAAATTTAGTTTTGTAAATGTATAATGTTAATATTCACCACAAGCTCAATTGGAATTATAGCATCGAGAAAAGGATTATTGGGGGATGGAAAGCTTATTATGGGATTAAAAACAATTGTAAATCAACTGATCTTTGGATTTGGGATAAGAAGAAACTCCTCTTTGAGACTCTTGTTACACCTGTTATTCTATATGGATGTGAAGTTTGGGGTTGTAGCATCTCTCGTGAATCCTGGAGAAAGATAGAGCAAATACAAAAGAATTTTATAACCCATAATCTCAAAATTAAAGGAAATATGCCATATCTCATCCTCCTCATAGAAACAAGCATCTCCCCCATTGAGAGCATGGCTATGACTAGATCCCTAATGTATAAAAACAAGTTAAACAACATGGAAGACAAGAGGCTACCTAAAATTGCTTCAAAATCAAGTCATAACCACCATCGACTCAAGCGAGGATGGCATAAAGATGCCCGGTCTTGGCTAAACTATTGGGGAATCATGGAAGAAAACATTTTGCAAAATAAAGATACTATTAAAAAAAACATCAAATCAAAATTTAAGGAAAAAATGTGGTGTGATAAAGAGTTAGAGGAAAAAGGAAAATTAAGGTATTATAAAGATGTAATCAACCCTAATCTAGAAGATCAAAATTATCTATTTGTTTTGCCAAGTGTAAAGAAAAAAAAAACATTTATAAGATAAGAACAAATTCTCACGAGCTCCATAGTGAAACTAGGCATTGGTCAATTCCTAAAACGCCATGGGATGAAAGAGTGTGTCACCTTTGTGACACTAAGAAGGTTGAATATGAAAAGAACTTTCTCTTAGATTGTCCAGCCTATACCCATATTAGATCTCATTTTCAAAATATTGATCACACTACCAACCTTCCTAACCTCTTAACTCAACAAAAGTATGGTGATCTTGGAAAGCTTCTCTTAATTCTTTTCAAGTACAGAAACAAAATTCTAAAGAATCACAAGTAATCACTTACCCTCTTAAGGTCCGATAAACCAATTAGATCTTAGTGAACATTAATCATCATCATTAAATTATACTTTTTTCATTAAAAAATAATTATTTTTTAAAACTAAATTATTACTATTAATTACCAAACATAAAACCAATTAAATCACCATTTAAAAAATTATATTTTAAAACTAAATTATTACTATAGATAAAACCAAATTAAATCACCACCTAAAGTTTTGTATCTCTTATTAAAGAAAATAAATAAAATCTATATAATATCTATAATGTTAAAAAGTAAACACAAGCCCAAACATTCATATTTCCTTGAAAATTAATTTTAATTTAATTTTAAAATAAATATTCTATTCTTTTTTTTAAATAAAATATATTTTATTTTTAGAAAAATGATACCAAATTACTTTATTTAATATTTATCTCTACAACCAAGTAATTTTCAGTAACTTTAATGTAATGATTTCTTAAATAAATCAATATTTCAGAGTAAAATTAAAAATACTTGATCCTAATAAATTCCATGATTTTCTACACAAAAAATGACATCAACAACAATGATTATATGAGTATGAATTATATTGAGTAACATCATTTGCTTTTTCTCCACGTACTATACCATATTATTAGGGGTGAGAACTACATACTTTTAAACAATCCTATATCACATAAAATTTAAACTATAATTTTTAATTTTTTTTTATAAATACAAATTAAATTATGATTTTTATTTAACTATATATAATGGTTAGAGTTAAGAATAACGATATTTAAGTATAGTTTGAAAATAAATATTATTTTTAATTATTAAATGACAATATCATATAATTTTTTAATTGTTTTTTATAAATACAAATTAAATCATGATTTTTATTTAACTATATATAATTTATATATAATGGTTAAAGTTAAGAATAAAGATATTTAAATATAGTTTGAAAATAAATATTATTTTTAACTATTAAATGACAATATCATGTTTTCAATAATAAAAATGAAAATTTATATTTTTTTATAAAATATAAAAATAATGTATCACTAAATATATTTTTAATATTAATATTTGAAATCTTCATTTGTATTTTTTTATTTTTTACTTTCTTATCAATTCTTTTATCCAAACTTAGCATATTTTTTAAAATTACTATTTTATTGTTATTTTTATTAATATTTAAAAACTAACTCTTAAATTTGGACAATCTTTATTTATCATTTCTAAAATATTTAAAGCAATTGTATCTATTCGAATTGTTTGCATGTAACTTTTTATCTTAACCATTAAACTTTAATAAATAAATAATATATTTGTTATAAATAAATAATATATTTGTTTATATATAACGAGATTTAAATAAATAATATATTTTATTTTATATTGTTAAATTATATTTAAAATTTTAATATGTATTTCACATCACATTTTGAGATAATCATAATCTAACTAGAACCATCCATCAAAATATTTAATAAAGAAGTGAGCCTAGAACCCTTTGTATTTGATGAGTTCCTTCACGCGGTTCACTATGAAAAGCTCCTTTATGTAGGCCAACCATCGTTATCAATAGTCATCTATCGCCTCTACAGATACCTGGAGGTGCCATGGGCATCTAAATTTGTAAGATTCAAATTCCCTCGAAGATCAGCTTCCTATACTAATGATGTTGTTATACCCACCTTTCATAACTTAAGGGCCCCAAGTACAGATCTCTCATGCTTGGTTATGTGGTAGGGATAATCTGGTATTTGGTTTGGGTATCTTCATTTCTAACTACAATCTCTAGACTTTATGCTGAAGTGCACTTTTGTGAAACTTGGGGACATGTCTAGAACTAGGGAGAGAAATATCCAGCCTATTACAGAGTCTTTAAGACTCTGTCAGCAGGATTCTCATCCATGCTTCCATGGGGCATGACCATCACACCGCCATCCTCGACGTCTGATCTTAGTATGTTTTCATTCTCCTTCCAGTCCTGGTTGTTCTCTACATCAAGCAGTCCATCGCTGGCAATGGGGTTGCATTTAATTGCACAATACAATGATAATTAATGAAATGAGCGTCGAAAGGGGGGCTTTGTGGGACCTTTGATATGCCTCCTCTATCAGCAACAAGAGGAAACAATGGAACACATTTTAAATCAATTCTCTCAAAGTGGAGTAATCTGGGACATGGCAACGCAAATAATGCATCACTCCAACAAAAACAGAGCAAGTATTGTCAACACTATTGAAAACTGGAACTTAATCACCTATCAAAGCCCAATTTTAGATCGCATTTGGAAATTTCTACCAGGCTTCATAGTGTGGAAAATATGGAAAGAGTGAAACAAAATAATCTTCCACTCCCTTTCCTCTTCCCTCCTCAATACTTGGGAAACAATCCTCACCCTCATTCGTGAAACAATCTGATTTGAACCCTGGACATAGGATGATATGCAATGCAATCCTGCAGAAAGTTTGATCATCTCGGCATGGAAATTGAACCTCCCTGACCACCCCCACCAAGTCCCCCCTCGTCCTGCTAAAATCTCATGTATACCCTCCTCTTGGTCCCCACCCCCTCAAGGATTTGTCAAATTAAATTTCGATGGCTCCTCGAAGGGTAATCTTGGACCTGCAGGCTTTGGGGTTGTACTCCGAGATAGCGTCGGATGGATTCTACACATCACAACAGGCCACCTAGGGCTCAACACAAACAATGAAACAGAACTGTGGAGTCTTATTAATGGAATCAAACTAGCTATTAGTCACAACATCCACTAGATAATTATGGAAGAGGACTCCCAGGTGATGCTCATCTCAAAAATCATCCATAGCTCCTGCCCCTCAAAAATCTCCCCAAGATGGAGACTTCTGGGACTGCTAAACGAATTCAGATCCCTCCTACAACACAATCTCACTCTAATCCCTTCACATGTGAAAAGAGAAGAAAACAAGATAGTAGATCGCCTAGATAATGAGGGAGTAGTTTCAAAGGAGGAGATGATTCAAGTGAATGCTCAATCTCCCCAGCCCCTCATTGTTGCGCCAATGTATGGATATAGCCCGAAGCAACTGACCTCCCCCAGATGGGGTGCCACATTGATCACATGCATCCCATTCCATTTATTAAGCATGCCACCACCCTTGCCTTCATATCTCAGATGGAGGAAAACATTCAACACGCTCCTAGGCAGGCTAGACAGTTCCCTCGCACAGGTTTAGTGGCGCTCTCAATGCGTTGTGGTGGATGGACAAAGATGGGTACGGGAGGCATGTGAAAGGTCACCTCATCTCCTTTGGCTCTCCACCATTTCCTCCGGGTTTGTTATGGCTCATCCAATTTGGCTCAGATTTCGCATTTGTGCTCTATTCCTTTCACTCTCCTAGCTCTACGCTTTCTCTGGCTAACTTAAGTCTAGTTTTCCCTCACCGCAATGCCACGAGAGCATGGAAATACTAAGAGGGGACCTTCTTGGTATAACTATGCAGCCAGGCAGCGACGCCTCCGCAAGATCACCCAGGCTTCTTCAACATCACTGATTTGTTGTGACAGGGTGCAAAATTCGCCTCCAATGGCCTATGTAGGGGAGGAAATTCCAGAAGAACCATTTACAGTGCCGCCATATTCCCTCCTCTACACTGTCCCGGACCCCCAAGACCATACTAGCATCGGTCTCCCTGCTTCTTCTACAACGGGTGCCATGGAAGGGGTGACTTGTATAATCCAGGAAGGAAATCCTTTGTCTGACTGCCCATTTGAGCCTCCTCTGCCCACTTCTGCCCCAGTTTGCGAGTCGCACTCTACTTGCTTCCTGGCGCCAAAGCATTTGGAGTTCATTTTTTAGATGAGAAGGGACATGATGGAGTAACTCCATAGGCACACTTTACTCAGTAGCAAACTCGATTTCCTGTTTGAAGCACTCTCGAGCTCGCAAATCCAACAATGTTTCCCGACCTGCGTGCAACCATACGTCTTCGCTCTTCACGACGACACTCAGGACAATGTAGATTTTAATGGCTCTTTTGATTGTTAATCCTTTAAGCTCATTGCATTTGTTTTGCAAAAAACAATGAATTTTCATATTCCTATTCAGATTTCTTGTTCCATGTTCTATTCATATTTTTTGCTCCATGTTTTGTTTAGACTTCTTGTCGCATGTTTAGACAATTCTGTTTCAATAGTATTCTGCCACCTGTTCTGGTTTCCAAATGTTTGGCAGGACAAGTGGGGGCTTTTTTCTTTTTCTTTTTCCAACTAGAACAAAAGGGTGTCATATATTTTGGTTTCCACTTTTTTGGCGGAACATGTGGCAGCCCCTCTAACATGATTTGATATGTACAATCATAGCTGTGTTTTTTGAGGAAATAAAACCCCCTTTTTTACTTTAAAAAAAAAAAAAAAAGGAGCGCATAGTCCTGCTGATTTAGTGAGGGGACAGAAACATTCATGGTCGATTGATCGATTTGAATTCGAATTTGAGTGCGTCGGTCATGGTCAATTTGAATTCTAATTTGAGCGCGACGATTCACTAATTAAATTGAGTACCATCTCAAACAGATCTCCAATTTCATTTAGCATATGGAGGAATGGGAGCACTCTCGTTTAGCAGTTGGATGGACGTTGTTACATCCAACCCTTTAATGCGGCAGGTACTGAACCATTATGCACCCATTTCAAATTTTCAATTTGCCTCCCATGCCCACTTTCATCTACAATCACCCATTTCAAATTTCCGTTTTTCAGCCCATGGTCGCTTTCATCACCATTCTCTGGTTGGACTCCTGTAATTATGCGGTGTGAACTCCGCTTGAAACTTGCACATGGCCATTTCGCAATGAGAGAGGTATTAAAGTGAGACTGCATGGTGTAAGGGTATGGCATGATGTTGCAAGCTCATCAGGTGGTGGATTTAACCTGTAACATTAAAATTTACTCATGTCCATAGTCATTATTTATAGTTGTTTTTGTCATTGCGAAGAAAATAATGATCATTCTAGTAGATTTAAAGTAGTGATTTTGATGACCGGGGAGTAACCTTCAATAATTGTTTTTGTTTGCAGATTCGACAAGTACATCTAGGCATATCAGAAGCGATATGCTTGTTACAGTCTTCTTATCATAGGCTAACTATTGATTGCACTGCAAGATTGAGAACTCCCAATATTATCTCTTTAAAATGGTTTCAGGTATGTGAGAAGAGTATTGTATTACATGTTTATGATAAAAAAATTCACCCGGAGAATTCAAATTTGCTTCTCAGCAAAGTTTTGAAAGTCTAAGCTTGTTAAACATACTTAAACAAGAGGCCATGCTCAAGTACGAAGAGGTAATGCAATTAATTGTTGTATGTTTGTTAATAGCAATCTAGAATAGATTCATAAGAAAAACATACAATCTTGTCTATAGATCCCAGCAATGCAGAAGAGAAGCCTTTTGAGCCCATTTTTAAGTATTTAAGCTTCCAAGCAAATGTATGGTGTCACAAATATTTCCATGAATGGGTTCGTTGAAATAATATAAATTTATTTTAATCTTGTATTTCTCGGGTAGAGAAGGGATCACATCCTTCCACAGAGTTTTTTATATAAACATTTTTTATAAATGTAGATTTTAAATAATATTTTTATCCCTCTCCCTGTTTAAAAAAATATTGAATAAACAAAGATGAAAATCAGTTTAATTTCTATAGGCAACGTGCAACCTTACTTTTTTCTAAGCATTTGATTCTTGACCGGAGAGGACAACACACTGGCAAAGGAAATGGTACATAAGGAATTGGATGTAATATGATTTTCCTCTTATCGTCATTCTCGACTATCATTTTGTATTTCACCATTGTTGTACTGTGAACTTACATCTTTGTGTGTGACGTTCACAACCTCCAAACATACCTTTTCAAATTTTACGAAGATATAATTCACAGCATTGAAAAATGTTATTTGAGACAAATTATTTGAACATGTATAATAAGCATGACCGAATGTATTGGATTGATCTCATGAACTAAATTTTGTATCATGAGAAATTTGAAAATATGTATTTTTATGCATATTTTCCTAATGGTTAAGAGTATGTGTTTCCTCCTAACATGTCACAAGTTCAAATCTAGAGGGGGGTAAGTATGTACCTCCTAAAAGGTCACAAATTCAAATTTAGAGGGATGTAGGGTATATATACCTCCATAGACTTTATCAGTCAAATCATTGGACGGAGGGGGTCTCATATACCAATTTGGTGTCTGACTTGGTGGCCTTAAAAATATATTATTATTATTATTATCACGAAATATTATTATTATTATTATTATTATTATTATTTTCATATTTTCTTATATCAAAATGAATTATCATTTTTATTTTATTTTATCAAAAACAAATTATAAATTTAAACAAAATTATTTTACAGTAAATTTATTAAAATATTTCTTTTTAAATTTTATTTTTTTTAAATATTATTATAATTTTAAATAATTATTAAATTAATAAAAATAAAATATTTTTATTAATAATTAAAATAATATTACATAAATGTTTTAACTTTATGACTTGTGGATTTAAAACCTAAATACATAATTATACTTGGAAACCAAAACATACATTTATTAAAATTTAGAATTTTGTTTCAAATATATTAATTTATTTAAAAATTAATGATTAAACTTTATATATATTTTAAGTAACAAAGGTTAAATTTCATTTTAAATTCATAATTTTAGTTATGATTTAAAATTTGAATAAATTTCATTTTAAATTCATAATTTTAGTTATGATTTAAAATTTGAATGTATATAGATTTTATAAGTATTTATAATTTAAGTTTATTTAATTAAATTTAGTTTAAAGAAAAGTTATTATTTACTCCACTTATATATAATTTTCACTTACAACATATTCATCTTTAAGGAATTTATTAATAATGATAATCATATTTATTTTCCAAAAAAAAAATTAAATCATCAATATATAAAAGAAAATATATAACATTTAATTGTACAATAATTTTAATATGGAAAGGATATTTCCATTAAATTATTAATTCTATTATCATTTAATTTTTTAAATGGTTTCATTTTACCATCAATTTTCACATTGTTGATTTTTTTTCAAAATTTCAATTATATTAAAATTTATAAAAATGAAAGTTTATAAAAAAAAAAATTAATAAACTTTAATATTTTCTAATTTTTTGATAGAAACAATCAATATTTATATCAAAAAAGGGTTGTAACAAAATTGAATGGCTTCATAATACAAAAAAATTGAAAAGTTTGATAATCTATAGATCTAACTATAAACCAATTTCTTTTTCCAAACACTTATTTGTCCACCCTACCCAAACCCTATGATTATGCTAGCTCACAAAACATGTAACTAAACACAAAAAAATGTATTAAGTTTGGCCCTTGAGGGGATTCATCTTTTACTCCAACCTAGTTCTCCATGGTGAACTCAACTAACTACATGTCCACATCTATTGAAGTCACCACTATATCTTCTCTTTCCACAAAATTCATAGCCATAATAGAAGGGTAGAAATGTGTAGATGCTTCTTAATCTTGGACAATATTTAGTACCATAGCTATTTAAACGACTATCGTTTCATAGCCCCAAGTATAAGTTTGAAAACCAATGTAAGGATCTCATCATTGGCTAGGCTAGTATCAAAAGCATATCAAGAAAATCTCTATGAATGTCTTCTCCGTTCTTCCTCCTATGCACCAATGTTATAAGGTAGAGAGAATTTGAGATTTTGACTGCAATAGCCAAAGTATTTCCACCAAAAATTCATATATTGCACAATGTAAATGTGTTCATTAAAAAAATGAATTATCATTTCATATGTGAAAAGAAATAATAACGAGTGAGTATTTACAATTTTTTTCAAAAATGTGTTTTTTCAAGTTACTTGTAAAGTATAATTAATATGGGGAAACAATTAGCATAAATTTAATACAAGAAAATGGTTATGCTCTTGAAACATGTTCCATATCTTATTATGCACATTTCGTTAAATTTGTTTGGAAAAAATTGAAGGGTCCAACTTAAAATATATAAATTTTTAAAAGGTGTTTTTAAACTCTAGATATTTACTCTAAAATACACGGTGTCATATTCAAACTATATTTGTTCTAATTGTTTTTCTTTCAACCACACTAAATTATCATAAGGTATTGGGAAGAGAGGTATTTTTGTCGTAAAATCAATTCTAATTTGATAATGAACATTTTTAGAAAGACATGTGAAAGAGGCACTATGGAGTGTTCTTGGTGGGGATGTCATTGGTTTGCTTGTAATATTATCCCCTCTTCAACAAATAAGTTTAACCTTTTATCATCAATTTTATAAATTAATGGAATTGTTTTTTTCTTCTTTTCATATGATCCTTTCCCCACATAAAACTACTTCTAAATGGCACTTCTCTACCCATATATTACTCAGAAGATTTCAAATATTTCTAAGAGTAGCTCACAACCTCTAATATATTTTGGTTAGTTAAAGTGAATTTCTTGTTTTTCAGAGTCGCTATGGTTGTCATAGTTCCCATCGCTTAGACAAGATAACCAATGTATTGTATGACTGATTATTCAACTTCAATTTTTTTATTCTTGTTTCATTATCCAGAGTTCTTAGAATGCATACATAAATGATTTATATATTGACATTATTGAAATGGAAATTACTTATGTATTGTGATAGTTATACTGAGGAACCATGCTACCACAAGGACAAAGGAGATAGTGGAGTTTCCACTCGATTTTAGGGAAAATTTGAGAAACCCTAGAAGAAAGGAAGAAAAGATGAGGGAATGCCACTAGGTTAATTAGGGTTTTAGGGATAATTGTCTTACCTAGGGGTGTAGAATAATAAGGGTAATTTTATTAGGTCTTAACAACAAATTAAAAAATGAAGGTGAGTTAACCACGTAGGTTTATTTATTGATTTCCATTGGTGAGATAATTAACCTAAATGTTGAAAATAAAAGAGAACGGAAAATGAAGGAACTCACCTGGAATAATTCTACTATAGGTGCTAATGTTAATTGGGAAGAAGATGACATATGACACAAGCCTCTAGAAGAGTGCTACTATACTCAAATGAACTTGCACATGCTACTACACCATCCTGCAAAACTTACTTAACTATGATCTCTAATACAATCTAATAAAAACACCTAGATATACCATATAAATGACCAATCAAAGAAGTGTAATATGGTGACGTAAAGTGCTCTCATAGAGGTGGAGCCTCTCTTGCCTTAGTTGTAATGGAATATCTCCCAAGGTAGGACAGTTGAATCATTCAAAGTGAAGGAGGGGACTAAGCCAATCGAGATATCTTAAGAAAATGAAAAAAGACTTCAAAGAAGAAACTAAACCAAAATAAAGAGATACCTATAGAAGTTTAATATGATAGTAACAAGTATATTAAGAGCACAGGATGAGAGTAGGAAATCTATATCGATATTTGGTGCTAATCCAATAATGTATTTGCAAGATATCATAAAAAAGAGATGGGAATATAAGAGGATTTACAAATAGGAGATGACCAATACAAATAGGAAAGGGAAAAAACTCAAGGAATAAATGAAAATTAGACTAGCCATTGGACAAAGCACTCTGTACTGGTTTTGACTAAGTATTGTTGGTTTTTGAGTTTGTACAACTGGTATTTTTTCGAAACTCCATGCACTATTCCATGAGGCATGATTGATAAATGTGACACAACACCAAAAATTAGTGGTCCACTTGGCCCTAAGAAATCATGAAGGCATATGAAATGTTTTACCATACAGACCCCCAATTAAGCATTACCAAACATATTTGGGCTGTTGAAGACCCAAAATAAATCATCAGAATAAACTATGGTTGAAATTAGGGGCTTAGTACCCTAGATTAGTTCCATAGTGTAAGTGACTACCCTAAAGGGTATAACAGAGCCAAATCAGTGACCAAGGGTCAAATACAAAAGGTGGATAAGGTAAAGCGACTAAAGGAAGAGTGATCCAACATAGAAGGGTCTTCACAATGAAGGGGAAAATATAACCAAGTCATGATAGGGTGGGTCATATATTGACACAATACAAAAGTAGGCCACACCACAACATATTTAGAAATCCCTATGCTATATATTTCCCCTCTTGTAGGATATTCTATCCATGAGACATAATAGTAGAGAATTGTAAGGAAGGAAAATCAATCAATAAAGTGATATAAGACAAAGAAACATTAAAGGTGACATCAATGAAAAAGAAATTATGCATGGGGGAAGGTGCCTATTAGCGTGTGTAGCATGAGCTAGTGCCCCATGACCATGGGTAATACTCCAATATGGCTAGGACTAAAACCTTACATTCTCATGGAGACCCACATGCCTTGATACTTGATGCAAAGAATAGTTACAAGGATTCATGATAGATGATATGATATCAAGGAAGTGGAAAACAAAGAGAAAAGAATGAGTGAGAAGAATGAATGCATGTGAATAAGAGAATGTTGGGATGGGAGATAAACAAGTCTAACCACTATGAAAGCAAAGAAACAATTAAACTATGAAATGAGATCTAAGTAAATCAGTTTATCATGAAAGTGAATTAGAATATAAACCATGGAATATGAGATGCAAGCAAGTCTAATTACTTATGAAAGTATGATGTCAACTTTCGTATATGCGCATTCACAGAAGGTGATCACTTCCGTAAATGCACATATATGGAAGCACGCATATAAGGAAGTCAGATTCCATATATATGCATATATGGAAGTTGACTTTCGTATATGCATATTTATGAAAATCACCTTTTACAAATGCACATATATGAAAGTGGCCTCCTTTCGTATATGAGTTCTTCTGTATATGCGCATATACGAAAGTCGACTTATGTATATGTGGATTTATGGAAGGAGGCTTTCGTAAATGTGCATATATAAAAGTGTTTCCATATATGTGCATATACAGAAGTCGACTTCTGTCAACTTTTTTATATGTGTGCATATGATAGAAGCCGACTTCTGTATATGCATGCTTCCATATATGTGGATTTATGAAAGTAAACTTTTGAATATGTGTTCTTCCATATATGCACATATACATAAGTCGAATTCTGTATATGCATGCTTCCATATATGTGCATTTACGAAAGTGACCTCCTTCCATAAGTGCACATATACGAAAGTTGACTTCCGTACATGTGCATATATGGAAAGAGGTCACTCCCATATATCTGCATTTACGGAAGGCAACTTTCATAAATACACATATACATAAGTCAAGTTCCATATATGCATGATTCCATATATGTGCATATATGGAAGTCAACTTCCGTATATGCACATTTAAGGAAGGCTCTCACTTCCATAAATGAGCATATATGGAAGCACACATATATGGAATTTGGCTTCCATATATGCACATATATTGAAGCTAACTTCCATATATGTGTATTTACAGAAGTCGCCTTCCGTAAATGTGCATATACGAAAGTGGCCTCATTCCGTATATGCACATATATGGAAGCGCACATATACATAAGTTAGATTCCATATATGTGCATATATATAAAGCGCGCATACACAAAATCTGGCTTCCATATATGCACATATATGGAGGCACTTCCATATATGCACATTTATGAAAGTTTCCTTCTGTAAATACACATATAAATAAGTGGTCACATATGCACTTTCGTATATGCACATTTAAAGTATTTGTCTTATGTCCATGCACACTTCTATATATGCGAATATATGGAAGGTGGCCACTTATGTATATTCATATTTATAAAGAGCAACTATTGTAAGTGTGCATATACAAAAGTGCTTCCATATATGTGCATATACATAAATTAGTTTTCGTATATGCATGCTTCCATATATGTGCATATATGAAATCTGACCTCTGTATATGCGTGCTTCCATATATGTGCATTTATGGAAGTGACCACCTTCCATAAATGTGCATATATGAATGTCGACTTCCATATATGAACATATATGGAAGTGCACATATACAGAAGAACACCACTTCTGTATATATGCATTTGTAGAAGATAGCTCTCATAATACACATATACGGAAGTCATATTCCATATACACATGCTTCCATATATGTGCACATATGGAAATCAAATTTTGTATATGCACATTACGAAAGGTGGTCACTTCTGTAAATGTGTATAGATGGAAGTGCGCATATACGAAAGTCGGCTTCTATATGTGAATGCTTCCATATATGTGTATATATGGAATTCAACTTTCGTAAATGAACATATATGGAAGCATTCATAGATGGGAGTCAAATTTCATCTATGTGCATATATGGAAGCACACATATACCAAAGTCGGCTTCTATATATACACATATATGGAAGAAATTATATATATACGCATTTACAAAAGTCGTCTTCCATAAATATGCTTATACAGAAGTGGTCGCCTTCCATATATGTCCATATACAAAAGCACGCATATACAAAATCCAACTTCCATAAATGCGCATATATGGAAGCGCATATGCGACCACTTATGTATATGTGTGTTTACAGAAGGCTACTTTAATAAATGCGCATATATAGAAGTTTGTATGTGACCACTTATGTATATGTGTATTTACGGAATGTGACTTTCATAAATGCACATATACAGAAGTGCTTCCATATATGTGCATATATGGAAGTCAGATTTCGTATATGTGCATATATGAAAGCCAAATTTTGTATATGCGCGCTTCCATATACATGCATTTATGGAAGTGATCGCCTTCCATAAATGTGTATATATGGAATTCGACTTCCATATATGCGCATATATGGAATCTGACTTTCATATATGTGCATTTACAAAAGTGACCATCTTCCTTAAATGTGCATATACGGAAGTCAATTTCCATAAATGCACATATATGGAAGCATGCATATATGGAAGTTGACTTCCATATATGCATATTTACAAACCCCGCCTTTCATAAATGTGCATATATGGAAATGGACTCCTTTCGTATATATGCTCATCTGTATATGAATATATATGGAAGTCAACTTTCGTATATGAGCGTATATGGAAATCAACTTTCATAAATGTGCATATATGGAAACATGCATATATGGAAGTTAGTTTTTGTATATGCAAATATATGGAAGAACGCATATACAAAAATCGGCTTCAGCATATGTGCATATATGGAAGAACTTCTATATATATATATATATATATATATGCATATGCATTTACGAAAGCTTCCTTCCAAAAATACGCATATACATAAGTGGTCACCTTCCATATATGTGCATATACGAAAGCACGCATATACAAAAACCAACTTTCGTAAATGCACATATACAGAAGTATGTATGCGACCACTTCTGTATATGTGTATTTACGAAAGACTACTTTTGTAAATGTGCATATACATAAGTGCTTCAATATATGTGCATATATGGTAGTTGGATTTCGTTTATGTGCACTTCCATATATGTGCATATATGGAGGTCAAATTTCATATATGCACTCTTCCATATATGAGCATTTATGGAAGTGACTCCCTTCTGTAAATGCGCATATATAGAAGTTGACTTCTATATATGCATGCTTCAATATATGCGCATATATAGAATCAAAATTTTGTATATGCACTCTTTCATATATGCACATTTACATAAGCGCCCGCCCATATATGGAAGTCAACTTCCGTATATACGCATATATGGAAGCATTCACATATGGAAGTTGACTTTTGAATATGCATATTTATGGACATTGTCTTTCATAAATGTGCATATATGGAAGTGTCCTCCTTTTGTATATGTGATCTTATCTATATGCACATATATGGAAGTTGACTTCCATATATGCGCATTTATGGAAGGTGGCCACTTTCATAAATGAGCATATATGAAAACACACATATAAAGAGGTCGTCTTCCAGATATGCACATAAATGGAAGCATGCATACATGCAAAAACCAACTTCCGTATATGCGCATTTAAGAAAGCCTCATTCCGTAAATACCATATATAGAAGTGGTCACCTTCCATATATGCACATATATGGAAGTATGCATATATGGAAGCCGACTTTTGTAAATGAGTATTTATGGAAGTTTACTTACGTAAATGAATGATTCCATATATGCGCATATATGGAAGTCAACTTTCATATATTAATGCTTCCATATATGTGCATATACGAAAGTTGACTTCCATATATGGGCGAGAACTTATGTAAATGTGCATATATGAAAGAGTGCATATACGAAAGTTTGATTCTATATATGTGCATATATGGAAGTCGACTTCTGTATATGCGCATTTACGAAAGGGGGTCACTTTCGTAAATGCTCATATATGGAAGCGTTCATATACGAAATTTGGCCTCCATATATGCACATATATGGAAGTGCACATATTTGAAATCCAACTTCCATATATGCACATATATGGAAGCACTTTTGTATATGAACATTTACAAAAGTAGCCTTCCGTAAATACACATATATAGAAGTGGTCGCATACGTGCTTATGTATATGTGCATTTATGAAAATTGGTTTTTGTATATGCATGCTTCCGTATATACACATATATGGAAGAAGACCACTTATGTGTATGCATATTTAGGGAAGACAACTTTCGTACATGCACATATATAGAATTTCGTCCATATATGCACATATGTTGAAGCCGATTTTCCTATATGTGTGCTTCCATATATGTGCATATAAAAAAACTAACTTACATATATTCATGTTTCCATATATGTGCATTTATGAAAGTCGACTTCCATATATGTGCATATACGAAAGTCGACTTTCGTATATATGCATATACATATGCGCATATATACGAAAGGAGGCCACTTCCATATATGCACATTTACAGAAGACGAGGTTTGTAAATATGCATATATGAAAGTAAACTTCCATATATGCATGCTTCCATATATGTGCATATATGGAAATTGACTTCCGTATATGCACATTTAAGGAAGATGGTCACTTCTGTAAGGAAGTGTGCATATATGGTAGTCGACTTCCATATATACACATTTACGGAAGTGATGCAGACCCCTGACTCTCTGTCCGATATCTGCACAGGATCGTTCTATATTCTCCTTGAGACGAAGCGGCTCCTTTAGTTCCCTGCTAGAACCTTCAACGAATCCGATCCACAGGTCCTTTATGAAAACTGATGCAGCACCCCCTGCCTCAGCAGGTTCTACACGACCTCCCGGTCTAAGGATCGTTCTTTGAATTTACCTCTGAGCCGAAATGGCTCTTTCAGATCCCTATCGGAACCTCAACATTCGATCCACAGGTCCTTCTGAAACCCCCCTTATGCGAACATGCACAAGGTGCAAGCTTCACCTCCACACGACCACAACCGGGCCTTGGCACAAGTGCCTTTCGCAACTCGCAATTCGCAAGTTCGTGAGTCGAAGCTCTCGACTCCTCTTTTCCAAACTCCCGATACCCGAGATGACAATACATGTATGGCTCCTTTCCTTGTCAGTGCCCTCCATGTGTGATCGCCGGATAGGGCTAAGTGCTAGCGCCTCTCGCTACTCGTGACCTCGCAAGTTGAGTTGTTGAGCCTTGGTGCTCTATCTTTGCGAAACCCCGAGAGGCGATATCTGACTTCCCTTTCGCACTTCTCGCAAATTGCAACTTCATGAGTTGAGTTGTTGAGCTCTCCTGCTCCTTCTTCCCAAATCCACGAGATGCGATAAGTCAATAGAAGGTTGACTCCTGCCCAAGGTGATGCATGTCCTCCGCCTGTCACCTCTTCCGTCTTTCCTCTAGCGTTTACTGCTATGCCACCTGTCAACCACATAGGTCCCACCAAGAGGATGTGCCATGTGTTGTACGAGTTCTCGCAACTCGCAAGCTCGTGACTTCTGCAGTCGATCCTGAATCGATCCAAAGGCCTGGATCTTTTTGCCTCCTCGCAACTTGAAACTTCGTGACTCCAAGAGTTTGTTCTTCCACCTCCAAACTCATGAACCCCCGAGATGCGAGATGATCCAATGGCTCAGATCCTCCCTGATCTGACGGCCTGTATCCTTTCGAGACTTTGCGACCCAAGACCTCACAACTCTTACCTCTCGGACCCCCGAGGTCCGAAGCTCCGATGCTTCTGGATTTCTGCCACGCATCCCTTGAGATGGACGCTCTCGATTCTTTCGCTCTTTCGAGACTTTGCAGGTCCTCCTCTTTTCATGCGAGGACTAAACCTCGTGCAGCTTCTCTTGATCCAACAACTCATGACAACTCGACACTTCTCCCCGAAGTGTCTCCACCATCTGTTCCTGCTCTTCTCCTGGGATGCTTCTATGAGCTTAAGTCCCTCACAACTCTGTGCGATCCTATGGCTCACGACATCTCGGCACTTCTCCATGAAGTGTCTCCACCATCCATTTCAGCTGCTCTTCATCTGCGCACAATCCCAGAGGTTAAACTCTGTGCTACTTTCTCTGGATCCGATGGCTATCGGCTATCTGCGCAAGATCTGACAACTCCAGATCTCATCCAATGCCTAAATCGACAACAACTGTAGCTCCTTCCTGAGCTTTACTCTTCTTCCTGAACCTTGGAAGATTTCCACAGTATCAAAGACCTCAATCTTTATTTCCTCTCGACTGCTGCTCTTGTGTGCAAAGGCACTCTTCCTCCTGAGCTTTTGAACTTGAAACAATTTCACTCTGAGCGCACTCCTTGCATATCTCCTGCACACGAAGGTGCTATCTCTTCTGATCTTTTCCTGTAGCTTCGACCTCAAAGGTCTCTGTCCCTTTCTCTCCTCGAAGGGATGGAAATTCCTTCTTGGCAACTTCCTGCTCAAGTAGTCCTTGTTGAGCCTTCAGGGTGTTCAGTAACCCTATGAAGGTATTCTCCTGGACACTTCTCTCCTTCCTTTGAACTCCAAATAGAGTTCTCATGTGCACTCTATACACTTGCTCAATGCCCTCCTGACAGAGCTTCTACAAAATCCTCAGTGATTCTGATTTCTCCTTGAACTCACAATGGAGTTCTCATCTGCACTATGTGCCTATGCTCAATGCCCTCCTAGCAGAGCTCTATAGAACCCTTAGTGATTATATCTTCTTTATAAACTCACAATGGAGTTCTTCTCTTCAATGCAACCCATGCATCTGCTCAATGCCCTCCTGGCAGAGCTCTATAGAACTCCTCAGAGATTCTGTCTTCTTCTATGCCTCCACTACACAGTTCTTACCTCCAAGGTGTTCAAAAACCTTGAGGTTTCCTTCCTTGAGTCTAAGACTTCAGCTGGTACACCCTCCTACCGCGTCTTTGTCCAAATTCCATAGAATTGGAAGTGCACTCTATGCACTAGCTTTTAGAACCCACAGAGTTCTATCACACCCTGATGGCATGAAGCCTCAAAGAACCCCAAACCTAAAATCAAAGAACCCCTAGAAATGCATACCTAATCATACATCTACAACATATAAAAAAACACATGAAGACATTCATCCACATACACATAATCATGCAGGAAAAACTTCTCTATTTGTATTAATATAAAATGCCTCCTTTACAAGGTGTTCTTGAGCTCAGACTTTTGACAGAGTCTTCGCTCTCCTCTATTTTCTATGCACTCTACTCTATGCACACTGGACTTACTCAAAATAAGATACCAAGATCTTTTTACATGAGGGGGCTCTTTGAGCTATTCCCTCCAAAGCTACATACCCTATTCAATTTACATTAACTTACATTGAATGGGCTGTCTAGTCCAGATCGGATCTAGATCTCAGCCTTACAACCAATTAAAGGCTACTTCTACCTAACGCCTGCTCAAAGGCATGGCTTTATGGCTCCACAGCCTTACATACATTAATTACATTGAAATCAAATTCAAAATCAGAGAGGGTTGGCCCCTCTCTTCCTTGAATGCGCACCTTGAATGTGTTGAGTAGGCTGGCTGGCTGGTGCATGGCTGTCTTGGGAGAAATGCTACTGCATCATACTCCTCTACTGTGAAAAATTCACGAGCTCCTGCTCATGAGCTCTCCACCCTGGCTATTGAAATCCACCTGGATCCCAAACAACTCTTTGGAGTTGTCCATCTGCTCCACCTCTTCTTTGTTTCTGTTGTTGCTTCCCTGCTGCTTTGACAGATCCTTTGTTGTTCAACTTCCCTCTATTGATCTCCTCTACTGATTTCAACATAAGCTTTATGAGTTGTTCTATCTCCTCGTCCAACTGCTCCATTGGATGGCTCTGTCCTTGCAGTCTCCTAGACTACATTTCTTCCCTATAGATGGGTAGATCACCATGATATCCCATGCCATCTTCTTCCTCTTCTGTGGCACTAGCTGACCACTCTGCTGCAGACTCTAGCTCTGCAGTCTCATTATTGAGTTGTTGCTCAGCTTCCTTCTCTGACAGCTCTGCTTCTGCCAGTTCTCCCGCTGGTGCATCTCCAGCTCTCTCCAGCTACTCCTCAATCTGGAATGTTCCCTCATCTTCTGCTACATACCTCGGTACTGCAGTATTCATCACCTATTCATCCCCCTGGCTGAAAGTTCTGAGCAATTCCTCGGAATGCCCCTCTGCAATCATCTTCCTGACTGTCTTCTCATGGCAGTCACCTACTGGCTCTGGATTGTGCAACCAATCCTCCAACATTTCCAACTCCTTCTCCCATAGAGTGATCATCTTATCTCCATGTTCTTCTTCTGTTGTCATCTTGAGTGCTGCAGTCTTCTCTGTTTCAGCTACCTGGCTGAAAACTTCAAGAAATTCTTTCGAATGCTCCTTTTCCTTTTCTTGGGAAAACATCAGTGTCTGCTCTGTTTCATCGACAATCACAGCTTCCTGTTGCAACGCATGTTCTGGCCTCAACTAGGCTTAATGGTAGGAATATTTGAATTCCTCCAATGATCAGAATGCCCTTCTGATATTCTTCCTCTGTCAACTCCTCTGGTTGATCTGAACTCACCTCCGTGTTCATGAGACTTTTACATAGCCTCACCTCTGTTCCCCTGCCCACCTGGAAATCTGGAAACTTTCTGCTACCCTCATATCAGCGAGCTCTTCATCTATTTCAACTTTACTCATCAGCTCCAGGTTTTTCCTTCCAACATATCTACGGCCTTCAGTAGCCATATTGTTGTTAATCTTCCCTCCTGGCAAATATGTTGTCACTCCTCAGACTGTGAGTGCTTCCAGTTTTCCTTTATAGTCCTCTAACTGTCTTCTATCTACTATGTACCTGCAACAATCACCACAGAGCTTCAACACTCTACCTTCCTTCTGCCTGTCTCTGCAAGCTGCCTATAATACCCAACTTATGCGTATCAGAGTTTTTCCTCTATCTTCTCTACCTACCTCTACCTGAAATCTATAGATATAAAGTGGCTCTGATACCACTTATGATGTGTATCAGAGTGTTTTCTTCAATCCCGTCTGCCTGAAATATACAAACGAATTATCAGGCTCTGATACCACAAATGATGCAGCACCCCCTGCCTCATCAGGTTCTGCATGACCTCCCGGTCTAAGGATCGTTCTTTGAATTTACCTATGAGCCGAAATGGCTCTTTCGGATCCCTATCGAAACCTCAACATTCAATCCACAAGTCCTTTTGAAACCCCCCTTATGCAAACATGCACAAGGTGCGAGCTTCACCTCCACACGACCACAACTGGGCCTTAGCACAAGTGCCTTTTGCAACTCGCAATTTGCAAGTTCGTGAGTCGAAGCTCTCGACTCCTCTTTTCCAAACTCCCGATACCCGAGATGACGATACATGTATGGCTCCTTTCCTTGTCAGCACCCTCCATGCGTGACCGTCAGCTAGGGCTAAGTGCTAGCACCTCTCGCTACTCGTGACCTCGCAAGTTGAGTTGTTGAGCCTTGGCGCTCTACCTTTGCGAAACCCCGAGAGGCGATATCTGACTTCCCTTTCACACTTCTCGCAACTCGCAACTTTGTGAGTTGATTTGTTGAGCTCTCCTGCTCCTTCTTCGTGAATCCACGAGACGTGATAATTCAACAGAAGGTTGACTCCTGCCCAAGGTGACGCATGTCCTCTGCCTATCACCTCTTTCATATTTCCTCTAGCATTTACTGCTACGCCACCTGTCAACCACACGGGTCACACCAAGCGGATGTGCCACGTGTTGTACGATATCTCACAACTCCCAAGCTCGTGAATTCTGTAGTTGATCCTGAATCGATCCAACAACCTGGAACTTTTCACCTCCTCGCAACTCGGAACTTCGTGACTCCAAGAGTTTGGTGTTCCACCTCCAAAATCACGAATCCCCGAGACGCGAAATGATCCAATGACTCATATCCTCCCTGATCTGACGGCCTGTATCCTTTTGGGACTTCGCGAACTGAGACCTCACAACTCTTACCTCTCGGACCCCCGAGGTCCGAAGCTCCGATGCTTCCAAATTTCTGCCACGTGTCCCTTGAGATGGACACTCCTGATTCTTTCATTGTTTCAGGACTTTGCAGGTCCTCCTCTTTGCATGCGAGGACTAAACCTAGTGAAACTTCTCTTGATCCAACGACTCGCGACAACTCGACACTTCTCCCCGAAGTGTCTCCACTGTCCATTCCTGCTTTCTCCTGGGATGCTTCTACGAGCTTAAGTCCCTCGCAACTCTGTGTGATCCTATGGCTCATGACATCTCGAAAATTCTCCATGAAGTATCTCCACCGTCCATTTCAGTTGCTCTCGTCTGTGCACAATCCCAGAGGTTAAACTCTGTTCTACTTTCTCTGGATCCGACGGCTATCGGCTATCCGTGTAAGATCTGACGGCTCCAGATCTCATCCAATGCTTGAATCGACAACAACTGTAGCTCCTTCCTGAGCTTTACTCTTCTTCCTTAACCTTGAAATATTTCCACAGTATCAAAGACCTTGGTCTTTGTTTCCTCTCGACTGCTGCTCTTGTGCGCAAAGGCATTGTTCCTCTTGAGCTTCTGAACTTGAAACAAGTTCACTCTGAGCGCACTCCTTGTGCTTTCCTTGTTCGATGCACTCCTTGTAGAGCTCCTGCACACGAAGGTGCTATCTCTTCTGAGCTTTTCCTATAGCTTCGACCTCAAAGTTCTCTATCCCTTTCTCTCCTTGAAGGGATGGAAATGCCTTCTTGGCAACTTCCTGCTCAAGAACTCCTTACTAAGCCTTAAGGGTGTTCAGTAACCCTGTGAAGGTCTTCTCCTAGACACTTCTCTCCTTCCTCTGAACTCCAAATGGAGTTCTTTTGTGCACTCTATACACTTTCTCAATGCCCTCCTGACAGAGCTTCTGCAAAATCCTCAGTGATTCTGATTTATCCTTAAACTCACAATGGAGTTCTCATCTACACTCTGTGCCTGTACTCAATGCCCTCCTGGCAGAGCTCTATAGAACCCTTAGTGATTCTATCTTCTTTCTGAACTCACAATGGAGTTCTTCTCTTCAATGCAACCAGTGCATCTGCTCAATGCCCTCCTGGTAGAGCTCTACAAAACTCCTCAGAGATTATGTCTTCTTCTGTGCCTCCTCTACATAGTTCTTACCTCCAAGGTGTTCATCAACCTTGAGGTTTCCTTCCTTGAGTCTAAGACTTTAGTTGGTACACCCTCCTGGCGCGTCTTTGTCCAAATTCCATAGAATTGGAAGTGCACTCTATGCACTGGCTTTCAGAACCCACAGTTTTCTATCACACCCTCATGGCATGAAGCCTCAAAGAACCCCAAACCTGAAATCAAAGAACCCCTGGAAATGAATACCTAATCATACATCTACAACATATAAAAACACACATGAAGACATTCATCCACATACACAGAATCATGCAGGAAAAACTACTCTATTTGTATTAATATAAAATGCATCCTTTACAAGGTGTTCTTGAGCTCAGACTTTTGACAGAGTCTCCACTCTCCTCTCTTCTCTATGAACTCTACTCTATGCACACTGAACTTACTCAAAATAAGATACCAATATCTTTTTACATGAGGGGGCTCTTCGAGCTCTTCCCTCCAAAGCTACCTACCCTATTCAATTTACATTAACTTACATTGAATGGGATGTCTAGTCCAGATCGGATCTAGATCTCAGCCTTACAACCAATTAAAGGCTACTTCTACCTAACGCCTGCTCAAAGGCATGGCTTTATGGCTCCACGACCTTACATACATTAATTACATTGAAATCAAATTCAAAATGTGAGAGGGTTGGCGCCTCTCTTCCTTGAATGCGCGCCTTGAATGCGCTGAGTAGGTTGGCTGGCTGGTGCATGGATGGCTTGGGAGTGATGCTCCTGCATCAAAAACCTTCCCTGTGCAACTTAACACCAGGCACGATCCTTAGGTCTCCATGTGACCACAACCGGGCCTTAGCGCAAGCATCTCTCGCAACTCGTGAGTTTGTGAGTTAACGACCCTCGACTCCCCTTTCTCCAAACGTCGATACCTGAGGTGCGATACGCATATGGCTCCTCCCTCGCTAGCGCCTCTACAAGTGACCACCGACTAGGGCCTAACTCTAGCACCCCTCACAACTCACAACTTCACGAGTTGGAGTGTTGAGCCCTCGTGCTCCTCTTTTGCAAATCCCTGAGACGAGATAAGTCAACAATGGGTTGACTCCTTCCCAGGCAATGCATTTCCACCACCTGTCACCCGCTTCCACCTTTCTCTGGGTGCTTGTTGTTTGTGCCACCTGTCAACCACACGATCCCCACCTAACGGACGCAACGCGTGTTCGCTCGAGCCCTCAGCGCTTGATGCTTCGTGACTTCTGCAGTCGAAAAGAAATCCTTGCAGACCCCGAGTCCCCGATATGCGATACCCCGCGAAGGTTTCGATCCAACTGTTCTCCCGTGGCTTGGATCCAACGGTCTAGATCTCCTTCCCTACTCCTCGCAACTCGGGACTTCACAAAACCAAAGAATTTGGTCTGCCCTCCAAACTCACGAACCCCGAGTTCGTGAAATGATCCAACGACGTGGTTTGAAACGAGATCAACGGTTCATATTGAACCATGATCAATGGTTCACGTTGATTCTTGGTCTTAGGGTGGTGAGTTCATCCAACTCCTAACCGCCCTACAAATCCACTAGATCCTACGGTCCTTGTGATTTCGCGAGCTCTCCACAGAGAATTTTGACCGCCCGATTCACTACTCAATGACTTTTGTCCAACGACTGAGTATTCTCCCTCCTGAACTTGATTTCTATGTGACAGTTTTGATCTCCATCCCCCTTTGAACACTTCAAAAGCGTCATCTCTCCTGAGATTTCACTTGCAAACTCAAGCCTTCTAAAAGGGTTCCTTCTCGCACTCCTTGCGGTAAACTTTCAAATAACCTCTAGTTATTTGAGGTTTTCGACCCTGTGCACTCTTTGCAATAGTGGTCCTCCCAACATTCCTTCTAGATTTATAAAATCCAAGGCTTCAATTGGCCTACGCACACCTTGCATGGCTTTGTGCTTCACCTGCACTTCAGCTAGTATGAGAACAACGATATCTCTCCTGATATTTCTGAGATGAAACTCAGAACCTCATCAACGCACACCTTGCGGACGTTCACTGCACTCCTTGCAGGAATTCTCAGGAAGAGAAACAATTGAAACTCATTCTTCTCCTCTCTCAAAATTCATACGCTCAACATGAAATCATACACATAACACAACATTGAAAACAAATGCATAACAAAGAAACAAATCAACTGTAAACATACCATTCAACAAATGTAAACAGTAATCATTATAACACCATGAAAATTGAGTCAAAGATTTATATATTAACTCAAGTGCTCCTGTACATGGGTTCTTCTCTACAGCTCTCTGCTACAACTCTCCATCTTATGAATTCTGAATGATCATCCTAATTTTACAATGATACAAGGGTGAGGGTGTCTATATCCGTTTTCCCTCCTACGCTTCTAAACTATCTAATCTATTAAATCAAATCTACCTACTTTCATTAAACAAACTTAAATGCCTATTACATCTGGCAGATGAGAATAATTTCTCCAGATCTGTTCATATCTCCAAGACATAAATGTAAGTACGCTACTCCTAGCTATTACATTAATGCTTGAGATTTCAAAATTCAAAATGTTTTCATAAAAAAAACGTGTCCCTTTTCCATCCACGTGTTCAGTTGTTCCTTTGACTAGGCGTGTGCTTTGGCTTTGTACAATGCTCCTACATCATACTCCATCACTTGAAAATTTTCATGAACTCCTGTTCTTGAGCTCTTGCACGGTCTGTCCATGCTTTTGAATTGTTTCTTCATCCTCCCAACTAGCATCTTCAACTGGATGTCCCTTCCACTTGACCAAGTATTCAAAATACTCCTTTCTCCTGGTCTGTCTGCTAATCCTCTTGTCAATTATGCTTTCCATCTGTGGATTTTTAGCTACAGGCATTTGTTTTGTCCATCAAACTTCTTTTTGTTCCTCCTCTTCTCCTGCTTCTTCATCTCTGTAAGGGTACAAATCCGCAATATTGAATATCGGTGAGATTCTGACCCCATTGGGTAATTCAATATCATATGCATTTGTCCCAAATTTCCTTATGACCTTGCCTGGTCCAATATTTTTCATCTTCAGTTTGTTATATGTTCCCCTTGGGAACCTTTCCTTCCTCATATGTGCAAGAATCAGATCACCAACTTCAAATTGAAGTTCTCACTTGTGTTGATCTGCTCTCCGCTTGTATTCTTGACTTGAACTTTGCAATCGCTCCTTAATTCAGCTGTGAAGATCCTTCATTCCTTCTGCAAAGTCCTATGCACTAGCACTTCTGAATTCATCTTGTTCTACCCCTTTCATTTCAGAAACTCCCCTTGGTTTCATTCCATATACAATCTGGAATGGACTCTACTCTGTGCTTCTATTGATTGAATCATTGTAAGCGAATTATGCCTATGGCAGAATGTGATCCCATTGACTGTGGTGCTCATTCACTAAGCTTCTTAACAAATCTCCCAAGCTCATGTTTAAGACTTATGTCTGCACATCTGTCTGAGGATGATATGCTGAGCTAAAAGACAAACTTTTCCCCAACTTCTTCCATAAGGTCCTCCAGAAATTCCCTACGAACTTGGTATCTCGATCAGAAACGATACTCTTTGGTAAACTGTGAAGTCTGACAACTTCCTTGAAAAATAGGTTCGCAATATGAGTTGCGTCACTGGTTTTTTGGCATGGTATGAAATGTGCCATTTTTTAAAATCTGTCGACTACCACAAATATTGAATCATATCCTCTATGTGTCCTTGGCAGTCCCAATAAGAAATTCATGCTCACTGCGTCCCACGACCTTTCAGGTATGGGTAATGGTTGGTATAACCTTGTGTTTTGCCTTTTTCCTTTCGTGTGCTGACAAATTCTGCACCTGTCCACAAATTTCCTAACATCTGTTCTCATCCTTGGCCAAAAATATGATCCATTCATCTTTGAGAACATCTTGTTATGATCGAAATGTTCGGCCAATCCTCCACTTTGTTTTTCCTTCAAAAAATTCTCCCTCATGGAGCATTTTGGAAAACATAGTTGATTTCCCCTAAACAATAATCCATCATGGATCATGTATTCAGTCCACTGACTTCTGTCCCTGAGAATTGGATTCTCAGATGCCTCATATGCCTCCTTAAAATCTGGATCATCCCTGTACATTTCTTTAAGATTATCAAAACCTAAAGTCTTGACTCTGAATTCCTACATAAGAAAACATTTTCTGCTCAAAGCATCAACAACTTTGTTAGCAGTTTCAGAAATATGCTTAATCACAAAAGTAAAATTTTACATGTATTCAACCATTTAGTATGCTTTTGGTTCAACTTCTCCTGTCGAGTCACAAATTGCAAAGCGTGATTATCGTTGTACAAAAAAAACTCCTTGGGAACCAAATAATGTCTCCATTTCTTCAATGCTTGTATGATGACATAGAATTCTTTGTCATATGTGGAGTACTCATTCTTTGCTTCATTCATTTTTTCGCTGAAATATACGATTGGCCTATCGTCTTGGCTCAAAACCGATCCAATTGCAAATCCACTCGTGTCACACCTGACCTGGAATGTCTTTCTAAAATCTGGAAAAACCAGAATTGGTTGCTCAGTGATCTTCTTCTTCAGTAGATTGAAGCTCTTCTCTGCTTCCTCCGTCCAGTGAAAAGATTTATGTCTTTTCTTCACCGTATCCATCATCGGTGTGCTAATTCCACTGAAGTTTCGGATGAATTTCCTGTAGAAGCTAGTCAAACCATGGAAGCTTCATACTTCAAATACACTCTTCGGCGATGGCCAATTCTTAATCATCGTTATCTTTTCCGGATCCATTTTTAATTCATTTGCAGAGATAACAAAACCCAAATAAATGAGTTATTTCCTCATAAATGACGATTTCTTCATATTGATCAGCAATTTCTCTTGCTGTAATCTTCTCATTACTGCAGCTAAATGCTCTAAGTGTGTTGCTTCTGTCTTGCTGAAAATTAAGATATCGTCATGAGATACAATGACAAATTTCCCAATGCAATCCTTCAGGACTTTGTTCATCAACCTCATGAAAGTATTGGGTGCATTTGTTAAGCCAAATGGCATGACAAGCCATTCATACAGCCCCTCATTCGTCTTGAATGCTATCTTCCATTCATCACCTTCTCTCATTCGGATTTGATGATACCCGCTTTTCAAATCAATCTTTGAAAAAAACTTTGCTCCACTCAAGCAATCCATCAAGTCGTCCATCCTTGGAAATGGAAATCTGTATCTGATGGTAATCTTATTGATTTCCCTTGAGTCTGTAGACATTCTCCAGCCTCCTTCTTTCTTTGGGCTGAGCACTGTCGGAACAACGCATGGACTCAAGCTTTCTCGAATCAATCCTTTGTCCATTAAGTCCTGGACCTGTCTCTTAACTTCTTCATTTTCCTGCGGCATCAACCGATATGCGGCTTTGTTCGGAAAACTGGCTCCAGGTATAAGATCGATATGATGACTTATACTCTTGATAGGTGGCAATGAACAAGGTAGTTCATCCACTACTATATCAGCAAATTCTTCCAGAAACTCTTGAATTTCTTTTGGTAGATCATCTATTCGCGTACTAGTCAAAACAATTTTGGGCTTCCTGACCACAATAAATTGTGTGTCTTCCTTCTTCTTAACCTCATCAAGAAGTTCCTTCCCACTCATGAGAAGTACAATTTTTCTCATCTCTGTTTTTACTTCTTTATCCTTAATTGCCAACAACATGTGAGTCCTACCATTTTTCTCCAGGGTGTACGTGTTCTTTCTCCCATCGTGAACTATGTTTTTTTCATATTGCCATGGTCTACCCAGAAATACATGACAAACATCCATGGGAATGACATCACATAATATTTCATCTTTATATCCTCCTATTTTAAATTCAACTAAACATTGTTTAGTGACATTTACCTAATGTCCTTTTTGTAGCCACGAAACCCTGTATGGGCTTGGATGTACAACAGTCTCCAGCTCCAGCTTTTCTACCATCTCTGTAGATATGAGATTATCTAGGCTACTGCTATCCACTATGACCTTGCATACTCTGTCTTTAGTTTTGCAAGCAGTCCTAAACAGACTGTTTCTTTGGGCTGGGTTCTCTGGCTCCTTCTCTGGCTTCAAGAGAAATTTCCTCATCATCAAGGATCTTCCAACCTCAACATCTTCTGCCTCAACATTCCATCCTTGAGCTTCAGCAATGTGAGTTTCACCACCATCTTTCTTTTTATCTAGAAACTCATAGGATTTATGTATGATATTTCCACAGACAAAGAATTTCACTTCACCTCCTCTGCCTCTTCCTCTTCCTCTGGCTCGAGGAAAAGTATTTTTATCAGCATACTACCTTCCCTGTGAGCTTCCTCCTCTTTCAGGTTGAGTTTGAGGTTTCTTCCCCTCTTCTTTAGGTTTCTGAGTTTTGTCTTGGGCAATTGTTTTGCCTCTGGCTTGACTTCTACCTCAACTTCTTTGGCCTTGCTTTCGGCTCATCTTCTCTTCAGCTTTCAGAGCTATCTGATAAGCATCTTCCACATTTTGAATGGTCACCATGCTCATCTCATCTTGAATGTCATATTGCAGACCATTCATGTACTTGGAAACTTTTTCATCATCGCTTTCCCGATGACCTGCTCTGATGTTTATCCTGTAGAATTCTTCAGTGTATTCCTTCACTGACATCAATTTCTGTCTCAAATTCTACATCCTCCAAAACAAAGTGATTTGATAATCCCTGGGTATAGATTTGGCTTTCATCTTTACAACCATTCTGTCCCAGCTTTTGATTTTTTGCTTGCCCTTGCAAGGTCTTTCATCCTGCAGTTCATCCCACCAAAGTGTTGCATGCCCTTTAAGTCTGGTAACAACATGTTTGACCTTCTTATCTTCCTTGACATCCTCATAGTCGAAGTATTTTTCTAGATCTCTAATCCAGTCTAGAAGTTCTTCAACATCTAAGTTTCCTTCGTACACTAGAATGTCCATTTTTACTCTAGCACCTATCCTTACAACAACCCTGAATAGGCATTCTTCTACAACATCTTCGACTGCAACTTCTTCTACTTCGTTTCCAGCTTCATTTTCACTTTCATCCTTGATGATATCCCCAGCGTCGACTTTGCGCCTCTGTGTTGTATCCATAGCATCAAGCCTGGAATGTAACTCACACATTTCTCTTTCCACTGCTGGATCAGGTATTTCCTGTCTCTTCTTCTCGGCATTTCTCTTTCCATTGTTGGATCAGGTATTTTCCTGTCTCTTCTTCTCGGTGGCATGGCTGTAAAACTTTCTCCCTTCTCTCTGCTACAGAAAACAAAGAAATTGTTCTACGCTCTGATACCACAACTGACGCAGACCCCCGACTCTCTGTCCAAATCTGCACATGATCGTTCTATATTCTCCTCGAGCTAAAGCGACTCCTTTAGTTCCCTACTAGAACCTTCAACAAATCCGATCCACAGGTCCTTTAGGAAAACCCGCCCTATGCAACTTAACACCAGGCATGAGCCTTAGGTATCCATGCGACCACAACTGGTCCTTAGCACAAGCATCTCTCGCAACTCGCGAGTTCGTGATCGACGACCCTGGAATCCTCTTTCTCCAAACGTCGATACCCGAGGTACGATACAGGTATGGATCCTCCCTCGCTAGAACCTCTACAAGTGACCACTTACTAGGGCCTAACTCTAGCACCCATCGGAACTCGCAACTTCGTGAGTTGGAGTGTTGAGCCCTCATGCTCCTCCTTTGCGAATCCCCGAGACGCGATAAGTCAACAATGGGTTGACTCCTTCCCAGGTGACAAGTGTCCACCACCTATCACCCGCTTCCACCTTTCTCTGGGTGCTTGTTGTTTGCACCACCTGTCAACCACGTGGTCCCCACCTAATGGACGCGACGCGTGTTCGCTCGAGCCCTCGACACTCGAAGCTTTGTGACTTCTGCAGTCGAAAAGAAATCCTTGCAGACCCCGAGTCCCCGATATGCGATACCCTGTGAAGGTTATAATCCAACGGTTCTCCCGTGGCTTGGATCCAACGGTATGGATCTCCTTCCCTGCTCCTCGCAACTCGGGACTTCGCGAAACCAAAGAATTTGGTCTGCCCTCCAAAATCATGAACCCCGAGTTCGCGAAATGATCCAATGATGTGGGTTGAAACAAGATCAACGGTTCATATTGAACCACAATCAATGGTTCACGTTGATTCTTGGTCTTAGGGTGGTGAGTTCATACAACTCTTAACCACCTTACAGCTCCACTGGATCCTATGGTTCTCGCAATTTCGCGAGCTCTCCATGAAGAATTCTGATCGCCCGATTCATTACTCAATGACTTATGTCCAACGACTGAGCATTCTCCCTATTGAACTTGATTTCTATGCGACGGTTTCGATCTCCGTCCCCCTTTGAACACTTAAAAAGCATTATCTCTCCTGATATTTCACTTGCAAACTCAATCCTTCCAAAAGGGTTCCTGCTCGCACTCCTTGCGGCAAACTTTCAAATAACCTCTAGTTATTTGAGGTTTTTGACCCTGTGCACTCTTTGCAACAATGGTCCTCTCAATATTCCTTCTGGATTTATAAAATCCAAGGCTTCAATTGGCCTATGCACACCTTACACGGTTCTGTGCTTCACCTGCACTTCAGCTGGTATGAGAACAATGGTATCTCTCCTGAGATTTCTAAGATGAAACTCAGACCCTCGTCAACGCACACCTTGCAGACGTTCACTACACTCCTTGCAGGAATTCTCAGGAAGAGAAACAATTGAAACTCATTCTTCTCCTCTCTCAGACTTCATACGCTCAACATGAAATCATACACATAACACGACATTGAAAACAAATGCATAACAGAGAAACAAATCAACTGTAAACATACCATTCAACAAATGTAAACAGTAATCATCATAACACCATGAAAATTGAGTCAAAGCTTTATATATTAACTCAAGTGCTCCTGTACATGGGTTCTTCTCTACAGATCTTTGCTATAGCTCTCTAGCTTATGAATTCTGAATGATAATCCTAATGTTACAATGATACAAGGGTGAGGGTGTCTATATCCATTTTCCCTCCTACGCTTCTAAACTGTCTAATCTATTAAATCAAATCTACCTACTTTCATTAAACAAACTTAAATGCCTATTACATCCGGCAGATGAGAATAATTTCTCCATATCTGTTCATATCTCCAAAACATAAATGTAAGTGTGCTTCTCCTAGCTATTACATTAATGCTTGAGATTTCAAAATTCAAAACATTTTCATAAAAAAAACGTGTCCTTTTTGCATCCGCGCGTTCAGTTGTTCCTTTGACTAGGCACGTGCTTTGGCTTTGTACGATGCTCCTGCATCAAGAATGCAATCACTTCTTTAAATGCACATATATGGAAGTGCGCATATACACAAGTCGGTTTCCATATATGCACATATATGGAAGTGCACATATACGAAATATGACTTCCATATATGCACATATATGGAATCACTTCCGTATATGCACATTTATGAAAGTCACCTTCCATAAATACACATACATAAGTGGTGACATATGCGCTTTCGTATATGTGCATTTATTAAAGTATCCTTCTGTAAATACACATATACAGAAGTGGTCGCATATGCACTTCTATATATGCACATTTATGGAATTTGGGTTTTGTATATGCATGCTTTTCTATCTGCACATATATGGAAGGCGACAACTTTTTTATATGTGTATTTACGGAAGCTGACTTTTGTAAATGCGCATATATATAAGTTCTTCCATATATGTGCATATACAGAACCCAACTTTGGTATATGCATGCTTCCATATATGCGCATATACGAAAGCCAACTTCCATATTATATGAATGCTTCCATATATGTTCGTTTACAGAATTTGACTTCCATAAATGCGCATATATGGAAGCATTCACATATGGAAGCCGACTTTCATATATGTGCACTTCCATCTATGAGCATTTACAGAAGTGACCACCTTTTGTAATGCGCATATCGAAATTGGATTTCCATATGTGTGCATATATGGAAGCATGTATATATGGAAGATGACTTCCGTATATGTGTATTACGAGAGCTATCTTATGCAAATGCACATATACAAAAGTGGTCTTCTTCTATATATGTGCACTTTCATATATGTGTATATATGGAAGTCGACATTCGTATATGCACATTTATGGAAGGTGATCACTTCCATAAATGCACATATATGGAAGCACACATATACGAAGATCAGCTTTCATATATGCACATATATGGAAGTGTGCATATACGAAAACCGATTTTTGTATATGCACATAGATGGAAGTACTTTCGTATATGTCCACTTACAAAATATGCTATTTATAAATACGCATATACAGAAGTGGTTTCCTTCCATATATGCACTATACAGAAGTGCACATAGACAAAAGCCGACTTTCGTAAATGTGCATATACGGAAGTGCATTTGTGACCACTTCTATATATGTGTATTTGTGGAAGGAAACTTTCGTAAATGCGCATATATGGAAGCCATATTTTGTGTATGTGTGCTTTCATATATGTGCAGATATGGAAGCTAACTTTCGTATATGTGCGCTTCCATATATGCGCATATACGGAAGGAGGTCACTTTCGTATATGCACATTTACGGAAGGTGGCTTCTATAAATATGCATATACGAAAGTCAACTTCAATATATGTGCATATATGGAAGCCGACTTCCATATATGTGTGCTTCTATATATGTGCATTTATAGAAGTGAGCACCTTCCGTAAATGTGCATATACGAAATTCAACTTCCATATATGTGCATATATGGAACCTGACTTTCGTATACGTGTATTTATGAAAGCTTCATTCCATAAATATGGATATATGGGAGTGGTCTGCTTCCATATATGCGCATGTATGGAAGTCGAATTTTGTATATGTGCATTTATGGAAGGCGGTCACTTCCGTAAATGCGCATATATGGAAGCATGCATATGCAAAAGTTGGCTTATGTATATGTGCATATATGGAAGAACACATTCAAAAGTTGACTTCCGTAAATGCACACATATAGAAGCATGCATATACGAAAGTCATCTTTTGTATATGCACACATATATGGAAACACTTCTCCTTCCATAAATGTACATATACATAAGTTGACTTCCGTATATGCGCATATACAGAAGCACTCATATAAGAAAGGAGGCCACTTTCATATATGTGTATTTATGGAAGGTGATTTCGGTAAATATGCATATATGAAATTCGACTTCCATACATGCATGCTTCCTTATATGAACGATTCCATATATGTGCATTTACGGAAGTGACCACCTTCCATGAATGTGCATATACGAAAGTTGACATCATACTTTCATAAGTAATAAGACTTGCTTACATCTCATATTCCATGGTTTAGATTCTAATTAGCTTTCATGATAAATTGATTTAATTAGATCTCATTTCATAGTTTAATTGTTACTTTTCTTTCATAGTGGTTAGACTTGTTTATCTCCCATCCAAACATTCTCTTATTCACATGCATTCATTCTTTTCACTCATTCTTTTCTCTTTGTTTTCCACTTCCTTGATATTATATCATCTATCATGAATCCTTGTAACTATGCTTTGCATCAAGTATCAAGGCATGTGGGTCTCCACGAGAATGTAAGGTTTTAGTCCTAGGCATATTGGAGTATTACTCATGGTCATGGGGCACTAACTCATGCTACACACGCTAATAGGCACCTTCCCCCATGCATCATTGTTTTTTCATTGATGTTACCTTTAATTTTTCTTTGTCTTATATCACTTTATTGATTGATTTTCCTTCTTTACAATTCTCTACTATTATGTCTCATGGATATAATATCCTACAAGAGGGGAAATATATAGCATTGGGATTTCTAAATATGTTGTGGTGTGGCCTAGTTTTGTGTTGTGTCCATATATGAACCACCATATCATGACTCAGTCACGTTTTCCCCTTCATTGTGAAGACCCTTCTATGTTGGATCACTCTTCCTTCAGTCAATTTACCTTATCCACCTTTTGTATTTGACCCTTGGTCATTGATTTGGCTCTTTTATACCCTTAAGGGTAGTCACTTACACTATGGCACCAATCTAGGGTACTAAGCCCCTAATTTCAACCATAGTTTATTTTGATGCTTTATTTTGGGTCTTCAACAACCCAAATATATTTGGTAATGCTTAATTGGGGGTCCATATGGTCAAACCTTTCATATACCTTCATGATTTCTTAGGGCCAAGTGGACAACTAATTTTTGGTGTTGTGTCACATTTATCAATCATGCCTCATGGAACAATGCATGGAGTTTGGAAAAAATACCAATTGTACAAACTCAAAAACCAACAGTACTTAGTCCAAACTAGTACAAAGTGCTTTGTTCAATGGCTAGTCTAATTTTCATTTATGCCTTGAGTTTGTTCCCTTTTCTATTTGTATTGGTCATCTCCTCTTTGTAAAGCCTATTATATTCCCATCTCTTTTTTATGATATCTTGCAAATACATTATTAGATTAGCACCAAATATTGATATAGATTTCCTACTCTCATCCCGTGCTCTTAATATACTTGTTACTATCATATTCAACACTTGCATAGGTATATCTTTATTTTGGTTTAGTTTCTCCTTTGAATTGTTTTTTCATTGTCTTAATATCTCCATTGGCTTAGTCCCCTCCTACGCTTTGGATGATTCAATTATTCTACCTCAGGAGAAATTCCATTAGATCTAAGGCAAGAGAGGTTCCACCTTTATGAGAGCACTTTACGTCACCATATTACACGTATTTGATTGGTCATTCATACGATAGATCTAGGTGTTTTTATTGGATTGTATTAGAGATCACAGTTAAGTGTGTTTTGTAAGATGGTGTAGTAGCATGTGCAAGTTCATTTGAGTATAGTATCACTCTTTTAGAGGCTCGTGTCATATCTCATCTTCATCCCAATTATCATTAGCACCTATAGTAGCATTATTCCAAGTGAGTTCCTTCATTTTCCGTTCTCTTTTATATTCAACATTTAGGTTAATTATCTCACCAAAGGAAATCAATAAATAAACCTATGTGGTTAGCTCACCTTCATTTTTTAATTCGTTTTTAAGACCTAATAAAATTACCCTTATTATTATACGCCACTAGGTCACATAATTATCCCTAAAACCCTAATTAACCTAGTGGCATTCCCTCATATTTTCGTCCTTTCTCTCGGGGTTTCTCAAATTTTCCCTAAAATACTCCTTCCTCCTTGTGGTAGCATGGTGCCTCAGTCTAACTATCACACTACATAAGTAATTTCCAGTTCAATAATGCCAATATATAAATCATTTATGTATGCATTCTAAGATCTCTAGATAATGAAACAAGAAGAAAAAAAATTGAAGTTGAATAGTCAATCATACAATCCATTGGTTATCTTGTCTAAGCGATGGGAACTATGACGACCATAGCGAATTTGACAAACAATAAATTCACTTTAACTAACCAAAATATCTTATAGGTTGAGAGCTACTCTTATGAGTAATATATGGGTAGAGAAGTGTCATTTGGAAGCAGTTTTAAGTGGGGAAAGGATCTTATGAAAACAAGAAAAAAACAATTCCAATTCTTTATAAAATTGATGATAAAAGGTTAAACTTATTTTTTGAAGAGGGGATAATATTACAAGCAAACCAATGACAACCCCACCAAGAACACTCCATATTGATGCTTTCACATGCCTTTCTAAAAATGTTCATTATCAAATCAAAATTGCTTTTACGACAAAATACCTCTCTTCTCAATACCTTATGATAGTTCTAGTGTGGTTGAAAGAGAAACAATTAGAACAAATATAGTTTGAAGATGACACTGTGTATTTTAGAGTAAACATCTTGAGTTAAAAAGCACATTTTAATAATTTATATATTTTTAGCTAAACCCTTCAATTTTTGCCATACAAATTTAAAGAAATGTGCATAATAAGATATGGAACATGCTTCAAGAGCATAACCATTTGCTTGTATTAAATTAATGCTAAGTTTTTTTCCATATTAATTACACTTTATAAGTAACTTAAAAAGCACATTTGTGAAAAAAATTGTAAATACTCGTTATTGTTTCTTTTCACATATGAAATGAGAATGCATTTTTTTAATGAACACATTTACATTGAACACCTAATGAATTTTTGGTGGAAATTATTTGGCTATTGCAGTCAAAATCTCAAATTATTTATTCCTTATAACATTGGTGCATAGGAGGAAGAATGGAGAAGACATTCATAGAGATTTTCTTGATATGATTTTGACACGAGTCTAGTCAATGATGAGATCCTTACCCTGGTTTTCAAACTTATGCTAGGGGATAAATAGCTATGGTACTAAAGATCATCCAAGGTCAAGGAAGAATCATCTACACATTTCTACCCTTTCATTGTGGCTATGGTTTTCAAACTTATGCTAGGGGATATGAAACGATAGTCGTTTAAATGACTATGGTATTAAAGATTATCCAAGGTCAAGGAAGAAGCATCTACACATTTCTACTCTTTCATTGTGGTTGTGAATTTTGTGGAAAGAGAAGATATAGTGCTGACTTCAATAGATGAGGACATGTAGTTAGTTGAGTGCACCATGGAGAACTAGGTTGGAGTAAAAGAAGAAGCCCCTCAAGGGCCAAAATTAATATATTTTTTTGTTTAGTTTCTTGTTTTGTGAGCTAGCTTTTTAATTAAATTAGTAAGGAAGTATACTTGCAGTTCAATTTTGTTGCAACCTTTTTCTGATACAAATACTAATTGTTTCTATCAAAAAATTAGAAAATATTAAAGTTTATTAAAAACATAAAAAAAATTATAAATTTTAATATAATTGAAATTTTGGAAAAAATCAACATTGTGAAAATTGATGGAAAAATGAAATCATTTTTTTTTAAATGATAATAAAAATAATAGCGGAGAATCAAATGCTTAGAAAAAAGTAAGGTTGCAGGTTGCCTATAGAAAGTAAACTGATTTTCATCTTTGTTTATTCAATATCTTTTTAAACAGGGAGAGGGATAAAAAATTTATTTAAAATCTACATTTATCAAAAACATTTATATAAAAAACCCTTTGGAAAGATGTGATCCCTTCTCTACCAGAGAAATACAAGATTAAAGTAAATTTAAACTATTTCAAAGGCACTGAAAAATAACGGGCTTTATGGACCCAGGCTTTATAAACCCCACTCATGGACATATTTGTGACCACATACATTTGCTTGGAAGCTTAAATACTTAAAAATGGGCTCAAAAGTCTTCTCTTCTGTACTATTGGGATCTATAGCCAAGTTTGTATGTTTTTCTTATGAATCTATTCTAGATTTCTATTAACAAACATACAACAATTAACTGCATTACCTCTTCGCACTTGAACATATTCTCACTTGAACATGGCCTCTTGTTTAAGTATGTTTAACAAGCTTAGAATTTCATTACTTTTTCTCCGAGTAAATTTTTTATCATAAACATGGAATACAATACTCTGCTGACATACCTGAAACCATTTTAAAGCCATAATATTGGGAGTTGTCAGTCTTGCAGTGCATTCAATAGTTAGCCTCTGATTAGAAGATTGTAACAAGCATATCGCTTATGATATGCCTATATGTACTCGTCGAATCTGCCAACAATTTTTTTTTTATTGAAGGTTACTCCCCGGTCATCAACATCACTAATTTATATCTACTGGAATGATCATTATTTTCTTAGCAATGATAAAAACAACTATAAATAATGACTATGGACATGAGTAAATTTTAATGTTACAGGTTATCTCCACCACCTAATGAGATTGCAATAACGTGCCATCCCCTTAGACCATGTAGTCTCACTTTAATACCTCTCATTGTGAAGTTTCAAGCGGAGTTCACACCGTAGAATTACAGGAGTCCAACTATAGAATGGTGATGGTGATGAAAGCAGCCATGGGTAGAAAAATGAAAATTTGAAATGGGTGATTGGAGATGAAAGCGGGCATGGGAGGCAAATTGAAAATTTGAAATGGGTGCGGAATGGTTCAGTACCTGCCACATTAAAGGGTTGGACGTAACAACGTCCATCCAACTGCTAAACCAGAGTGCTCCCATTCCTCCAACTGCTAAACGAAATTGGAGATCTGTTTGAGATGGTACTCAGTTTAATTAGTGAATTGGCGCGCTCAAACTAGATTTCAAATTGACCATGACCAGCGGCTCAAATTTGAATTCAAATCGACCATGAATGTTTCCATTCCCTCACTGAATGAACATGACTGTTTGTGGGCACTCATTTCGTTAATGCTCATTGTATCGTGCAATTAAATGCATCTCCATTGCCGACAATGGACTGCTTGATGTAGATGTAGAAGACAACCGAAACTATAACAGGGACGAAAACACATGGATGTCGAGGGTGGCAGCGTGATGGTCATGGCCCATGGCAGCATGATGGGAAGCCTGCTGACAGAGTCTTAAAGACTCTTCAGTAGACTGGATATTGCTCGCCCAAAAGTAGCCCAACCTCAGTCATGCCATAACCTGTACAATTGTACAAATATTTAAAAAGTTATATTATCTTGTCCAACGTCAATCATGTCATAACCTGTACAATTGAACAAATATTTAAAAAGTTATATTATCTTGTCCAATCATGTCTTAACCCTGTACAATAAATATTTAAAAAGTTATATTGATGATAATGATGATTAACGTCTACTAAGAACGAATTGGTCTATCGGACCTTAAGAGGGTAAGTTATTACTTTTGATTTCTTATAATTTTGTTTCTCTTCTCCAAAAAACATTAGGACAAGCTTTCCAAGATCACCATACTTTTGTTGAGTTAAAAGGTTAGGAAGATTAGTAGTGTGATAAATATTTTGAAAATGAGATCTAATATGGGTATAGTCTGGACAATCTAAGAGAAAGTGTTTTTCATCTTCAACATTCTTAGTGTCACAAAGGTGACACTCTCTTTCATCCCATGGTGTTTTAGGTATTGACCAACGCCTAGTTTCACTACGGAGCTCGTGAGAATGTGTTCTTATCTTAGCAATGCTTAATTTTTTCCTTACACTTCGAAAAACAGATAGATAATTTTGATCTTTTAGATTAGGGTTGATTACATCTTTATAATACCTTAATTTTCTTTTTTCCTCTAACTCTTTATCACACCACATTTTCTTCTTAAATTTTGATTTGACATTTTTTTTAATAGTATATTTATTCTGCAAAATGGTTTCTTTCATGATTCCCCAATTGTTTAGACAATATCGGGCGTCTTTATGTCATCCTCGCTTGAGTCGATGGTGGTTATGACTTGATTTTGAAGCAATTTTAGGTAGCCTCTTGTCTTCCATGTTGTTTAACATGTTCTTATACATTAGATATCTAGTCATAGCCATGCTCTCAATGGGGGAGAGGCTTGTTTCTAAGAGGAGGATGGGATAGGGGGTATTTTCTTTAATTTTGAGATTATTGGTTATAAAATTCTTTTGTATTTGCTCTACCTTTCCACAGGATTCACAAGAGATACTACAACCCCAAAAATCATATCCATAAAGAATAACAGGTGTAAAAAGAGTCTCAAAGAGGATTTTATTCTTATCCCAACTCCAAAGATCAATTGATTTACAATTTTTTTCTAGCCCATAATAAGATTTCCATCCCCCAATAATCTTTTTCTCAATTCTATAATTCCAATTGAGGTTGTGGTGAATATCAATTCCAAGATATTTGTATGTAGTCACTTCCTCCAAGTTGTTTTTGTCATATACAAAGGTATCATAAGGGATCTTATTGGATTTAATAATCATGACCTTAGTCTTATCAGTATTAACAGTCATACCCATATTGGAGCAAAAATCCTTGAGGATTCTTAGTTTGTTTCCAAGATCATGGGGACTCCTTGCCATAAGAATGATATCATTGGCATAAAGAAGAAGATTGATGACGATACCAGTGAGAGTAGGGTCGACACAACCTGTTTTTTCCAAACATTCTTCTAACTTGTCAATGTATATGCCAAAAAAGGTAGGGGACAAGGGACAACCTTGTTTTACTCTGATATTGCAGTTAATCTCTTTTGACGAGCCCTCAGTGTTTTTAAACTTAGAAATAGCTTTCTCATACATCCTTATTGCAACAACCCTCAACTCGAGAGACACTTTTATCTCTTCCAACCTATTCCAAAGGTTTTTTCTAGGAACCATGTCAAAATCTTTTCTAAAGTCAACAAAACAACAAAAAAGATTGGTTTTAGTATTGTGTAACTCCTTTGCAATGATCCTAAAGGTAACAAGATAGTCCACAGTTGAATGATATCTCCTAAACCTGGACTGACCTTTAGCTCTTTTACCATGACTTTCTAGCCAAAGGCTAATCTTCTTTTCCAAAATAATTCCATAAAGCTTGGCTAAAATCGGGCTAATCATAATGGTCCTATAATTAGAGGGAATTTTTCTATCCCCATTTTTAAAAATAGAAACAATGAGGCTTTGCATCCAGGGTTTAGGGAAGCCCTACTTGGCTGCTAAATTGAAGAGCTTGTGTATGTGAGGGATAAAAATTGGCCCTCCGATTTTAAAAATTTCAGCTTGGTAGCCTTCAATGTCCTTAACTTTCCCATTTGCAAGCCGCTTAACCCCAAACTCTATGTCATCTATAGAAAAAACTTATTCCTTTGTAGGGACAATAGGAATGGTGTCCATGGCATTAGGGAACTCATAAATACTTTTAAGGTAGGAATTTCAGTCCCTTAAGGGAATCCTATTATTTTCTTTTGTATTGTGTTTTAGAATTTGGCTCTAGAACTTATTAGGATCCAACTTGTATAGTTGTGAAAGTTGCTCTTTCCTTTTATTGATATAGTGTCTTTTTTTCCTTTTAATTAGGGATTTGTATGTATTGGTCTTATCAAGTTTTAAGGACTCATTAGAAGCATCCCTAATGGCTTTCCTAGCAATTTTACATTCTTTATCATACCAAGGGTTGGTCATTCTATTATTCTTTTTATAGGACACCTTGAAAGAGAACTTGTTAATAGAAGTGGAAAGGGTAGTTGTTAAATTATGATAGAGTTCTTCAATGTTGTATTTATAAGTTAGGAGGTTTAATTTACTATTTAAACCCTTTAAGAAAATGTCAAATTTACTTTTTTCAAAGAGAAAATTCCTTTGATTATCAGAATTTTCTTCAATGGTGCTCTTATGCATGGAAACTTTTAGAGTTAGGGTTAAAGGTTTATGATCAGAGTCGGGCTCATGGTCATTTAAAAGGTCAAAAGTTGTTATTTGGTTGGAAACGGGGATATCAGATATCACATAATCTACAACACTACTACCTAGCCCATGAATACAAGTCATCTAGTTGGAGCTTGGCCACTTCATTACTCCATTGCAAATTATTAGGTCTTGAGAGCTGCAGAGTTTGACCAACTCAGTACCAAACAAATTATCAATTAGGTCTTCAGAGCTTCTTTGGTAGCTATTAGATAAAACAAGGTCCTCATCTAGCCATAAAGGATTATGGTTGGAGTCATTACTTAAAAGAGTAGCTTGTTTAGTTGCAGTCCTAGCATTAAAGTCTCCTAGCAGGAGGATATTACCTTCATTTTTTAAATTATAAATATCTTGTTCTAAATTATTATAGGGACAATTTTTATCTAGATTATTTTTCTTATAAAAAGTAGAATTAATAGGTGCAAAATAACAACTTTCTATATACATATTCTTAGCATTGGTGTCTGAAATTTCTATCCAAATGAATTGATTAAGAGGGTCAATCTTATGAAGTTTAATGTGAGAATAAATGCTCTTTCTAATATAACAAACTATGCCTCCTATCCCTCTACGGTGGGATTTTTTGTTCCATGCCAACCACAAGACATCCTTCCATGTTAGGGACCTTAGACTCCTCATGCTCCCAAGTTTCAACTAGACAGATAATATCAATATCACTCGGGATCCAACTTATCATAGGACCTTTGCGCCATGGAAAGCCACGACAATTCCAAAAAAGGATTCCGAGTGTCCCAAATTCCTATTTATCATTATCCTTCTGGTCTCTATCCCTAACAATAGCTTTTCGATTTCTAGTTATTGCCCATTTTCCTTCTTTCCTGGCTTCTTTTACCTTTTGATAAAAATTACAAGAATTAATGCGTCAACCAAAATGCACTCTGTCTAAAAAAACATGTCAAACAAATTCACATTTCCAAATCGCAAATACTTGGACGTATGACAAACAAACCGGCATTGGCTATTTGTTCTATGAAATGGTTGTTTTTGTCGGAATCCGACGATATGAATTTATACGAATCATTATTTTTTGTTGTTCAAAATTTATTTTCTGAATGTAAAAATGGTTTCAGCATGCTGAAAAACTCCCGAGACACTTGGATTATACAAAAATAATCACTCAAATCTATGAATCCAACAATTTCTCACTGGATTTTGGATAAATATCCCCAGAAAAAATCATGATTTCATAGAACCTTTAACCTACAACGAAACAAATACACCACTATAGGTCCCTGGACAACAACATGATGCTCTGTAATGTCTCCAGGTTCCTCCACATTTCACCTTTAGTAGAAATGTTCTAGCGTATGTAACGTTTTGAGACTACAATTATCACATTTATCATTGTTTGTAATGGGATGCCAAAACAAAATTGTCTCCTTTCTTTTGCCACGTCATGCAAACTGTAAATTGTCTCCTTCATAGAGCAAATGCCACAGAGAAAATCGTTCATCACTTGAATCATTGATCAGTTGAAAACCGGTGTGCCACATTGGGAAACCAAAAATGATATCCTCCATAGAGCAGACGATCGTGCCACGTCGCGCAACCGAAAACCCTCCATAAAGAAGATGACATAGAAATTAGAAAGAAAGAAAAAAAAGAAAATTATTTTAACATCCACGAGGCTAACAATAGCCTATGGGACAGACCGCCTCACACACTGATTTTTGTGGTTCATCCCTGTTCCTGTTCAACTCTCACACACTGATTTCTGCAGTTCAATCCTTTTTCTATTCAACGTGATGATGAGTTCCCCCAATTTCTCCACTATCCCCTCGCTGAATAAGTTATTCAAAGAGCTAGCTGTCAAGATACTTATATAGTTGTCCATATTGTCTTTGAAGAATTTGTTGGTACTGAGAGGGGGGTGAATCAATATCATGTACAATTTAAAACCTTTTTCAACTTATACTTAAACCATTCAATTATATCCAATGAGCAATGAACAATAGTATAAAATTTACACCAATACACCACAATACACCATGCACAATATATGAAAAATAATCAATAGTTATTGTTCAAGGGAAGTAATGACTTCCAAAGGTAGCTACAACTTCCAAATGTAAAGGGAGGGATAAACCTCGAAGAGGAAGATACAATCCTCCAATATCAAGAGAGAGTTTAACTCTTCATCCTTTCCCTTTCCTTCCACCCAAGAGTATATGAGAAATAATAAAACTTTACATAAAATCATCACCATCAACCAATCATCACATAGAACCTGATAATGCTTCCTGAGACTTCTTCAATTTCTGCAATTCTTCAATTATTGGAGTACTCTGATCCTATAGATAATATTACTCAATGTATTCTCTGAAACTCCTCCAAGTTTCACTCCTTGAATCCTCCCCAAAAATAAGTTATAGAAATAATGGTAGACTTTATTCAATTCTGGTCTATTCAGGAGACCAAACTTGTACATAATGCCCCGTGCTCAATATTTAACATCTGATTCTGAAACTCACAAAAAATAAACTACAGTGCGTACTCTTTCCGATGAAATTTTTCCCACGTCATTTGGATTCTCTATGAAGAAGTTATGACTGTTTTACCCGGAACACTTGTTTATTGACTAGCTTCAGGACTGGTCAAAAACCCTATCTTCCACAGAGTGTATATCCATAATTATAACGAATAAAGAGATGAAATTTTTAACAAAGGTACCTCGATATGTCTTATCAATACCATAGCAATTTCACCATCTGAATCGTTCTAGAAAAAAAGTTCTACAAAAATGGTAAGATGACCTGAAAATAACATACCTTAGAACACATCACCAAAAGACTTCATCCTCCCTTGAAATCTAGCCTTCTTTACTTCTTATTTCCTCTGAAATTCAACTTGTATCAAATGAATGTATAATGATGTTTATTTATACCATTTATGTCACTTCCTTTTAACATTAGGGCCGACCTGACACTTTCTTATTTTGTAATTTTTTTCTTTAATTATCTTCAGGGCCTACATGTACTTCCTTCTTCAATTCACTTTGTCATCTTCAAAAATTCATTTCTCCTCAACCATGAGGATCCACGTGACGTGCCACATACCACCAAAAACAACATGATGTATACTATCTATTCATGGGTGTTGTATATGCATGTGCATTGTCCTTCATGTCCAAATACCTTTATCAATCTTGTGGTCCAAAACCCATGACTAGGGTTGACATCAATGACAACAACCAATCTTCCAATAGAATTCACACTCTAAAATGAAAGTTTTTTCTGTTTCCACTTTTCCATAGGTGCAGAGCACACACACCCTTCATTCCCAAGCTTCTTTTGGTCTTTTCCATCACCCAGTTTCACAACGGAGTTGATGGGAATTGGTTCTTAATTGGGAAATAAGCATTTTGGCTCTCCAAGATATATTGGCCCCTATGTACGATTTTTTATGATGATTGTATGTGGGGTTAAACTATTGAATATAATACTGTTTCTTTCTCTTGATCCCTTTATCCCAAGCTCGCTTGTGGAACCTACCAATAAAAAAATCCTTTATCTCTTTATTGTTCGTAGGGAAGTTGTTCAAGTGGATATCCCATTTACTAAGCCATTTAATATTTTGTCTCATCCACGTCTTATTTATTTTGCACAATATGTCATTGAAGATGACCTTAGGCCACCGACTATCTTCCATTTGCTCAAATTGTTTTAGATATATTATGAGATGCACCATAGCAATTGCTTCAATAGGAGAAACCCCCGTTTCACTCAACATGATATCATAAGGGACTGAACTTTTAATTTTAAACTTGTTTGTGATCGAGTGTTTTTTAATCTTCTCAATTTTCTTCCACTACAAGTCAAATTTGTTGTTGGCCCACACTTCACAACCATATAGAACCACCGGGATCACTAAAATCCTAAAGAGAGTTTGCATAGTCTTCCAATCCCATAGCTCTTCTTCCCAACTTAGCTTTTTTTTAAGTCAAATTCTTTGTCTCATATAAGAATGCAAAGAAAACCGTTGTGCCACTCAGACATGAGAGAAAACCATTGTGCTAGAGACAGGAGAGAAATCTGTAAATGTTATTTAAAAAATCATTGCACTAGACGCAGGAGAGAAAACAAGCAGGAGAGAAATCCGTAAATATTGTTTTAATGCCACGTACTGTTTTTTTTTTGGAAAATTTTTAATGCTTCAATTTCAACTATGACCATAGAATTCATCTTCACGGTCCACTTGGAATTTCGGGAGTGAATGTAGTAAATATACACTTCGTCCTCCACCCCAAATATGACGTAATAATTCACTATCAACTTAAAAATCATTTCAGGCTTTGGAGTGCAAAGAATGCCCTCTTATTATCATTTATTGTTTAATTTACATCTAATAACAAATTAAGTAGCTTGTGCAGTTATTAGAGGAAGATAATGCAGGACCGAAACTTCTAAATATTCTATAAAACAGGAACTACATTAATTCGAGAAAGTAGATCAAAGTAAAGTCAATTTAGTGCAAAAACTAGCCAAATTTGAGGACATGTTCATCAATTTTAAACCACAAATCAACCCGGTCGAAGGATTCTTATTGCCTCAACTTGTTAATTTTCATTCCCAAGTAACAATCTGCCAAAGAAAACTTGGATAAGATGGAATGGCCAACATTGTCAATTTTGAGGAACAATATGGAAGTGGTCGACCAACACTTGCTTGAACCTTTAGGAGTTTTTAAAATTGTAGATACAACTACAAGTATTTTGGAAATCTCCATACATGTTGATTTCAAAGCCATCAATTTGGCAGAGATGTAAAAGATGTGTACAGAACACTTATTGGAAGGCCACGAGTAAATAAAATGAGAGACTTCTTATTATTAGGAAAAAATCATCTGGCATTTAGGATGGATGGATAGGTCATCTTCCCTCTCCTTGGAAAGAAGGTAAATTTTGGTTTGAACCTTTGGAGAAGTTTGATGAACAGACTAAAATTATTTAAATTTATGAGCTCGCAATCAACACTAACTATCAGTTCGAGCCATATCAAGGAGAGTTTTAGCTTAGTAATCCATTCTTGGTCCATTAAAATTTTGATGTGGATGCATCCAAGTAGTAATAAGAGATACACGATATCAATTTGAGAGCTTATTCAAGAGTACCGATAATTCCCCATCAACAGATTTCAAATTGTCATACTAAGAGCCTTAATATGGTTGGCCCTCAACCTAGGGTTCTAGTTACTAAACCAAAATAATGTTATAGTTGATAATCTATGGAGGAGGAGACAATGTTCATAGTGTCTTTGTTAATCTCGTGCTCATTTTGAGATGATGTCAAAGCTTAGGGTTCTATGATTAGTTGTGCCATCAGGAGGATTCTATTATGTATTTTGACCAGCCAAAATTTGTGACCATGTATCTTATGTATTCTTACTAGACCATGATTAGTGATCTACGTAAAGTGTTTTTTTCATCTAGGTGGTTTCTCTAGACCCTTATGGTTTGTCATGACCCATCCTCTTAGTTCTAATTTCAAGATAGTGCATTCCCTTATGACTCATACTAACCATCTCTTAAAGGTCATTTATGGTTTAGGTTGGTGTGTGAGGGTCTTGGAGTGGATCTATTAAAACAAATGACTTACAAAACCCCTAGATTTTTTTCACTTTCCCATTATGTGAAAGTTGTGCTAATGTATTGTAAAGGTTACCATACCTAGAAAACATACTTCCTTAACCTACGCATGGATCTACTTATGTATTTGTCACACTTTTGCCTAGGTGATTGTCTACCTAGCACTTTTGGGTGTTAGGACATGTGTTTGGCACTTGAGATCATGCAAAACCACCTCATGAGGGGCTTCTACACATTTTTATGCATTGTGAGCTTAGAGGGCCCCTCTCTCCAACCCTATGAGCCATCTTGGATGATTCTTGATGCACTTGGGCTTGTCACAACATGTTGCATCACCTTGTATGGAGCAATCAGCCATATCTTCATATTTAGAGGAACGTGTCACATTTCTAGAGGAGCTTCCTACCTTGGACTGTTGGAGCTTTTACTTGACACATGTGGCTTGCTTTGACCCTCCTATACTTGGGGGATATCTTTAGCATGGACTTGGGAGGTTGCTACATCTTGGAGGACTCATTTATGACCATTTTATATTATTTTGGATGAATTGTTCCCTCTTCGGGCCTTCCATGTGCCACATAGGTGACTAGATTCCTATCTCTCTCCTAGCCATTTTCTCATTTCTTTAATCGATCTAGATTTGAGGAGGATGTTGAGGTGGTTACCATGCATTGTAGAGGAACATTGGCCCTCTATGACTCTATTCTTGCTATTTTTGGTGGAAGGTCCTCTCTCTTTGGGTAATCTTGTACATGTGGAACAACTACTTTGCTAATTTATCTATTTTGACCTTGTGCTAGTAGTTTGATCCGAAAATATCTTTCACACGACAATGGTTGAGTTATTCTACATGAGTTATTTTACCATTTAGGATACTAATGAAAGAGGAAGAATTAAAGAGGAAACATAGCAACCATAAAGAAATATATAGATCTGAACATAATCATGAAGAACAACAAACCATAAAACACCAAAGTGATAACGGAGTTCGACAATCTCGCCTACGTCTCCAGGCCTTTGTCTCAGTGGGTGAGGCTTTCTTATTTATGTTCGAAGATTTAAATGTACATCATGAAAGTGTTAATGGATTACAACAATGAGATGGTCATGTTCTACCAGATCTCAAGAACCCATCAAAACTGACAGCACTGAAATCGGATGAACGAAGCTTCCCGAAATGACCCACAAAGATGCGCTCCTCAATAGCTTCCCTGCATAAAAATGGCTTTGCCTCAATATTTCAACAACATTTCTCTACTCTGGAATCCCTTCCATGGATTCAAGAGCCTCTGGTTTATATATGCCTGAAGTTGGTAACCATCTCCCAACTTCTCCCCAAGATTTGCCCTAAAAAAGGGCCCAGGATCCTAAAAAATGGATTAAATCTCCCAATATCAGGCTAAAATCCATTAAAAATCTTATTATATAGTGTAAACTCAACTATATGGAAAATATAGGGCACAACCCCCTTTTCGTCATGCCCCTGGTCATATATAGTGCTGCCATGTGGCCAAGCGCTAAGCTGGCGTGTTGGCCCCTAGTCTTCAGCCCCCCCAAACTCTGGATCTTGGTCGCATCCATCCCCATGTGGCCACTGCTCTATCCTCCACGCGCCAATACAGAGGTTAAAACCCCCGATGTCCATCCCTGGTCACATGGCCTGGTCGGCGGGCTAGCCCGGTCGACTGGGTGCCAAGCCTATACATCTGCGTCGAACACCATATTGCAAGGTCACATGCATATTCCCACACGATTAGGGGTTAGGCATAACTCCATACAAAACCATGCCAAATATCAACGGTCATCCATGCAAACGATATCAAAGTCCAGGTCATATGATATATGTCAAAATCGGGGGCTGAGTGTTGGACCGCATACCAAAATCTTGCTCCAAGTGATAGGTCTATGAACTGGGTTATATGGTAAGTGTTGCGACCGGGGGTTGGGGCTAGGCCCCAACACTTTTCTCCACCGTATAAAATTTTAACAAATTTTAAATAATTAAACCCCACTGTACATGTCAAGGACCACCGAGGGCGGGCTGGCTAGCCCGACCCTACCAAGTCACTAGCTCGGATGAGAGGTCACGGGGTCGATACCTGTTGACTCCATAACATTTTTCTAAAACTAACGAACCACTAATTGGGCGCCACGTGGCAGTCCATGACTGGGCCACATGGTACCTTCCCATTCACCCAAACATGCCATGTGTCAAGCGCTCATTCATCTAGATGTCTTCCCAGGTGTTTGCCCAGTCACCTGCCACTGTACCTACATGCCTACCTACATGTCTACCACATCAGTCGTACAGACATGCCACGTGTCACCCTTGCAGTGGTGAAACATGTCACACTCTGAGTGGTCCACCTATACCTTTCCATGTCAGCATCCACTGTACCTTTCCACATCATCTGTACGGTTGTACGACCTGTATATTCAGCTGCCATGTGGTACTGTACGCACTATACAGTCATCAATTTTTTGTTTGTTTGGAAAAATGAACAGATCATGATATATGGATCATATGACATTCGTTTGATCCCGTTCAAGTTGTGTTGGGTTCATAATGTCGAGGTCTACTCACATGTCTGTTTTGAAGAAATTTCGAAAAAATTGCATTTTAGGCCTTTTTGAGCCCCATATGGCTCCTAGATCCAATTATGGATCACACCTCCCCACTAAAGACCTTTTGGTCCTCCAAAAGGTTAAAAAATGGACTTTACTAATTACCAGTGGTGATTTTAAGAACCCCCCCTAAATTTATATGTATAATAATTGGGTGAATCCCCGTGATACATAGGAAAAATTGAAGGCTATTTTATCAATAATATAATATGTATATATAATTTTTTGGCGAATCTTTTAGTCGATTATATA